>VWZL01002256.1:724288-806368 GCA_013396915.1 Stercorarius parasiticus | reverse complement strand
TCCACGTCGCTGACGAAGATGTTAAACAAGACCGGTCCCAGTATTGATCCTTGAGGGACTCCACTTGTCACTGGCCTCCACTTGGACATGGAAGCATTGACAGCCACTCTTTGGGTGCAGCTGTCAAGCCAGTTTTGTATCCACTGAATTGTCAGTCCAGCAAACCCATATTTTATCAGCTTGGAGACCAGGATGTCATGCGGGACAGTGTCAATAATTCATGTGCTGTGCATGTTCACTGACACAACTCCATTGGGCTTGGGACCTGTCTCTGAAACTATCCTCGATACATTGATTTTGGAGCTTTGGCCAGACCAGGGCTTAATTTCCTCATCACTTAACAGCACTGTTTCTCCTTTACTTGTCATACAAGCTTTTGACCAGCATAAGAGGAAAATAGGGCCTTTCCAGTTTTAGTTAAGTCCTGTCTGATCTATTAATGAATGGACTGTCCAAGCATTTAATGAAGCCTGTATTCTCACTGATATCACTAATGTTCAGAAAGTTGCAACATGACTGTGCATCCTGAACTAGACAGAAGGATTGTATGTATGTTGGCTTGTTTTTTTTTATGTCTGTACTCTCATCTTATTACTCACAGCCACGCTTGGGTACATTTTAATTAGCTTATTACTTTTTATCTCAAAAGACATGAGTGTAAGAATAAAAATGTCTCAAAACATACACAAGCTTTTCAAAATCTCCAATGATTAAAGTCCATGCTGCTCCAGCATCAGGAATTTTATCATGGTTATATTTCCTTTAGATTCATAGTTGCTTTCTGATTGATTCTCTATCTTTCTTTCTGAATATTCAGTAAATTGTTGCATATCCAAATGCTCTGAATTCTTCCAGACATACATTGGTTTACTTTGATCCCTGTCATTTATTACTTCAGAAACCAGGAAGAAAAAGCTAAGAAAAGTGAGAGGGCTAGGCGGCTGTCTATATTGGTCCCCTTTCAAAATTAGAACTAGAAGGGGAAAAAAAAAAGCCAAGTGGTGAAAAAATGAACGCTGGGAAAACATGCAAAAAGAATAAGACCTGGAAATAAATTCTTAATATCAAACTAATTCATTGTGAAACGGCCAGTACCAGCAGCCTCTCAACACCTGTTCCTCTGTTGTGTGTTTTCTTTGAGTACGTACACATGCTCTTACGAATCTTCTCAAAGCAAACTCAGTGGCTGGTCTTTCAGTTTGTAGGTCTACAATGTTCTCCCAAAGAAGCCCACAACTTAAAACCATCTGGGATGGAGTTTATTTACTTCCCTGCAACGTGGACCACTGAGGACACACATCGGAGCTCACACACAGGCTTTTCTCCTAGACCCAGATGAAACCTGATTAGTGATCTAACATGAGAAAGAGTAGCACAGAATGGCAGCAGCCACCAAATTCTCATCTCTTTGCGCCTGCATGATAATTTAGCCCGAAAGGCTATTCTGTGCCCAGGCTTTTCTCCTCGAGCAGTTTGCCAGATGCTGTCAAGTCAAGGCAGATTGGTCCAGCAGGCTTGGGATGCCCCAGCTGCCCTGCCTTTTTCACTTTGTTTGAGGGACTGATGGCTAATATAAAGTGTGATATCTGATCAATCAACAGGGCTTGAAATAGGATCAATGTGCCACTGGGATGCTAGGAAACCCACCAGTACAGTGAATGGCCCCTGCTTCCAGCTTAGCAGTTCATGTAGTATGTGGCCTAGAAAATACGATGCTCAGTTGAGACTTCTGCCCATCCTCTGCACTTCAGGCCTGAGACGACAGCCTGACTTGTGAAACACGCAGTCTAGCTTTCACTTTACCAAAATAGAAGGCTCAGCAAGAGCTAAAGCTTACAGACTTACTCACAGGATGGCATCATTACAACACGAGAGCTTGTGCTGAGGACACAACAGAGATGGAGCAGTGGCTGTGCCCAAAGACCAAGGCGGATGCTGGAAGACCATGAACACAGAGGCTGTGTTGCCTGCAGAGAGGAGGGAGAAGCCTGGAGAGAACAGGAGAGACTGTCTTCCTGGGTACAGCGTGCAGAGCAGGGTAGGATGCCACGGTGTCAACGTTGTCTCCGTCTGCACAAGTCAGATGTCGGACTGTGATCCACGGGGATTCGCTGGGGTCCCACAGTAGCCATTATCCAATACTTCCGCTGAAACTCTGACGAGTGTTAATCCTGGAGGGAGGTGGAAGAACATAAGAGGTAGGTAGAGGAGGGAGGGGCAGAGAGATACAGAGATATACCTAGAAAATACCCCTCCAGATACGATCGCAAAACAGGATCTCTCTATCCTTTAAGCAGAGCCATCCAAAGTAGGACTGATTGTTTTTCCACCAGTCTTTCTTTAGGCTCCCAAGAAGGCCTGAAGACAGAAAACAAAAACACAGAAAAACAAAATAAAAAGAAACAAAACAAGAAAGGCATCAGCAACTACAAAAAAAGGAAAAGGGAGGGTGGAGGAGTCTACTTAGCGTTGACAGCAGATATTCAGTGCCGTTTGAACTTCATTGGTGGTATGGTCTCACATTTCTAAGGCTCTTGACATAGGCATTGGCTCCAGGGGTGAGACCATCTGCATCTCTGTTTTGCTGGGATTGCTTCCATGCAGAGGGCCAGGAAAGGGAGATGGATTTCATCAGAACTGCGTTCTAAAATTCCCATCCTCTCTCCTGCCCCACCCCTTACCAAGAGGAAGGGATGGGAGGGCTAATGTGATTTCTAATTCTAGCCCTATTTTGCTGCATTCTAGTACCAGCTAACAGACATATCCCAGCAGCATTCAGACATAAACACCCTTCTCAGAGAATGAAACACAGCACTTAATTCAGCAGCCAACTCTCACCCTACCTTTCAGGGACAGCGTAGAAGTGGGGAAATTTAGGATAAGAAATATTTAATCTGGATATCAAAACCACTTCCCAACAATACCAAACACTCAAATGAAGGAAAATCCAACTTATCCATTAAAGACATGAAAGAGCTCACTGAGGTAATGACTATGGAACAAGTTGTAGCGGACAGCATGTCATGTCAATGCTTTTTGCTAATATTGGCCAACAATTAGCTTAAGTCATACATTCTGGATTTGAAGATGAATGCAAAGTTAAGAGAAGCAAGAGAAAAAGTCTGCAACAGCAATGGGGTCCAAAGTCCTAGCAATTTGTGGCATTTATTTCTCAGCAATTACTGCTGAGAGAGGCAGGCTTCTTGTCTGTAAGAGCAACATTTGCAGAGATCAGGAACCTATTGCATTAAGTGTTGCACTCAGCAAAGACAAACTATACTCCTGTTCTACTTCCACAGATGGGCTTCTAAAATCTTACATCCCTGGCAGAATGCTTGTCACAGCCCACACCGTTATTCAGAGCCAGAACACAAGATTATCTCCGTTACCTGCTGCAGTCACATCTCACCCCAAGAAGTCTGTGGACCCACCTGGCACTCCTTGCTGCTGATGGGAGAGTATCACGTCTTGGTGGATGGATGGTGGAGGGAAACATAGCTATAATTACCAGGGCGTCCATGACCAACTCCATCTTGTCCCCAGTGATATCAGCGGAGGGGGAAGGGGATTAAAGCAGAGAGAGAACTCCCTCTCTGCTCCAGTAAACACTGCTTTTAGATCCTGACCGTGCTGCTGGTGTTTACTTCCTCCTGTGCCCTGCTCCCTCCAGAGCTCTTGGCATCCCCCCCCAAGCTACTCCATAGTGCATAACTTGCATGCAGCAGCAATAACTGAACATTCAGGGTATGAGAGCTGCCTGTGTATTGCTGGGGTGGAAACTAGGAAGGGAGGCAGAAGCTAACACAAGTACTTACTGGGAAAAATCTGCATTTTATTTTGTTGAAAATTATTCTTGCATGCCTAGAGCCAGAAGCTCTGCTCTATAGACATGCTAATTATCTGGGAGTCACTGGGAGGGGGGAAGGTCGGGGCTGCTAACGCCTGCCTCTCCTTTGGGGGAACAAACACGACGGCTTTTTATTTGTGTGTCAGGTTTTTTTCCTCTGCCCTTCCCTTGTCATTCTGGCTAGTGATGCAGATCTGCCCAAACCTCCCTCTTGCCAGAGGAGCTGCAGCAGCCCTTTCCTGAAACACTCCGTGGGTGGAAAACACATAACTTCACTCTACCCGCGGGGCAAAAACCCCACACTCACAACACGGAATCTGGAGCCACATCAGTCATGCCGACAGGACAGCACTCCAGGCTCTCTGTGTTGCTGATGTACTGCACAAGCCAAACCCTCCGAGAACTAACCCATCCAAATCCTGCACATGCGCCCTTTCCCTCTCCAATCCTCAATAATACCTTCCTCCCGCATTGCATATGCTCACTCCATCCCCACCTTCATCCTCAAGTCTCTGACTCTTTCCACTTCCTTCCAAACACAGCTCCATTCATCTGTACTTCTTGCTGCTGGGAGATCCCACTTTGCAACCTCACCACCACAACTCTCCGTTCTCCAGCTCGCGTTTCCAAATACCACACCCCATAAACCTCTTTACCCCTTTTTATATACTATCACACAGTGCTTTTCACTCCACACATCACTCAGACACCACTCTCCTCTTCAGGTTCCTGTCAATCAACCCTGCCATATTTATTTACAAGCCTTCCTGCCTATGCTCACTCAGCTGACCTAATTATCTACTCTCTCACGCATTCTTCCCTATTTTTCTCTCAATAGCTGATTACCTTCCCATACATGTACATTTACCTCATACAAACCCATTCAGCTTCTCATGCATATGGCTCAGGCTTACAGGACCTAGCTGTCACTGTCCCTAGCAATTTAACAGCTAGGCACTACACCAACTGTAGAATCTCTTGGCCCATCAGAAACCCAGAGGATGCACCTGCAAAATCAGCCAGGTTTGAGACAGCCAAAATGAACTACACTCAATCTCTTGATGCAGTTTTTTTGGCAAGTAGTAAGAGCTGGGACAGGAGCACCCATCCCTCCCAGATGATCCTCCCTAAAGCATCAAGAACTGACCAGCAAAGGAATGAAGCCAGATAGAAAAATTTCCCTTTGTCCTCCTTATTTGTGAGGATGCTTTTACCCTCTCCCAAACTACTAAAGAAGGTGACCTCACCTTATTTTCCTTATCAGCCCCTCTACTCACACACAGCTTAATAACTCAAGACCTTCCCAACACCTTTTAACTCTGGCCAACATTGTATCAAACCCAAACAAGCCATTTTTTAAAAAAATTCACCAAAGCCTATCACTGAAGCAAGCTTCAGACCAGATGTCTGAGGTCGGTGGGGGTGGTGAGAGGAAAGGGAGGGAGGGAAGGAAGGAAGGGAGAAAAATGCTGAAAAGACAGGAAAACAGAAAATTGTCTTGAGGCCCAAGTCCCAGAATGGGAAGCAGAACCCCCACAAACTCTTCTCCCAGCACTGGCAGCAATTCACTGGAAGGCCTTAAGCAATTCACTTCTTTGTGCCCCGTTTCCCCATCTAAAATGACAATGATCATCACTCCTGCCTAAGGCTGAATGAAGGTTAATATTTGAAGAGTGCTCTAAGACATTTTTCAAAATATTATTAGCAGTTTCTGTCCCTGATGCCTTTTGCGAAAACTATGGCCAAGTGATATATGAAAACTGAACATTCTCAAGAAGTACTAAGGCCAGCTTCCTTGCAGCTCAGCTTGTCCACATTCTGATGATGCTTCAAATAATATACCTATGGAGATGCATGCTTGACTTGTATACTGTTCGCTGACACTCAGAGAACATGTGCACGTGCACGCACAAAACGTCAGAGTCGAAGCAGGTTTCTAATTGTGTGCCCACTCTCCATAGTGTTTTTCATGCTTATCTTTTTGCTTGATTCCCTATGCCAAAAAATCACCTGCAACACATTGACAAGACCAAGCCAAACTGAAGGGACAGGAAGAGGAGGAGATCTTTTTCCCATGCATGCCCACAGGCTCCAGCCCAGCCAGAGCTGCTTTATGGTTGTGCATGGCGGAGTTTCCCCATTCCTTGCTGGTCTGAGCACCAACACTGAAGGAAAAAGGGTCTAATGAGGGCTCTGACTGCCTTGCAAGAGGGGATTTACATTTTACAGAAGCAAGAGCAATGCCCACTTCACAGCAAGAATGCCCCATTTGTTTCACCACTACAAACTGCCCTACCATGGGGGAAAACCACATTCTTTTTCTATCTCTCTACCCAATGCAAAGGAGAGGTACTGCTAAAGACAGAGAAATAGAGCACAGGGCACAGAAATCCAGCCCATCTCCTCATGTCAGAGACTGAAGGCTCATCTTAAAAGCCAATGTCCATGCCCACCTGTCAGCAGCAGGATGGTGGCTGAGGTGGGAGCAGAGGGGAAGGAGCGAGAGCTGCATCAGGCACCATGACACCTGCAAAGCACCCTGCCTCTGCTGAGCCCGGACAGGCTGGCTCCCCGGCATGTCCCCCAGCAGGCCCCTTCCACCAGGGGCAGGCAGATGGATAGGCATGCGGAAAGGTGCAGGAGGAAGAGATGGGCCAGAAATGTATTTCTGGGAATCTCAGAAAAGAAGAGGCAAGTGAGAGAGAAGAGAAAGAAGCACCAGACAGAGTCCAATAGCATGCAGCAGCGAAACAGAAAAAGAAAGGAGCTGAGTGAGATGTTTTGTGGGCTGCTACTGATTCCGGGGAGTCCTACCTTATTTTATTTTCCACTTGCAGCCCCCAGCAATCTCAGTTTCAGTCACAGACTTTCCCCCTTTCCCCCAGCGCACCCCCAGGGAGGGCTCTCAGCCATGGCTGGGGGCAACCCAAACCCTCACACAAACAAGGTCTCTGATAACTGCCTTTCTCTGTAGTTTTCCTCTTTGACATGCATATTCCGTTCGGAGAAACCCCCTCTCCCCTCCCACGCTCTCACCCACGCCATCTGGTTACGGTTTGCACCATGACGCGCTTCCTCTGTGGTTTATTTGCTTTTTTTAGCCAAACCCAAGAGAGGGAGAGAAATACCCTGTTTGCTTTCGGGATGAACGACCCACCCCACACACACATTTCCTTTATTTATTACAGAGGTTTTGTGTGGCGGGTTAGGGGAAGGTTGGGATTTCGTTTTGTTTTTGTTTTTTTCCCCCCATGAAGCTAATAAATGGGCTCCTCACAGCATCTGCTGTAGATTATGAAAAGCTTTATGAGGCTGTTGATTTTTGAAAAACACTGTCAGGTGATAAGGCAATGTGATTTAGCGGTTTGAGTAGAAGGGAGGCCAGGGGAGGGCAGGATCAGAGCACCTGGCATCTGCAGTCCCTCTGTGCCTCAGTGTCCCCATCACAGAAACAGGACTAGTTTGTGCCCATCACTGGAGCACTGGTGAGGGCCTGGCTTCTCTAAAGTCCTTCATACACAAAACATTCTAGGGATGCTAAATATTTGTAGTACTTACACCTCTTATTTACTCAACAGGCACACAATATCAAAGCTGGCCAGCTCCTCACTGATGCAGGCCAGTAACACTCATAGATTTTAAGGCTGAAGGGCAGCATGATAACTGTCTGCTTTCCCAGTCCAACTTAGCACGAGAGACAAAGCTACACCAAACCCACAGCCTGTCCCACACTGCTGCAGTGGGCACAGCAGGGAAGAGGACCTAAGCTTCCTAGCTCCCAGCCCCATATTCAACCCTCCAAAGTATACTGTGTTTTACAGCAGGCACACAAAGAGCAACTTGAAGAATTGCTTTGTCCTGGATTTTGACAGCTGCCTTCTGCAATCGCTAAACATTCCCACTCAGTTCATACTCCAAGTCTCTGCTCTTATACAGCCCACTGTTTCTCCAGGAACAACACAGATGCTGTTGGTCTTCATCAAATATGTTTATGGCTTGTATAGTCATTTACCAAAAACCCTCCTCTTCCATGGCTTACCCCATCTATACAAGGCCCTTATCACAGAAGAGGGACTCCTCCCCTTTGGATAAATTCTTAACATAGCATGGATGATTCCACTAGGAGTCATCTCCAGTTTCAATAGGTGGAAGCTGGTCCCACAGCCCAATTTCTGCACAGGGATGCAGGAGTCTTGCAGCCTTCCCTAGCCCTCCTTGCGACTGGCTTCATAATTTCCAGCAAGCATTTCAAACTTTGCCCGGGTCACAGCCACTTTGCCAAATGTGTGCATGTGCGCACACAGCCCATTAATCCTCTTTGCTCCAGACTTGATTTAATTTAACATTAGGTTTGGATGAGTAATTTTATCCTGCAACACAATTCAAGGTGATAGATGAGACTACAAGCAGGTGATAGCCCAGGCTTGACTCCCCTCCCTTGCTTTCTCTCCTGAGAAAGCGTAGTTGGCCAGGTTGCATGAAGAGATTTACTGCTGCTCCAAAGTGGGGCTTCCACTGGGGAGAGCCAAGGAACAGAGATTTCAACTCTCAGGAAAGGCTGGCCAGGAGGAAGGGGCACGGGGGCAGATTGGTGAGCCAAAGCCCAAGCAGAATGGCTAGGATCCAGGGAACAGCAAATCAGAGCACCCTCTTTCTCCCCTCAGGTCTCTCCTCTTGCACAGATTAACTCTTTGGAGGCCAGCCTTGCAAGAGAGAGATAATTTCACATTTCCTCTGTGTGTGTGCACATGCGTGCATGCCTGTGTACACCAATCTGCATAGGAAAACAAAAAAAGAAGCTGGGGCTATAATGATATGGGACCAGGCTTTCACTGAAAACTCCTCTGTTTCCACTCCACTTTTGAAAAGTCTCTGTAATCAGATGGATGGGCCTCAGAGTATGCTTCAAGTAGCCTGTCTGCCATCAGATTAATGAGGTGTGAGAGCAATTCCAAGAAATGATGACAAAAGTGTCCCCATTCCTTTCCCAGGCTGACCTGGAGACCCTGCTAATGCCAAGTGATAAGGCAGGGTCTGCACCAGGATGCTGCGATGGGGAAAGAGTCATGTGTCAGTCCTTTCCAAGCTGAACCGCTTTTCAAACTGATGCTGGCACCATCTCTTGAGACACAACTGAATAACCACTGTCATTCCAGCAGCCACCCTCCCTAGCTGACAGGTTACAACAATACATAAGGGCCAGCTTGCCCAGACAGAAACCTAAGGTCCCCTCGTCTGCAGTTAACACTGGGGAAAAACTGGATACATCAGCCCCACCAGCCTGCAGCAAGGTGGGAGTAGCTACTCCAAATGCTTTTATAGCTTATTGTTAGCTTGTCTTAGATTTGTTGTGGATTTTAGTTCCATCTATGCTTAAAAGACAGAAAACCAGTGTGTACAACAGAGAATGGACATTCAAAAAGGCATGCCCGCTCAGCTTCTGGATGGAAACTCAAAGACCTGTTTGTTAAATGAATGATGTGTAAATTGTTACTAAGCTTGAAAGTAATCACGGAACTGGCAGAGCACAGAAGAGAGCAAGAGCAAAATCAGTGCCTTGTATGACTTTCTGGCATTGGCTCTCTGTGCTGTACAGACGATGCTGGAGTCCTTTGGATGCAAGCTAGACATCCCAGAAGTTAAAAACAAATAGGGCCCTTGAAAGATAAACTGGCACAGAGGAGAAAAACCAAAGTGAAGGGGAGCAGAGTTGTAGCTGAAAGTCTGTGTCATCTCGTGACTTTGGAAATAAATTGAAGATTCACTGCAGAAGAAAGATTAGCAGTGGCAGGCAGGTCCCAAGAGGCCACCAGGGGTATGTGCCAGCCTCTGAGCTGAAGGAACAACACACGGACACTTGGGCCAAGGCCTCATGTGCAACATAGTCAGAGCATCATCCTGGAGTTGCAAGTAAGAGTAATGCTGCTGTATGGCAGATGGCAAAATAAATTCAAGAATCTTCAGATTTTCAAGTGGAATTATATATGGCATGCTTTGCTATCCATAGCCCTTAAGAACTGCTTTCTTTAACTTCAGGGAAGTGTTTCTTAACAGAACAAATGTCAGGCTTAGATGGAACAGGACCACTTTAAATAGGGGCTTTTAACCACCATGTTTTAAGGACAAACAATATCCCCTACACACTAACAGGTCAACATACTCCTTAAGGAGCATGTACCGTAGGCTACATGTTTTCTAAATATTATCACTTGCCCATTTAAGCATGGGATATGACCTACTAGTTATCTGCGAGATGATAAACAAAGAGTCCAGTATTGCATGTTCTATGGAAGCAGCCAGAACTCATGTTCCTATCTATCAGTTGCTCTACATGTTGTTACCTCCAACAGTCATTCAGTAGCTACCCCATGCAGGTGAGACACAGCAGGTGCTTATGACAGCGTGTAGTCATGTACTCTCTAGAGAGTGCTCATTCAAACCAAATTAGCCAACCTGACTGCCCTCTTCAACCTGAATGATATTGCAAGGAGAAAACACTGCATCTGCAGGAAGACCCAGGGTATTCTGGAATCAAAATACTGATAGTGATGCATTCAGTGTTTCCGTTTTTTAAAATTGTTTTAAAGACATGCCTTGGACCATGCCTTTCAGTCATGGTTTCCAAAGTGTCATTTTGCCACACATTTAAAACGTTGTGTTTGACTGCACACAGAGAGATCTGTGCCAGATACAGACGCTCCAGAACACAAATACAGGTCTTTAAACACATTCAGAGGCACTCTTATGTGTACTTAAGCACCTATTCATGTGTGTCAGGCTGAGTACATGTACTTAGATACAATTGTGCCAGACACAGAGAGGTAAAGTAATACAGATATACATGTAACATATGCACACACACAAACACCACACCTTGAAATACATGTTCTCATTCATCTAGACATACACATGCTTTCATTCGCTTTGTGCTTCTCAGCTTTTACGTCACAGAATTATTGGTACATTATCATCCTACAGTCATTTGCCTCTCAAAAGTCTGTTAGGGAGACAAGAATGATAACAGCAAACAAATGACAGACACTCCTCAGTTGCAAAGCTCTTTTCAAATTCCCGCTGCCCATAAAGAAGCATACAAACCAGTCCTAGTAACCCAACTCATACCGTGCTCCGTATCAGCAAGGCATGGGCTCACGACAGATGTTTATTCAATTCACCCACGAGTGAGTGCTGCCCCATTTTACAGGTGAGGAAGCTGCTGCAAAGAATTGTTAAAGGTCTTGTCTAAGGTCATTCAGATAACGATTTGGTAGCAGAGACAGCAATGTTACCCACAATTATAAGCTCTGAACTCCCCTCCCCTTACCCCTCAGTACTGTTACCTCCTCTACCTGTTCATGACTTATCACGTACACACATATGTGCCTCTCAGAAGCAAAGTCAGACACTCAAACCTTTACTCAAAAAAACGCGTGTACCTGTGCACACACCCCACACCCCAGCCTGGACTAGGTCAGGCAGGTCCCACCAGTTAGGAGGTCTGATGCCTATATATAGGTGTCTCAGCAGTGCCCACACAACAACCTCCCTTAGCATTCAATCTTTAAGACTCTACAGACATAGCACCACCCCTGTTCCTACCACACCATGTAAACCATAAGCGCAGACAGCCCTTCGGTGTTATTGGGGATTACCGCTTATGCCCACCAAACTTACTTTGGGACCAGTGTGGTTGTCCTCATTTCTTACCCTGCAGTGCCCCTTATGGACACCTTGGGAAAGAGTAGTCACAAGTCGGTTGCTCAAGCAATCCTGAGCTACCTTATGTTTGAAACACCTTCCAAAATGCTACTCCCTTCATCACAAATAAGAACTACAGGATCCATTCGACAGAGAAGAATCTCCCTCCCTTTGCGTTTAAACAAAACCCCAATATCGGCAGGTTTCCTGTCTCCCCTTTTCCCAGGTGATGCGATTCCTTCTGCTTCAGTGAACACAGGACTGGCCTACACCATCACTGAGGAACATTCCAGAGCTTATTCACTAATAATTTTCATGAAGTCTGAACCTAGGAATTCCTGTTTGGACAGCAGCAAATTCTACCCTTTGCCCACCCAGACCCCAGTTACAAAGTGTACAGTAGCCCTTTTCGACAGTAACTGCTTCATACCAGAAGTGGGGGAAACAGTTAATGCCATTTTTCACAGAAAGAGTGTCTCGTGTTTTTCATGTAATGCATTCAGACAGAGAAGGCCTCTGGTTCACCCAAATAGATCTGAAAAGAGAAGACAGGGTACAGCCTTCAGCACCTGGTCCATTTTATTAATAAAAGAGCACAGGGAATTATTCTCTTTTCATGCACATATTTTTGCTTGCTTTTCTTTTTCCAATTTTACTGAATTATACAGTATCCTTTACTGATACCTATCTTAATTGTCTGTATTTTACCCTTCACCGTTTTTGCAGCCAGTCCTGGGTGATGCCTAGCAGTAGAACCATCATTACCCATGTCCATACCACATTGTCTCTCTTGCCATGAATGTTACATTCATTGGGAAGTGCAAGCTCTGAACTGTTAGGACACTTCACTTGAATGACACAACAAGTTTCATTAAAAGGGTACTCCAGTACACTATGGTGATGTGCCATTCCCAGTGCCAGAACCAAATACCTACCTAATCTCTATCAAACAAGTACAACAGGAGACCCTTCTGGGTCAAGGACACAGGTTACAGGTTGCACAGATGATGAACCAAGATTCGAAGAGAATTAGGAATGTTTCCTGAAAGGTATCTGAGGAGCTGAGCCTGTTGAAAATCCTTAGCATCTGGACCAAAATGAATACATTTCTGGCAATGAGTGGGGAGTGGAAGGAAGAAGCTTTATAAAATGAGATATTATTGATAATACCATACGTACAAAAATGAGACGTGTTATTTGTCCAGTACAGATGCTAACCGTAACCTTTTTCTAGATAATTAGCTACCAGATTAAATGGCAGGTAGAGATGTATAAATTCTGGGCAAACTCATGTCCACTTTGTATCTTTTTCAGAACAGTTGTTAAGAGTGTAACGTTAGGGCTAAATTAACTGAGGTTGCTCTATGACTTGATCTCCTTTTCTGGTAAAGAACTATAATGCCATGTGCCTTAGAGGGATGACATGCAAATAAGTTAACATTTGCAAAGTGCTTTGAAGGTAAAATGGAAGATTTACCCAAAACCTACTCAGAGGCAGAGAAAGGCATTACCAAAAATCTGACAAGACCACACAGCATGGCAGGCAGCCACTGCTATGGAGCGGTCATGAGAAAGAAGAGTTGGTGAGCAGTGGTGAGACAATCTTGAAACTTCAAGAAGCAGCTTTCAAAGTTTCATCTTGGCACATTTTGCAAGAGGCAGGTAGGAAGATAAAACTCAACTTGTCAAAACACACAACAAGATCTAATGGGCTAGCACACAGGTCTGCCAGCTCCTGGCTCCATTCCTACAACAATCTTCAAAGCAGGGCGTTAAGGAGGTATAATAGGAAAGAGGAGTATTTTACGTTAGCAAGGTGAGAGGTGGCACAGACTTGGATGTTGTGAGGGAGAAAGGACAGTCACAAAATAGTTAAAATGTAAAGAACATAAACCAGGGAAGACTAGAGGAAAGCCTGGAGAGAAGAGCAGGAAATCCACATATTGGGGATTCCTGTTCAGAGAGGCAGAATGATTCTCTTAGCAGCCATGTCAGCTGCAGGGCAGAGCTCTCTGCAGTCTGCAGGATTCACACAGGAGAAGGGGTTAATGAGAAAGGACGAGAGAACAGCACAAATAAAATCAGAAATGACATTCTGGCCAAGGGAGCATCTCCAGGCTGGGGAAAAACCCAGAGAACTCACTTGGTTCTATTTTCTGTCCTGCCTGAGGATGAGCTCTGGGCTGAAACTTCACCTTTAATCTCATTCCTGCATTTGAACAGAGCTGCGATGCCACAGTGAGGGTTTATCTTAAAAGCCTCTGAATGAACCCACAGTTATTGTGAGTTTATCATCCCACATACACCCCACCAACAACTTGCAACCAGTCATCTTTGGGATGCAGCTTCCAAGCTAATGCACCTGTCCAGAACCCTTCAAAAGAGAAACAAGGAAGTGCTGTGGTTAAATCACTGATAGGAAATGCTGGCTTCAATCTCCATCTCTCCCAGAGAATTCCTGGTTGACCTTGAGAGAATCACTAATTGCTCTGTGCCTCAGTTCTCCACCCATAACAAAGAGATCATTAAATAGCCATGAAATCACAGTGAAAGTTAATTAATTCAGCATTCATGAGGTCTTGATACATTAAGGGGATCGCAGAGCACATTTGAATAGAAATATCACAGCTAGCCCCACATGAGCTTGTCCATCCACGCATCACAAAGCACACAAAGAGACCAGCTCAGTTCACAGAAGCAGCATCATGACTGTGGCCATCCGCCCAGGTTAATTAACCCGACTTCTCAGGTAATTAGGCAATTATCTTGGGTGGAGTATCTCTCTAACAGGCACTCTCTCTTTTCCAGGTTATGATTAGCTCATTCACAGGTAGGCAGATCTCTGCCTGGCAAAGCACAGCGCAGACTAGACAGATCCAGAGCCCTTACACAGCACATCCAGACCTGGCTCCTTTTAGGTGTTCCTGCTGGAGTTGGCACGGGAGCCCTCAGCCACATATTACCAAGAATGTGCTTGGTTGCTTTTCGCAAAGAGGTATCTGCAGGTTTTTTTGCTCCTACTTGTTATTATTATGTTTGGTGCGGGCACTGGGGATTTACTTATCCCAGTTAACATAAATAAAAATTGTAGGAGAAAAGACAGTGGTATTGTATTGCAGAATTGTTTAAAGTGGAACAACTTAAAGATACAGTAACCACAGGATTGATTTTTATTATTTTTTTTTCAGGCCCTTTTAGGCCCTCCTTAGTCAACTACATAAAAGAAAAGGGAATAAAGGAATGGGGAGCAAGAGGAATGCAAATCCGTGCCATTAATTGTTGAGCCACTTTGGACACTGCAACAGGAGCTTTTGTGTATGGGCTTCAAGGGGGGTAGAATAAAATCAGTAAAGTTCAGAGCATACATAAAAATTTGTCAGCATCCTTGAGAAAGACAATCGTTCCCTTAATATGTGGCCATTTAGAATATAATCTATGTCATAAGAGTTTCAAATAGGAAATTAGAGTAGATAATAAGAAAACATGAGAAGAAATACATTTAACAATAAAGATTCTCTTAAGCCAGAAGGACACACAAATAAGAAGCAAGAAGGATGTACGGATGATTACAAGCCCTCAGTCCCCTTAAAAGAAAGGAGTAGGAAAGTTAATTGTGTATCTTGTCTCTTCCTTTGAGGACAATGGAGAGATTCCTATTCTGAAAGCCCTTTTCATGGGAAATCAGAACATGGCCTTAGCAGACACCAAAATCTCCAAGGAGGAAGTTATGAACCGAGCAGAGGAACTCACGGACAGTAAATCACCAGGGCCAGATGGTATTCAACTGCAAGTTCAGAAGGGATTAAAGTCTCCAGTGATGGACTGGCCAACGCAGCTTCACAGTAACTGCTGCAGAAGAGTATAAAGTCGTAAAATAATGCTGGTCTTTACAATCCCCCTGCATAGTCCCCAGATACCAGCCATTAAAGCCTCACAAGGTTGACTTTGGTCAGCTTACTGAAAGTCTACTTAAGGGTAAAATAGTGCAATAGTTGGATAATCCAGTGCTGCTAATTCAGTAAGACTGCTTTAAGGTAAACAGTTTACTGTTAAACAATGAACTATTTAAAATTCTATATAAAGCATACGAGATCAAGAAATTCACCTAGACCCTGTACAAGACAGCTAATTCAACTCTTGCGCACATAACCAAACTAAAAGGGAGGCTAGTAAGAGTCGTGTTTTCAGTTAGCTTACTAGCATGGGGGTTATAGGAACTCAGTGAAAAGAACTACCAAGAAATCAAACAGGTATTGGACCAGTGCTGGCAATGAGCAATCCCACAGATGATGTTAATAGTGTATGCCAGTTACTGGTGGGAGTCAGGATGTATCCTTGCTATCCCTTCTCATCTTCTTTCAATGGACAGAATTGTCCAGATGGAAAGGAAAACAATGGTGTGAATTTCACCTTCCCCAATAGCACTACCATAGCCCCAGGGAAAACACACCTCAGCTGCTGTCAACACTTGTGATTTAATCCCAAAAGTCGTCTGATATTTAGCGGTTTTCACAAAGCCTTCACTCATGCAGTCAAGTGCTTATGTCCGAGACCTGCATCTTTCTCACTTTAAAGGAGAATTCCTAGCCTTTTTGAGTTTCCAGAAAAATTTGAAAGCATAACTGTTAGAATGTCAAAGCGAAGTAGTAAAACAACAGAACAAAATAAGCAAACTAAAAAGAAACAGTCCTCCAAATGCCTGTATTTAATTTTCCTGACCTTCATGCCAATCTCCAGGTTTTGAGTGCCTGACTCCTGAAAACTGGAGCACTTCCAGTTGACAGCACAACAGCCTGGCTTAGATATCGATATAACCTAGTCCAGCAGCTGCCAAAAATGACAGTGAATATTCACATTCCCTTTCTTTTCTGAAGAGAAGGAAAAGACAAGACATCAAAAAATGGACTCCAGGAATGCAGGAAATGCACAGGTTGAATTGGGAGCATTTTCTCCAGGTGGAGGCTTCCAGCCTGCACACTCCGTAATTTAATTCTGAAAAGCATATTGTAAAGCAACACTTTAAGAGTTTTTTGGTTTAGTTTTTTTTTTGGTTTTGTTTTTTTTTGTTGGTTTTTTTTTTTTTTTTTTTTTTTTTATTTCGTCAGAAGGAAATATTGACACTGCCTGTCGGCAACTTCCCAGAGGGGTGCAGTGTCAAAGCACATTAGCCTAGTGCGAATGAAAAACCAGATGCAAAGTCTGAGGCCTGGGAGCAGCAAAGCTTCAACAGCAGCCCAAGGTTTATGCATGCTAATTCAGTTTAAAGGAACACTCTTGTGCTCTTTTGCTTTTCAGCAAACAGCTATGGGATTTTTTTCCCCTCTTAGCAATTTGTAAGAACAATTTAGAATTAAACACCCCATATAGAAATTTTTGGGCCAGATTTATAAAGTTGTTTAGATGATTAGGCATATAAAAATATTTCCATATACCTGGCCCATCTTTTGTCAGACATAATTTCTTCCTGCGAGAGAAATACAATTTTCTAAGGATAAAAGGCCTCTTCAGGCCATCTCCTTTGACTTTCTCTTCCAGTCTTGCTCTGAGAACTGACTAAATCATTCCATTTCATTGCAGGCCATCAGAGGGCACTGATTAGTACAGAAGATTAGTACTGTAGGGTCCTACAAGGACAGCAGAATTTAATTTCTAAGTGAAAATTGGTGGTCCTGAAAGAGCAATTTAACATGTTAGAAACCAAAACAAATTCACAGTCATCTTAAAATACAGGCTCAAACAGGGTCTCATCTACCGACATCACATCTTAAAAGTAAGAGCACAAACAGTTTTTAGCTGAAGTCTAGGGGAAGGGTTTTTGTTTGGTTGGGTTTAATGTTTCAAGAAACTGATAAGAAAATAGAGGAGCGTTTCTCTCATTTGTCATTATATAGAGAAATATCTGGATTTTGTCCAAATGTAAAAACCACACTCCAAACTTCCTTGGTGTTTACTTACGCATGACAAAGGAGTGTTAATAACACAGACAGGACTATCAAAACCTGGAAGTTATGGTTATTTCATCAGGGAGAATAGTCATACAAGACAGAAATGGACCTCCAGTGTTTGTGATTCCAGCCTCTGCCATCACAGAGAGACATGTTGCAGACCTGTCTCAAATCGACCAAGGCTCATCTTAAAAATAATCTGGACTTCCTACACTGCATCATCATTTGGAGGTCCCTCTAGAACTTCAATGCCCTAAAGCAGCGCAGGAGCAATCTCCTCCTAATTACCAGATAAAATGCTCACATCCAGTTTGTGCCATAGCTATTCACCTTTGCTAGTGTTTAACCTCACTGGTACATAGAAGTCTCTTGGACATGGGGTGCCCAAGAGAGTTCCTGAGCTCTGTCTCTGCTGCTCGTGCATAGAAGGAAGTGGAGTTGACAAGCCTTTTAGAGAGCCTTGACCCAGCTGCAACACAGCAGTGACCCGCCCTTCCATCTGCTAGGAACTGTAATTTCTGCAGACAGGCCAAAAACACCAGCCATGCCAGGAGCCTTTCCCCCATGACTGGACAGTACAATGCAATATGATATAACATGGTAATAAAAATCCCAAGAAGAGTCTCTAAAGTAGAGCCCTCTCCCTTCTGAAAATAGCTTTCCCTACAAGTGCATGCCCCTCCACTCCTGCCCCCAGACTCAGATCCCTCCATGCTTTAAGTAATGAACACCAATATTCTCATCCTCAATATGTGTATGTAGAAGACCTATCATCCCATGACCCAGCATTTACAAGGAAGGAGGGCACAGAAACATTTTGCCAAGGCTTGCTATCTCCCCCCTCTATGTCTCCTTCCTACTCCTGTCTATCCTCACAATGATGGATGGCTATTGGTTCTGGCTTCATCCGACAGAGAAATCTGTCACCTCATGCCAGGGAGAGGTGACAGCAAATCCATCAGCATGGAGACAGCAGTCACTTGCCGATTGCTTTCAAGGCCACTGGGGGCTGGATTCTTCTTTGCCTCCCACCTCTCCAGTTTCTCTCTTCTCCTCTTTTACACAAGTCTCAGTACATCATCATTTGAACAAACACATTTGGCTCCTATTGCATATCCGAATTCTAACAGCTTTGAATTTGTGTGTTATTGTCTTGCTTAAACACAAAAACGTTTTCCCACAAGAGTAGCTCATTATTAAGTGGTTCATATTTGGCCCCTTTGTTACTTCCAAAGCCTGGATCCAAATTCTACTTGTGTCCCCATGGGTTCATCAAATATGGTACTTTTGCTTGACCCAGAGGGGAACACTGATCCAAATGGCAGCTTCTTACCAGGTTAGTCTCAAGAATGGAAATGCAGAGGATGCAATAAGGCAGGACACTGGCCAATGAAACTACAACCAATAGAAACAGAGCAAAATGTTTCTCCATTCCATACTTACTACACAGCAACTATCTTGCTCAGCCCTCTGAAATATTAGACTTCTTCTAGGTGAAGGACCGCAGCACTCTACCAGCTGACATCTGGGCAGAGGATGCCAGAAATTTTGGACCGTAGCCCCAGCTCTGTCAAGTTTGCCTCTCTGCTAGGCTGCTCACCTGACCTCTTTATGCCTCAGGCTTCCCCTAGGACAATAATATTTATCTTCCTGGAAGTGCAAAGTAAGGCATTATCAATTGATATGTACAAAGCTGTTTGAGATCTTCAGACAAAAGACCCTAACAAAGCATCATGATTACAGACAAATTCATTTCCTTCTGTTCCAAACACTGTAAGATATGATTATTGCCTATGTAACAGAGCTACTTAAAGAGTCAGAGGCAGCCCTGTCTTACAGGGCTTGCCTGGCTCCTCAAAGCACCTCATACTTGGGGGACTGAGGTTGTTTAGCATTCTCCATCCCTGAGGGCAGCCAGGAGCATCAGCATAATGAAGAGCAGTTTCTACTTTTGCTCTGCCTGCTTGCAAAGGCACAAGGGGACATCCTGGTGATTTTTAATTGCTTCTGACAGGTACATTACACATAGAATGTGAAAAAGGTGGCAGTTTGTTGCTGGCAATGCCCCATTTCCCCTGAACCCCAACAATACACCACTGCATCCAATTGTGTCAGAGAAGCCAGGTGCCTGTGTCATTGCACAACTACCCCAGAAGGTGCGTGCAGACACACCAGAATCACTGGTGACAAACACCCGAACACCAAGGCATGTGATGTAGCACAGCGCAGGCTGCTCCAGCATCCCAAAACATCAGGCTTACACCTTCCACAGTTGTTTAAAATAAATTGGTCCTAAAACCACTTTAATTTCTCGCTGACTTTTTACTTTTAAATAAATTTTGCTGCCCTCTGAACCGCAATGTGAGCCACAAAAATTGGTTAAGATTCAAAAAACATGATGCCCTGCAAATCTCATGAGCGATGGGCGAGACAGCTGGAAAAACTACTGCATAATCCAAATGCCACATATGAGCCACTTCCTTTAATTTCTCAATGATCTTCGTTTATGGGTCACATCCTCATTCTTTTGCACCCATACAATTCCACTTCAGCAGTTCTGGCCTTAGTGGAGTCACTGTAGATTTAAAGCCCCAAGTTGGGTACAAGTGGGTTCTCTGAGATAAATCATAGAATCATAAGGTTCGAAGGGACCTCTGGAGACCATCTAGTCCAACTCCCCTGCCAGAGCAGGGTCACCTAGAGCAGGCTGCGCAGGAACCAGAGCAGGGTCACCCCAGAGCAGGCTGCGCAGGAACCAGAGATTCGACAGGAGTACAACCTAAGCTTAATCCTACCTTATAGACTTACTCATTATATCCCCTGTGTGTCCAACAGCATTCCCAACACATCAGTATGAGAAAAGTGCACTTATGCCCCAAAAGGAGCTAGCTTTGACTACAGCTCTCTCATACTGTAGGTAAAGAGATCTTGAATACCTTGTGGTCTCTGAGCCTGACCCTGTCTTGTCCCCCGGGTACAATTAGGAAAAAGGAACTCATTCTCCTGAACACTTGTGATGAGGCTGTCTCCACAGTTGCTTCTCTCCTGCACTGGGAGGTGAGCCACGTGGAGTTGACAATCTGATTTTCAAGGCCTCTGAATGCCAACTCATAGACAGAGATAAAGGGTAGGGACAACAGGCTGACATATCATAATGATTACAGAGTACCTCACAGTTAAGACAGAGAAAGACAAGTTTGGAAGGAGTCAGGCAGTCGGATGGAAGAGAATGCTGTGAGGCAACACGGCTTGGGAGGTAGGGGACAATCCGCCCATTCTGTCACCATTCACCATAATACGAGCGGACCTTCCCAAGTGTTCAAAGTCAGGGAGTGCAATCTGCACAGACCATTCACCACTGCAGAGCAGCAGAGTGAAGGCTTCCAAGCTGACTGCAAGTTTCCTGGCCATAGTTCCCATTGCCTCATGGGATGCACCTGGGGAGAAACATCTGGACTGCAGCCAAAAGGAGAGCCTGGCTAGGACCCTCCACTTGCAGAAAACGCCCTGCAGGTTCCAAGCAAGGGCCGGGACACATGGAGACCCTGCTGGACTCCAGACTGCTGAGTGCAGGATGATTTATGGATCTTTGCAGATGGCATGTTCAAGCCAGAGGGCTTCAGACCAGAAAAACGAGAGCCTTCTGCTTCCTTAAAGGGGCAGCTCTGCTTCAGCACTGCAAACTTACTGTAAAGCTAACTGCTTTGGCGTTTTAATATTTTAAGTGCTGACCCTTCATTGATTCTGTTCAGCTTTTTAAATCTTTAATTTACTTACTTATTTGGGTTTTAAACCTTGCCTGCAATTGCAGCTAATTAAAAAGCTCATTAGTTGGCATCCTGAGCTGATTCCCTGGGCTTTATGTACTGTACAGTATGCCTCCTGTGAGTTTAAACCATGGCTGGGATTGCTTGACTTGTTTCCTACCTCCCCAGCTTTATGAGGTGTTCCATATTTTGGAATACTATTCCCCCTTCCCCTGATTTTTTTTTTTGAACTACCACTTGCTGCAGTTTTCAGTAAACTTAGCAGCCATTGTGGTTATATACAGTAGCTGTACCACAAATTTATTTATAGCTGATCTTCCTCATGTTCAGAACTAAGACCTCCCCATACTTGCAGCCCCTTTTTAAAGGGGCCGCTATACGTAGACAACAAAAATCCCAAGCAGATCAATTTCCAGCACCACATGCAGGGCTTGACTTGCCCAAGTGGGCTATTAACATGCTCAGCAGGAAATTCCATCGTCCTTGAAGACAAACACCGAGGGCTAAGGCCAGAGTTGGAAAAAACAGGCCCTGATCTCAGACACCACATGCACAAGTCCCAGCACCCAGGCCCCGCTGTCAGAAACCTTGTCACCCTGTCCAGCCTTCTCTGCACAGTTACCTGGGAAGAGACACATGGAAGGACAGGACATCTACTTGCCTACCTTGTTCAGTATCTTACCTTTTGCAGCGATGTGTGTTGATTTTCAGACAGTCTGACAGCACTCCTAAATTCCACTGACATGGCTGGGAACTGTGGCTACTCAGTCCACCTAACAATTAGGCTGCATACTCATGTTATTTATTGATTCTTAGCAGAAGGAAGATGTAGTATAGGCCATACAATACAATTTCTAGAGTAGAACACCAAAATATATTTCTGGAGTAGAAATAGGGTCACATTAATATTACCCCTCCATATGTATTTGCTCCTTGAATTTAGGGGTAGGTAGATTCAAAGCCAGTAAACATTTTCCTTGTTGAGTCCTGATAAAGCCACAATCTGTGCCAATTCTGGTAAAAATCTTGCCACAAGACATTGTAAGATGTGGGAGTAGTATATGGTGCCATGGCCATGTCTATCTGCCTTCCCTCATTTTCCCCTGTCCCTACACGCTTCTTTCTGCAGCTCTGTGCCTTTGTACCTTTGCCACAGACAGCCCCTATCAGGGCATTCCCATGGTAGCAGAGTCCCAAATGGAAACTGGAATATGGAGCTGCTCCCTCACAAACTCCCCTTCTCTGTCACTATCTGGTTGCCCTGCCTTCCAGCTCTACTCCCTGCCTGGTGAAGCTCTTGTTTTTAACTCTGCTGGAGAGCCCAAAACGTGGTTCCAGAAACTATCCCAGTGTAGGTCTGCATATTAAAGTTACAAAGGAAGCCATGATTACAGAGCAGAGGTTTAAATGCATCTGAGACGGCTCCCCTGCCAAGCCCCTAGCTGGCTGGCTGCTGCAGGCAAGTGTTAAAGCCCATCTGGGAAGAAACAGGCCTCCCGCTTCCTGCTGCCTTTGCCTGCCAGGATAGCCGGGAGGGATGGCAGGGTGATGGACCAGAGCTAGACTGGAGCACAGGCGACTGGGATTGGGTTTTGGCAATAGCTTAGGCATCATGTTTTAATTTTACAAGGTCAAAACCAAAACCACCTCTGGTTTGGGTTCTGCATTCGTGTCTACAGAAACATGAGAGTATTTTAGACGTAGTAAACTCCCGCTTCCCCCCCCACACCCCCCACATCCCCTGCCTTCCCAGCTTGCTGGCTTGTGACCAGCAATATCTAAAACAATAATCTCCTCCTCCTCTAATTCCTGTCTTGCTTCTAGGACTGTAAAGAAAATAAAGTAAAACCAGATAGACAAAGGCCATTCTCAGTGCAGCCCAGCAACTGCTGGGTGCAGTCCCTGACTAGCCTGGCATTGTGCAGCCAAGGAGAAATGAGAAAGGCAAACGCAGCTCCGTCCAGCTCAACCCAGACAGACTGGAGCAACAGGGAGTGAATGCTCCGTTGAAACAACAGCCAGAGAACACAAAACTGCACTCCAGAGCGTACCAGAATGAAAGTGGTCAGGCAGCAAATAACACTACCTGGATCACAATGTAAATACCAACAAATTTCAGAGTGGGGTTTGGTTCTAGAAAGGATCATGATCTATGCAAGAAATCCTAAATCCTAGAACATCCCTCACACTAACCCTACAATCCTCAAAAAACACATCCAGCATCCTGCATCTTGGAGCACTCCATGCTCCTCTAGCAGGCCTCCCCTCACCTTTAAACATAGCCATTCTTGGTACCTGTACCTTCCTTGAGCCTGTTACCTCTTCTCTGAGGGTGAAAAGCAGGACAGGGCTGTTTCAAACACATCCCTGGGGCTGACTGCCCTTTGCTCTTCTCTGAACTGCTGCACTAGACTGAGAACAACGAGGAAAGAGGGACTGCAAGAACCTAGGGGTCAAAGGGAGGAGGTTAGAGTCCCAGACAGCCAACTAGATTGCCAGCAATGAAATACAGTGCGCCTGTCAGGACAGAAGGGGGAATCCAGTGTGGGAACAGCAAAAAGCATGCACAAGGGCTGAGCTGTCTCTTTGGACGGTAAGAGCCAGGGCAGCAAATCAGGTTGGAAGCATTTCAAAAGATTCACGTTTGGCAGAGCCTGGGGCTGGAACAGCAGAAGATGTTACAGGTCAGGACTGAGGTCTCTGGCAAAGCCCTCTAGCTGACTAGAGATAAAAGTTTCTCCAGTGCTTCTCTTCATGTTATCTGGCCATAGCCATGCTGATAAGTCCATTGCTTCCCTCAGCACCAAAAGCAGCCCCTTCTCTGTTTTCCAAGAGAAAAACCCTTGCAAACTCTCTTTCCTCCTAGAGATACACACAAGCCCCTGTGTGCTGGGCAGCAGATTTTCAGCAGCTGTCTGTGAGGGGACAAAACTCAGTACACATGCATCTCATCCTCGTGTGCTTTATTATCGTGTCAACTGTAGGTTACGCTTTGCTGCAGGCATCACTAAGCCTGCTTGAGGCCAAAAGGGCCTTGGGTCCCCTCCCCTTCTTCCCCACTGCTTTTCTTTTCTTTCTTTCTTTGCTGGAATAGAGCAAGCAAGCTATTATTGCCAGTCTGGCCTAGTACAGCTCCTTTTGGCAGTCACAGGCCTTGGACCTCAGCCAAGGTCTATCCCAGGGGATGTTGGGAGCGCTTTGAAAATTAAATCTCTCAAGAACTCACGAGGCTGCAAATGCCATGATGTTGCTTGACCTTGGGTTAAACTCAGCGGAAGAGGAGCAGAAGCGTTGGCGGCAGCAGCCACTGCCACATTGCTGGCCTCAGATAACTCCCAGGAAGAGGAGCCCTGCAGGGAGTCGGGGTGAGGGGAGGCTGGGGGGGCAAGAGGCAGTGCACAAGCGGGAAGCCAAGTAGGCGAACTGCCATTCTGCATTAGCCCCCAGAGGACTGATCAGTCCCTGCCACACATTCATTTTTTGCTCCAGACCCTTTGATGCCTTTTGAGTCACATGTATTATTCTTGCACAGGGTTTAAATGAACCATGGCACAGACTAGGACACAAAACTACACCTCCTCTCTTCATCCCCTGCTCAACAAGTCCTAGCCCTCAGTGTATCTCTCCCCACCCTTAATTTTCAGCTGCTGTTTTCCCCTGTTCACGTTTAACTCCTGATTTGGGTGAAATACCAGGAAGCCTGATTCTTTGTCACTTCAAAATCCTCCAGAACAAGAGCTCTTTTCTCTCAGGGATGGAGAATTCTAAAACAAGCCTTATCATTTAACAATATATGCTCGGGAGGCACTTTTTTTTCATGTGCCTTCTTTGCTGAGCAGCTTCATCTTAGTCCAGATAGCTCCAGCCACCAGGGAAAGCAAAGAGCACATGTTCTGGGAGCTCCCCATTCCTTGAGGAGTCAGCTGGCTGGAGAGAGGCAGCAAGGGAAGCCTCGCTGCAGGTGCCTTTGTGCATAGTCGGTGCTTTGTCATGGAGATTCTGCAGGTCTTGCAAAGTCTCCACTGGAGATGCTACAGCTAATGAAACCTCTTCAGCTTCCCTTCTCACTGTAGAAGTCCAGGGGGAGCTCAAGAGGGATTGATGGATGGACCCCTGGAGATGCTTTGGGATCAAGTCCATCTGCCCTTTCCAATTCAGTGTGCACAGGGTTGTGCTAGGCTGGGTGAGGTACGCACATCTCATTATGTTCTGCTGCAGAGCCTCTGCTTCAGCAAACCTCCCTGCAGCCCTGTGCCCCCTGGAGCTGGCTGATTATTTTTGTCTCAGGCTGGAGGCCTGGATGCTTCTGAGCATCATGAGATTTGTGTAGCATTTCTCCTCCGCTCCCTCCCCTCCCCTTTCAGTCCCAGAGAGACAATCCAGATGGAACTGCCCAGCCGCCCTCTGATCAAGCTGGGGAGATTTGTAATTAGGACTCGAGGGCTATTATCCCATGACAGCTGAGTGCGGTATCCAGGCAGCCCGGAGGCCACAAAAGGAATGTGAGGGTTTTAAGGAAAGAGGGAAGATGTGAGTGCTTTTCAGCCATGCCATATTGCGCCAGCCCTGGTGACAACATCCCACCTGCCAGGCCCAATTCCAAGGGCAGTGTCAGTGCAAAAGGGCAAGGGTGATGGAAGAACGGGAGGAGGATGGGCAGCAGCTACAGGGATGTGGGGGGTGGGGGAAGAGACCTCCATGACCAGCCTAGCAATTCTGCCCAGGGTGCAGCCAGCTCTGTCTGCCCAGGCAGCCAAGACAGTCTGCCGGAGCAAGGGGGCAGAGGGTCCAATTTCAGAGTTTGTCCCCAGGATGGGGCCACGGCGGCGCCATCCAGGCTTCACCTCCTGCAGTTCAAATTCCTCTGGGTGACACATGGCTCTGGAGCGCAGCTATGGGAGACTGGAGCGGCCTGAGAGGGAAGCAGGTGTCACCACCCTCCCTCAATTTTCTGCATATACAGCCAGGCTTCCTAAAACAGAGACCTCCTGCTTTAAAAAGAGATGGCGCCTAGATCTAGGGGTCTTTCCAAATATTTGTTTTATTGCCAAGCCTTCAGAGAGGTCAAGGAGGAACATGCTCTCTCACTCCTAAGCTCTTTTCTCGCTTGCTTTCTGCTGTTGCCAGAGCTGTGGCACCTCCGCCTGTCTCTTCTGCTCCAGTAATTACCAGCCTGCTGGCACACAGAGAGAGAGAATGGCAGGAGCAACAGAGGGCTGGCTGGGTCACAGACCAGCAAGCAGATCTGCAAGTGCAGGCAGCTTGCAGCATACACAAACTAAACCTTGGGAATTTGGGATCTAGTGTGTCAGGATGGGAAAAATATCAGATTGCCCTTCATAGAAAGCCAGGACTCTCAATGCCCTGAGATGCTCCAGTCTTGCCATTATAGGCTTTGTTGCTTCAAAGCACATCAGACTCTGAAACAAGTACTAAATCTGTTAGGCCGTAAGAAAAAGCGAAACCCAATCCAGGCCATCTCACAGCCAGCCTTTACCATCCAAGGACTGTGCACTGGTCTTAGAAGGCAGCAGGAAATTAACAGGGGCCAGCAAGGGCTGTGAACAAACAGTAAATAAACCCCAGAAACCAGGAAGTATGATCAGTATCCATCTCCACACATCCCACCTTCAGCTGCACATACTTAGTGACTTCCCAGACAGTACATACATTCCACTTTTTCCAATACAGTTCGCATTGTTGCTGGCTTGAATGTGTTACAACATGCTATTTTCTTCTGCCTGGAGACCTTTGTGCAGCTTCCCCTCTTGGCCCCACAGATCAAACATGGATGGACTCTGCCCTCAGAGTAGCACAAGCCAGATTCAGAAGGGGCAGAGGAGAGGAAAGAAGAGGTCTGAGAGGTTTAATGCCCCAAAGCATTTAAGTTGGCCCTCCCACACAGAGCTTCTGCCAAGGCCGGAGGAAGTGAGTCACTGCTGATGCTGGAGGGGGGCCCTGGAGTTCGTAGTCACCCCGTGCAAAGGCCTGGAGCAGCGGACAGGCTCTGCTCAGGGATCAGCCAGCATTCGATTCCTGTTTGTGTCCCAAGCGAATCATTCCCAACAGCTGTCACCGTGCCTGACTGTGCTGCTCATGTGCTTTCTATTAGCTGAGAAAACAAGCCAGGCTGCTCCCGAGCATGGGGAGTTTGCCTTGTGGCAGTGGGGGAGTGGAGAGGGGAAAACCTGGGAAATCCGACTCTGTGCTTTAACCCTGCACAGAAGGCACTGGTTTCTTGTGAGTGGGAATGGACACCACTAACAGGCTTATTGGGGTGTCCTTGACTCCATTTCTGCACAACCTTCCGCTCAGCTGTCTAAATGCAACTTCTATGGATGTTCTGTCATCGAATTGACTCCCACATACCTGCCGCTATTGCTCAAAAGCTACAACCCTATGCCCGGCAGAGCCAGCTTTTCAAGAAGTATTTTAAGAGACCACTGAAGGCACAACCCAGAGAAACATTCCCATTCAAAAACTGTAGCAATGCCCTGCAGGCATCACCGACAGCACCATGCAGCCAAGAAGGAACCACGGAGTCAGAGCAGGGAATAAGGGCCTTCAACAGCATGGAAAGAGCCTGAGGAAAAAAAGCCTAAGCTAAGTGGATGGAAAGTCACAAGCCTCCCTGCGTGACTTAGGGTAAGTCTCTGTGCCTCAGTTTCACCCCTTCTGCTAAGCAGAGGTGAAGGTGACTGCAGTGGGCTGGGAGGACCAAACAGCTCTTAAAGCTCTTTGCTGTATTCAGAGGAAAGGAGCTATAGACATGCAAAACTGTGGCTACTAATTGAAAGAGCACAAAGAGAACAGCCGAGGCTTCACTCCCCTCCTGCTTGGGTCACTCCCCTATGGGAAAAATGCTGGGGTTGTGCTTTCCACCTCAGCCAAAAATAATCAGCAAGCTGCAGGGGGTAGAGGGCCCGGGGAGGGAGAGAAAATTTCTCTTCTCAGGCTGCCAGAGTAGAGAGGCTGCAGTACGCAATGAGAAATGCATTCCTCCCCGCCACCCCCGTTCCCCCTCCTGCAGCCACCTCTTCACAGAAAAAGCATATGGGCCTGCTCCAAAAGACATCGGAGTGTGAAGCCCAAGCCAGTGGTTCTTTACTTCCCTTTGAGACAAAGAGTATGCAAACTAAAATAGGATGTTTGTGCATTAATCCCATTGCTGCTCTCAGATGGCCTCCAGCTCCCATCAAGTATAGCTTGGGGTGAACAGAAAATACAAAGTTATGCTGAGTGGACAGAAGATACATAATGCTACAAAAAAGGCTGGGCACCCATCCCCTTCTGACACCCAAACAGCACTATTGGCTCCTCAGCTACTGTAGGAGCCAGCCCAATTACTGCACTCCTTGTTTTCAAAACCATTCCACAGGCTTTCAGTACACTCACCTAATAGACCTGAAGTAATAATTCAGCAGAAGCAAAGCATTTGTGGGACTGAAATTCCATTTCTCAGAGAAACATGGCACTTGAGGGACCGAATAACACTGACTTTTGATGATTTTTAAGCAAATTCTTCCAAAAGTGGAATTTAGCCACCTGAAAAAACACTCTTTGTCTCACCTCTGCTCATTCGTGAACATTCAGGGTTGCACACTCTACTGTCATGCTTATAGGAGCATTCTACCCTGCAACTCTGAAACACCTTCACAAAAATCTCTTCTGTCACTCCCTCCTCCTATCTCTCTACCAGTATCTGTTCCTCGCCAATGTCACTATGGAGCTGGCTAGTGAATTACTTGGAATGGAGTTTTTTGGAGAGACACTGTATAAATAAGACTCAGACAATATTCAGCTTGTTTTGATTAAGTAAAACCATTTGGTTTTAATCTTGCCACTGAGAAAAGGAAGCTATTCAGTTATGTCTCACAGTAAAGGCCTAGTTCTTTACTATATGATGTGTCTTTACAATGGCTGGGTCTCCAAGCTCTATCATGCATTGCATACAAGATCCTTCCCTGACTCCATGCCTCAAATTCTTCATCTGTTCACAGAGGACAGTAATATTTTTTATCCTTAGCAAAAAGTATAAGAAGACAGCAATTATTTGAGATTTAAAATAGAATCACTGAGGTTGGGAATTGCTAAACACCATCATCCTGTACACTCTTGCCAGCTAGTGTCCCATACACATTCACAATATAAAACTCTGTGCATTCACTTTATTTCACCCACATCTACTGAAAACAAGGCAGGGTCTTAATCCAGTATTCTACTCGAAGCCAGTACACTCATTCCAATAGCAACCAGGCCAGAGAAGAGTGCAGAACTAGCCTAGTAACACAGGCAGTACATCTCACTCATGTCCACTATTTACCTATTACGCACAGACAGGTAAAAAGCAGCCCATTTTTGTGCCAACATCACATGCAAAAACCCACCACCTAAACCTGGGACGGCGCTGAAACATTCCCCGATAGTGTTTTAGTGTTAAAAAAAAAAAGCCTAAATTATCAAACCAACACTACAGAGAACAGCAGGAAAAAGAATAAAGGGAAAGGAAGTAACAAACTCGTAAGTAAAGCCAACCCAGTCGTCCATCACAGGATGTCAGGGCATATACAGAAAACTCTTCACTGTTAATAGAAGTTCGTTCTCCAGTGTTATGTAGGAAATCCTCATCTCACATGCCTCTGCCTAGTGTGTGGGCAAATGACTGTCATACTTATCTGTGTTGTAGATAACCTTTGGACATACGTAAAAGTTCATTCTCAGTGTAGTCCCTGTGCTTTCACGGGTGCTATGCTTTCACTGCTAAATAAAACAAGTCTGTGTCAAAAGACAGCTGATGTATGCGGTGTTAAGCACATTATTGCTTCCAGCTTTCATTTTCCAGAGATGTTGCTGGGGCTGCCGCTATGGCCTATATCCTGCAGAGATGGACTTGACCAGAGTACTGCAATTTGCTTTCTCCAACATCCTATTGCTGACCCTTGTCTGTGATTGTTGTGTTTCAAATCACCACGCTTCCTCTTAGTCAGAAACTTGGCTTCTCTCCAGAGGATGTTCAGGAGAGAAATACAGGTTAGAATAACCCTCCACCTTAAACTCCCCAGTATCTTTGCCTCAGCCACTCCTTTTCCACATCATTAGCATCAGGGCTGTAGGATGCCAGGAAGAGGAAGCCTTCAGTGGGAGCTCAGGGCTAATTGACATGCCTTTCAGGCAGCAGCGGTGCCAGGAATCGAACTACTGTCCCCAGGGAGTGGCGGCAGAGGCAGCAAAAACCTTCCTCAGTGGCAGATGAGTTTTTCCATTTCCTTGGTTTCAAATCTTGCTTCTGTTCTCCCCAGTCTCTGCTGTGGCTCCAGCCGCGAATTCTAGGGAAGCCCAGCTGCCTCAGCAGGTATGGTCTCATTAATGAGCAATTAGCTCCTAGCCTAATTGGGCAGCAGAATGGCTAATGAGCCCAGCCGTGGTTGTCTGTGCCCTCATTATCCTGTGCTCAGCCAGTGGTAACACTGAACTTCTGTCCCATTTCCGTCACGCCACGATCCGAGCACTGGCTGAAAGCTTAGATGTGCCAGCACTTGCTGCTTTTTAGTGCTCTGAAGTTGATGGTTTGTCTTATCTGTTTCCTCTAGCAGTCCTGGAAAAGCTGCTCTCACCTCTGCACTATACAACCAGATCATCCCTCCCCTTGTCTGACTCCTGCTCTTTCACTCAGCAGGTTTTTGATCTCTCTTTGATATATGTATTTGTGAACATGCATACAAATATTTAAGTATTTGTCTATGCATACATACATATGTGTATATACATGCATACAAGGTTGAGACTTGTGAAAATAAACTAAGGTAGTGCTTACCTGCCTAAGGAATACCATTGGTTAAAACATTTCCAGTGCAACACAGAACGCTAATACATCTTATTTTAGTATGTATCAAGAAGGAGGTCTAATTAACCCAGGCACTCTTAGCAACCAGAGAGGAATCCTTATGCCAAAGACTCTGCAGTGTTAGAAGGAAGGCAAGGTTAATCCAAATCTTTGCTTTCTAATTCTAAGTCACAAATCTTCAGGAATCCTAAGTAGTTCAAGTTCCAAGTCACACAAGCCTGTTTTCATTTGCTCTACTTTGGATCCCAAGGTAGGGAGTCACCAGTTGTTGAATTTTGCCCAGCCTCATAGCTATTTTTTATCATTTTTATTCCCGAAGTGAACAATAAGGATAGAAGGAGAAAAATGAGCTGCTCCCTTGCAAGAGCCACTGACCAGACTTTGCTGACTGCCAGGAGGTTGGGAAATCTTCATGAAGTTCTGTCTCTCTCAGTTGTGAACATATTGATAAAAAGAGCCTATCCTCACACATTTCAAAGCATCCTACAGGAAAAGGATTCTTTCACAGCTGTAACTACGTACATCAGTTCTTAACACAGAACCTCAACATTATGTGCCAGTTTAGCATGATACATGAAAGATGCACTATCCAATTAATTCGCAAAGCATTAAGCATCTTGTCAGAACACATCTTTACTTTCTAGCATCTGGATTAAGAGATCTCTCGTGTAAAGTGGCATATGACCCTTAACAACAGTAGACAATTGTCCTGGACCAAAACCACGACAACAGTCAAGGCTGGGTTTTGGGTTTTTTTTTTTTTTTAGTTTTTGTTTGTTTGGTTTTTTTAAGTTTTTTATCCAGCTGCTAGGTTTTGGATAATCCAAGTCACATTACTAAAATATGAAATATTTCATAGCTCTACCTGCTGCAGCAATGAACTGTGTTCCTTCTAGGATTGATTATTCCAACTTCCTGCGGTTCCCGATAAGGCTTTCCAGTGGCTGCTGATGGTTTTAAACATGGCTTCTTCTGCCTCCAGGGTACTTTCTTATATTAGATTATCTCAACAGATCACACCCGCTTTTTAGTCGCTTCACTGCCTTCCAGTTAAGAACTAAAATGATTTTTTAACTGCTCTTTTGCCCTAGAAGGACTTATTTGACCTTGTTTTACCCCACCTAGCGGTTCTCCTCCTAGGTGCTCCATGAAATCAGCCAGTACAAGAGATCTCATCACCTCCAATGTCTGTATGTTATGAGACACCTCAATGTCTCCACTTTTCACTGAGCATTTATACTTTCATTGAACTGTACATTTTTGGAACCCACAGACTGAAAATCAAACAAAACTTTCCCTCCTCTCAGCCATTATACAAACGTCTTACCATTGCTTTTTCTGACAGTCTCGAAACAGTGGGCCAGCCTGTTCGCCCATCCTGAACAAACTCCTTTAGCACAGAATAAGCAGCTGTAAGAATGGAACCAGGGGTTCATGCTACATCAGTGCTAATGATGCTTCCAGAGCAGGCACACCACTCAGGCAAGAACAACCCTTTATGTTTTACACATAGGGAGAAAAGAAAGACTGGGACAAAATTTTAAGTAATGAGCTTTTTTTTGGCTGAACCTTCTCAACATTTATTCATTCTTGCCCAAGCTGCTAGTAAACAGACTAAAATCCAACACATCTTTCATTTAGGACAGATGGACAACCTTATTTCATCATGGCTTCCCAACACTGCATTGGGCCCTTTCAGAATCTTTTTCACTTAAGATCTTCGAGCATTTGACAATCCTTAATGCAAACTTCACACCACTCATAAATCTCCAGAAAAGGGAAGCTGAAGCACTGAGGAACACTGAGCAAGCAATGGCAGATAAAGCTTCTCATAAAAAACATGCTGTGCATTGAACCATTAACAACCTGTACTAGTATCTTTAAAGGGCTAATTTAATGAATGGAACAAATGCTGAAACACAAGCCTGTTAGAGAAGCTTCTCATGTTTTTTCCCTAGCATGTGCTGAAATGCTTCCCTGCTATTGGGAAGCACAGTCGTGTGCATGGGATTGATTTCCCAGAAGTCCCAGACTGCATAATACCAGGCATTCCACAGGGGCAGGCAGCAAACAGAATATTGTGTCCATTTTGACAGTCTCTCCTTTTACTGTGGGCTCCCCACAGCATTTCTTTTTAAAAAGGCTTTTGCACAGCCCTGTTTATATCTCCTGGCTCACCCACTTGCTTTGGCTAATATTTTATTTATTGCACCCTGATCCTAACAAGTGAGGTTCTTCCCCAATCACTGCTAATTAGACTGGGTGTCTCTCCAGAGCTTATACGCACACAGATCCAGACAGAACATAGATGTGCTTTGCAATTTGCAGGAAATATTCAGTGTCCACATAGATTGTCCAAAGACCATAGCACTTGAATAGACATATTCCACCCATAAGTCCAGGTATCAGCAAGCAGAATTAATATTGCATTCCACTGAAAGCAGAAGATAACAAAAGACTGGGCAAGCTTATATACTGATTTGGCAAAAGCAACACAATGGAAGACACCTAAGGGGAACTATTTATCTTCCCCTCTCTCCAGTCTGTTTCAAAAAGCTGGTTACTGGCTCAGGGTTGGACCTTGTTGATCTCAAAGTCATCTCTCTGCCTTTGATACTGGCAAGAAGTTTTTCCAGCCAAAAATGCAGACTTTGAATTTCCTTTTCAGGGTGAATCCATGATCGTACTCTTTTTTTGCATCTTCAAGACAAAAGTGGAGAAGAGGTGAAGTCATGAATGCCTGTGTAGGGGAACGGACACACAACTTGCCAGGAGCTAGATAGTGGCTGAGGGCCTTGCAGTAAAAGCTAAATAGAAAGGCACTTCTGGAAGCTAGAAAGATGGTACTGCAGTCCAAGGAAAGGTCTCCAGAAAATAAGCAGTAAATCTGTTCCCTGTGTATAAGAAATCAATACTGGTATTGGACCAGGGACATCAGAAATGGCAGAAATTTCATACTGAAAAAGGTATTTACAACACAGCAGATCTTAGACAAGTGAATAGAGAGCTGTATTTCACCTAGTGAACTCAGTCATTAAACAGAATTAACAGCAGCCATTTCTCATCTGTTGCAGAAGATAAGAATAGTCTGGCCAACCCTATGCATCAATACAGAAAAGGCAACTCAAAGGAGGCTCTTCTATGGATGTTTTTCTACATGGATACATGAAGAAGTCATTTAAGTAGGCTCATTTCCAGGGAAATAGTTAAAATGCAACCAGCACAAGCTATGTGTAGGAGCTGGTAGCAAGTCAGGAGTTGCTCAAAGCAGGATTTAAACTGCAGAAGTCTAAACTTCGGACCTTCCAGCTCTGGGAAGGCGGGGAGGGGGAGAAACAGTAGAGGTGGATAGGGAGCAGGGAAGAAGGCCATAAATCTTATCATTCCTCCACATGCATTCAGAGTGACATGAATGAGTTGTTCCCCATCAGCAATGCTGCAAACGATGAGGAGCTGAGCAGGTGGGCTGCAGGATGGACTGTGAGCAGACCCCACAGAGCAGTTCTTCACAGGAAAAAACAAATGAGTGATTTGTGAGTCCAGCTGGAGCCAAATCACCTTTTGCCACTAGCGAGTCATGGCAAGTTAAGAGGAGAACTCTATAAGCCTCTACCATTCCTGCACGCGGGATGAGGAAGATGTGCTCCTTGGTGCATGGCGGAATGGGGTGCTGTCATTTATCTCCTCACCAAAGACTGTATTAAAAATAAAAGCTGAGAAGCCACCAGCTGAATGCCATGCACATGCTGGGCAGAAGACCAAGGGTCTTGCTCTTTCTCACTTTACAAACATAAGCCACTAGCATAGGAGATGCTAAATATCAAAGGGCATAGCTTAAACTGTCCCATGTACTTGGCACAGTTGGTGGGGAGAGGGTTAACACCCGGCTGTGAGGACAACATGAATCATAGAACCACAGGGTTGGAAGGGACCTCTGGAGATCATCTAGTCCAACCCCCCTGCCAGAGCAGGGTCACCTTAGAGCAGGTTGCATAGGAACACGTCCAGGTGGGTTTGGAATATCTCCAGAGACAGAGACTCCACCACCTCTCTGGGCAGCCTGTGCCAGGGCTCTGCCACCCTCACAGGAAAGAAGTTCCTCCTCATGTTGAGATGGAACTTCCTATGCTCAAGTTTGTGACCATTACCCCTTGTTCTGTCGCTGGGCACCACTGAGAAGAGCCTGGCCCCATCCTCCTGACACCCACCCTTTAAGTATTTATAAGTATTGATAAGATCCCCCCTCAGTCGTCTTTTTTCCAGACTGAAAAGACCCAAATCCCTCAGCCCTTCTTCATAAGGGAGGGGCTCCAGACCCCTTAATCATCTTCGTAGCCCTTTGCTGCACCCTCTCCAGCAGTTCCCTGTCCTTCTTGAACGGGGGAGCCCAGAACTGGACACAGTACTCCAGGTGCAGCCTCACCAAGGCAGAGTAGAGGAGGAGGATGACCTCCGTCGACCTGCTGGCCACGCTCTTCTTGATGCGTCCCAGGATGCCATTGGCCGCCTTGGCCACGAGGGCACATTGCCGGCTCATGGTCATCCTGTTGTCCACCAGGACTCCCAGGTCTCTTTCCACCAAAGAAGGCTCGCTCTTAGCAACATGCTGGTCCATTCCAAGTTCATTCGTGGAGTAGTCAGGTGGTTTGCTTTTGGCTACTCTTGATTGACTTCCACCTGGCTGGGATTCAGTCAGTCATGACAGACTCCACCAACATATACACCAGCTCGTTACACTAGACTTCCCGCTCCTTGCCCCAGGTCTGAGGACATCTTTGCAGAAAGACCCTGCACATGAATGGAACATCGGCACAGGAAACAGAGCCCGCTTTCCTTGGAAAACCCAAGATGATACAACCTGATAAGCACAGACCTCTGTCCTAATAAGCTAAGAGGTAGGACAAAAAGAAACCAGGACAAAGAGAAAAGGCATTTCAAAGCTTGGAATCAACACCCAGACCAGCCCCTATGGTCATTTTGATAGCAGATCTGCATGCACAAGGAGTCCTATACACAGACAAATTCAGTATATATATATACATATACACACCCCACACCCCCCCCATATTTATATATCAACAAAGATCACTGAAGGAGGCTGGAGCCAGGCACCTGCTGTCACTTCCCCCTGCCTCTCATGGACTTTGAGCAACATGCTCAGCTGTTCTGAGCTCCTGTTCCTTCACAATTTGTTTTCTGTGGCAGTGACAAAGTGCTGCTGGTATTCTTAATACAGGCAAGGCACCACTCCTACCCCCAAAGAGCTTGCCTAACACCAGTAATTAGAGATATTGTGTAACATAGCTAATTACTACCTGAATTAATTTACTTTAAATAATTCTTAGATATTGTCAGCTAGCCACAATCTCTTAATAACTTTACATACAAAAAAAGAGTTACACAGAGTATTAGCGCATATTTCATGTACAGACACAAAGGTAACATCCTCAGCCAGGAAATTCAGCTACAACTGGCAGGCTGAGTTGACACCAAAACCCAACCTCACCACTGGGCACAGAGAGGAGGCAGTGAAGGCCCCAGTTTGTAATTTGGAATGAAACGTCTCAGCATAGAGTTGCATGGCATTGTGACCGAGTCACATCCTCAAGTATTCTTACCACAACATGCTTGGGAGCAGCATGGCTCACATTAGAGCAGGTCCAGAGCAGAAGGACTCCGCACCTGCCTCTGAACTGAAAAAAATTCTATTAAATGATCTTATCCCAACTTCCACCCCTGAGGGGGAACCACTGTTAGGGGAGCTCTGTAAGGTTTGGAGGGCCTGGGGGCAGGGAAGTAATGTGGGGAGATGGCAAGAACTATTAAAGTGGCCTCTACTATCATTCTCTTTAAAATTGATTTTTCAGGGGCAATGTATTTGCCACATAGAAGAAAAGCAGTTCTCTTCCTGCCTGCCCCGAGGAACCCTCTGCATGCCATGTAACACTGCTGCCACCATGCTATTTCACCGCCTGCCTTTCTGCCTCCATGCATTGCTGTGCAATGGCCTATGCCTTCACACACTTCTTTTGCTACCTATCTTCAGAGACCTTCAATGGAGTTGGACGCTGACCTCAACAGAAAACACTAGTGCCATTAACTGGAGCAGCCACATCAGCAAACAGATGTCCTACGTACATAACAGATCAAACAAACTTGGAGCTCCGACCTCCTTTGTCACATCTTAGTCCTGCAGACTGTCAGGAACTGGGTGGCACGTAACACAAAGGCAGGGTTGGGGCTGGCACAAATGCACACTGGGTAACAAGGGGCCCTGGGTCCACATTTGCAGGTGCTTACACGTTGAAGCTGTGCCCAAGCACAGTCCGTGCACACTAGCTTTGGACATACTCCACAACGCCCTTAATGCTCTGATACCAGGAGCTGGGTACCCACTCTGTGACAGGACTACTATAAGGGCAATTTTCCAGAAAGCCAAACTCCCTTTAAGACATCTTGAAATAAGTCCCGTCTCAATACACAGGATCCATGTGCAGAGAAGAGAGGACTAATCAGTAAGGTCAGAAGCATTTTACGTAGGGCATCCTCTACCAATACAACAGAGACCAGTCCTTACTAGACCAATACTTTTTGACGGTAGCCATTGATCACCACAGCACATCTGCTTGATAAGTGACATTATCTTCAGCAGTAACTTGACAGGCACACTGGCATGCCCTTCAGAAAAATGCTAGCTCTCAAGAGGCTGTGACAGTAAAACCAAGAAAGCCAAAAAGTCTAGAGGAAAACCCCTTGTGCCATCACCAGCTACTGAATGGTGTAGAAGAAGAGGGCTGTTGTTAGCTGGGGTTGTTGTATTAAATATTATTGTATGGCTTGTGTATTTTTCAAGTTCAACAGCGAGCCTGCAGTTGAAGCCATCTAAAAGAAACAAATATTCTCAGGGCAGCTGCCTTGTGTTTATATCCCTGTTTCCATACAAGGGCATCAAAAGCATTACTTGCAGGGAGGGAAACCAAGGCACCAAGAGGCGGTGCAACTCACACAGGGCCACACAGCCGGTCGAGTCCAGACAAGAATTCCTAGACTGCGTTCCCCCATGATATAAACATGCACACACACAGAGAGCAACTCACTTAAAAGGTTTGTCTCTCCCAGCCCCAAATGTGGAACAAGCGATGCAAAAGAGAATCGTGACCACTCTGCAGCACCAGGTAACGCCAAAATGTGCACAGTCATGAGGGTAAAAGAAAAGGAAGCAGCTGGAAAGTTTTGGCAACAAAAACTTGGTTTTGCAAAACAAATGAAACCCAAGGAAAGCCACAGACTTGCAGCGTTGTGTGGGAGCACGTGGCCCTGGATCTCACAGGCCTCTTCTCCCCTGCTAGGAGGAAGCCCATGCTGCAGTGTTTGTGGAAGTCTTGCTTTTTGACCATGACTTCGGTACATAGTTACTGTGACTTCCTCAAGTTTTCCTGGAAACAGATGCTTAAGGATGAGGGTTGAATTCCTTTCTTTCAAGCATTTGCTGCCATCCGGTGGCAAAAGCTGCAATGGCACCCAGGCCTCCAGGCCACCCTTGGCAGAGAGACAGCCCACACGACAGCCTGGTCCGAGTCACTGGGGAGCCCAGTCAGTGTCCAGAGCAGATAGCTCCTGGAAAGAGGGAGGGAGGTCTCACACCTACCTGGACAGGGAAAGACCTGGGTGAATCACAGACAGAAATCTACTGCTGCAGGAAACTATCAGATCACACTGAGGGCTGAAGTTGGGACAATTTCTTACTGCAAGCCTCACATCCCTTGTCTTCCTTCAGATGGTGTCTCCTCTCATGCCACTGTCCTTTCTATTCCCACCGGCCCAAGGTGGAAGGAGGAGTTTCCCTGCCTGAGGACCAGCACTCCTGTAGCCAGGAGGCACTGTAAAGGCAGCTTTGCCAAGTCCCTGCAGTCCAGCTGGGCACAGGAATGCATGCCAGGGACATCGGCCAACTGTTCACGTTTTCTGATTTGCAATCTTGTAAATAGAAGTCAGTCAGACAAGAGCCCTAGAGGCCAAGCCAGAAACAGTCTAGTCCCCTATCATCTGAGAGCGTCTGCTGGACATGACTCAGAACTCAGTCTGGCACACGCAAAAATACACAGAGCACTGCAGTTTGCAGAACACTACATAGCAAGTATGTTAGAATGGTGATTAAAAAAAGCAGCAGCCACATACCTAGACACTCTAAGGGGCAGAGCAGAGATGCCTGAAATTTAGTATTCCTCAGCCAATAAGAAAGAGCCAGCCACCTTAAGAGACAGACTTTATCCATTGCAAAGGCTTAGACATAACAAGTAATAACATAAGAAGTGCAAGCCCAGATCTTCACTTTCCAAATGTTGCAGCAAAGGCTCAGTTCATCATCTGTTGTGTCCCAGCACCTCAGAGAAAACAAATGACTGTGCAACGTGGCACACGCTGTGCAAAACATGCCGTTCATTCGTCTTACACAGATTACACATTTAGGTAGAACATCATAAGCATTGCTCTCAATTACTCCAAATAAATCCATCTGAATTCAACACCATTTCTCCTACTTTACGGTGGTGTAACCAGCAGCTCACGATGGACCACTTCAGATGCTTATGCTTCAAGCTGTAATTGGTCAGGAGCACTGGAGACCGAAGTATTATCCTACTGCCTCCTCCAAAGCACCAGCTCCAGCACATTAGGAGCCAGATCCACACCATGTAACTACAGGACCTTATCAGCAGAACAGAAGGTGTAAGTAACCTCAGCAACCTATATTCAAAGCACACCTGAAATCATGTGACTGCAATTATTAATTCTGCAGCCATTAGGATTCAAGGGTCTCAACATGCTTTACTAAGTTCTCTTCCATCTATATTGCACAAATACAAATAGTAGAAATCCATCTCTTCAGAGCTCTTTCGAAAGAACAAACCCAGAACTTAGAGCAAGTCAGTATCCTTATCTGTTTTATACACAGGGAAACCAAGGCACAGCACACCAGCACTGTGATCTGCAGGAGAACCAAACAGCACCCAGACAGATTGGCAAAACCATCAGCCCAGGCCCTGTGGGACAGACGTATCTTTCAACAGGCCATTAAGCAATTTGTCATGAATGCCAAAATGCTGTTTGAGAGAAATAGAAGCCTGGAGTTTCAGGGAGGATTAGAGCAACTGAGATCCACTGGCACAGTAAGCTGAATTGCCATCAACCCCCGCCTATGCCTATCAGCCTCTCGCTGCCAGGAACAGTGCAGTGAGGTTACCTCCAACGGAAGTCCAAGTCAAAAGGAAAAGAAATACCGCTCATACAAGGCACCACTCAGAGGTGGTACTGGCAGGAGACACACATACAGAATTGACACTTCGATGTGGAATATGAAATATATAGAGAAAGAGCTATGTTTTGCACTTTAGTGTGACACCTCTTTACCTGCTTTTCCTTTTAACCAGACAGGAGGGGGCACACTAATAGAATTTCCAGAATTTCCTGACTTTGCCCAAGATGGTCATCAACAAGCAGATGTTACTTCGCTGAAGTGACTCAGAAAATCTTTCACTCTTTGTCACGGAATCTGTATTGAATTCCTTTACTCAACCCTCAGCCCAAGTCACAAGAGACTGTCCCAGTGCACAGGGAGGCGCACCAGGGAGTTCTGTCCAGCCCATGTTGTTTTGTGTCCCACTATTAAGGCACCTTAGTTCTTTCCAACATATTACACTCATGAGCCCAAGTTGTACTCCCCAACTGCAACAAGCCTTACACAACTTCTTTCCCCTCTCCTTTGTGCTTCCTATTTCTTATTCCATCTGAGGCACCTGCTTAAAAAACAAATGTGGTCCTATCACCCCAGAACAATACATTTCAAATAAGCATATAAAAGACCTTTTATTGACATGAATAAATTGATTGGGACCATTACTTTGTAGCTGCTTCCCACAGAAAAGGCCTCTTAAAGGCAGCCTGAGGCAGGGAAGCAACATTTACATTTAGATGAAGGCGTTTCTGTCACAGCACCTCCCAACAGTTTCTGGCCCCAGGTACTGTCTCCAGAAGAAATTAGTAAAGTCAAGGAGCTTTGCTTTAAATAACACAGAAGGAAAAGGGAAATAATATTTCTACAGTCCCACTGCAAGCATATTGGAATCACATAATCTGTATCAAAGCGATGTCAACAGGTGAAAGGAGAGGAGCATCATCACACTGGGGAGAAACAGCCAAGAGCCTATGTCTGGAAACTCGTTTTTCCAGCACAAACTATTAAAATGCCCTATTTTGTGTATACCAAACAATTACAGAGGTTTCTATCACCAGGCTATGCACAGTTCCCTTACACACTGACAATGGGCTAGATTCAATGTTGCTGTGAAACACAGTAGTACCACCACAAATTTACACTGTGTAGGCTTTACCTCCAGCCTTTATGCAGTTCATTACACTCTAAGTCTTCAAGACACCTGACAAATGAAATGCATGGTACATTGCTTCAGTCCTGATAGAGTGGAAGTGCTTTGCAAAGGTACCTATTTTAATGCTTTTTTTCCCCAGTGAGCACAGATCTGACAAGGATTTTCACTGCCCTTGGCATCCACCATGTCCCCAACCACCACAGAAATGTCAGTGGACAATAACTGACCTGTATTTTTTGCTGCTGTCATTTAATGGCTTGTCTGTGCTAGAAATGTATCCTGTTTCAGCACAACACAATAGTTACAAGAGTAAAAGCAACAGATGCAAGTATAACGAATAAAATTGTTTTACTGTCTTATCTATTGTAATGGAATAAGTATTTTGCAATCAGTCAGCTGGGGAAGAAAAGGAAGTATTGTCACCTTCCTGACCAATATCACCTACAGTAAAAATCAGCATAGATCAGGCTTTAATGGATGGATGAAGGACAGACAGATTACAAACCCTCCAGGTTCAGCACGTTGTCCCGTTGAGCCAAAAAGCAGACCAAAAGATGGCAAGAAACTAGAAAACCTCATTAAGAGTTTCAAAGGAAAGAAAAGATGTGCAACAGATTCTGAGAGATGATATAGTTAGGGGATTATTTAAGTATTGTCATCTGCATTAATTAGTACTTACAGCTCAGTGCCACCCTAGGGACTGAAGTCTCTGCTCAGATTCCAACTCTGAGGTCAACTCAGAACAAGTTACAATCTACACAAGTGCAGGCAAAGCTTCCCCATATGCTGAGGCAGCTGCAGAAAACTTCCCGGCTGCTCTCCTGATGGCTTGCCTTCACCTGGAGGCTCCCTGTACGTCAGCACAGAACGTGCACATGATGGAATGTTTACTTAAATGCTGTTTTATTACGAGCAGTGAGACACTTCACAGTGGCCCTACGTCAACCTTAGCATTTTGCAAACCATTTCAGTTTCGTATCACAAGACGCTTGTATGCTTTTCAAACTGTGGCAGCAGTTGCAAAGATGTACTGCTCATTCTAGAAAATCAGCATCATACTTGTTTTTCTCATCTTGAGAAGTAACATGGTGGCATCAGGAGCCAAGTGAAAAACATGCTGGCACAAGGGCACAGTATATGGGCATTTGCATATGTATTGAAGATAAACCCTTCAAAATTCCCAAAGGTACAGCTCCACAAACTGTTGAAACACTTGACACTCTCCAGCCTTCATTCTAACACGCTCCTCCAGCTCATCATTATTCCTGACACATCTGCAAGAAGGGTGTATTTTCCTGTCTCCCAGCGTGTATCTTTAGTGGCCATGTATCTAGATAGTGCTAGTAAGTCCAAACTATGATCCTCATTTACCTTCATGTTTCCATCCCCCAGACAGCAGCTAGAGGAATACTTTCAACATAGAACAACCTTGCCGGCAGATACACTGGACATTGTGCAACTTTGTCTGCTAGAACATTTAGGGCTGAGTAGACCCTTTCACAGAAATAAAAACAGCACCCAGAGAATTTGTGTATTTCAAAACGGACACTCTGACTGTTAAGATAATTCTCTCTGTTAATCTTCTCCCCCCTACTTCCAATAAATTGTCACAGATGCTCCCTTCATGACAAACAAAACCCTCGGTATTATGAAGTGCTGAAGCTCAGTGAAGCTTCTTAAGGAAACGGGGTAGTGTTCCTTTACTCCTTTGCTACTAAGCATCCTCTTGTGCTTCTTAAAATACTGCTACTGATATCCATTTTATGTGCTACTATATAAAAAGCATTAAGCTGTGAAGGAACAGACTAGACAGAAGCCAAAAGAAGGATAAAACAGAGGCAGTTACATGACAATAAAACAGTCCAACTTAGAGGGAGGAAAACCCCCCATGAAGCTGTGTCTGAGTATTTGAAAGCATACATTCAACCACGTTACGAGGCCAAGAATACTAGATTCCTTGTAGTCTCCTAGACTTTGTAATTAGGGTTCATTCAAACAAGCTGCAATGCCAGAGAAATTTCCATCTTACAGATTTGACTAATAGTCTGTTCCAGCAAAACCAAGACCCCAGGCAAAGTGAAATACAACTCCACTGACATCATGCACAGCTATTTCCAAGGCCAGTGCATCAATTTATTCCATAATTTCTCTCCCATACACATGTTCCCTGGTGCAGGAAACTCAGCCTTGCAGCTATAGCGATAGACAGGGGGTGTTCATAAGCTAGGCAACAACTTTGTAGAGCATGCTTCTTTCTGATGACATTGCCACAGGTAAGGACATTTGACAAATATTTAAAGAGCTAACAAATAACAAAATGGAACTGCAACAGGATTCAGAAACTAAAAAGACCCAACGTCATCCTAAGTAAAAGAACTGGTAACAAGACTGATTGCTTGAATCTTTTCTGGGTCTTTGACAACTGTATTTCTGAGTTACTCTAAGTGTGCTTTGGTGTTAGGGAAAGCACACTACTTCATTAGTATTAATAACCAGTAAAATTACTCATGCTTGCATTGAAGCTGGGCTTCATTTAGTGCCCTAAAATTTACATACTCTGAATTCCAAAACCTGACAGATGTGCAATGGAATTATTAAATCCTGTCCTGGATGCAACTTCTACCTGCCAAGTGTCCTCCACTCACCAAGTGGTACTTTTTATAGTGCCTGTGCCTCCTTCTGCAGATAAACACAAGATTAGCCTAACCCTTCCCAATACTCATGCAACTAGAAAGCAGATTTGAACAATGTTTATTGGGAAGACTCATTTCTCCCATTTGTGAGACACAAGGAAGGCATGCTTATGTTGTGTCAGAAGCCTGCGCTGCATCAACATTCACCAGTACATCCATTAGGTGCCACAAGTCACTGTTCCTAGAATACAGTTTTGCAAAATGTGTGAGTTTATGCAGATAGATGAGTTTTTTTACCAGATTCCTTCACTTGTTTTTTCTTTAGGGAGAGAATGGGAAAGAGGATGGTGATTAGGAACAGAGCAGGGAAGTGCATTCTTTACATATACAGACATAGCTGATTTTGCAGGGGCCCAGTTACCGCTTCTACGGAGATGAGCATTTCTAAAGAACAAAAAGTAGCCTGACTAAATCATCCACTTGGGATTTGTGGTTTGTATTATGTTGTTTTTATCTTTTGCTCCAGTTCTTTTTTGCAAAGTCAATAATAATAAGGCTTAATTACCTTCCATTATAATAAAAAAAAGAAACAGGCAGAACAGTATTTTGCAAGTGTGACTTGTACATGCAGGGAACACAGAAGGCTCTTCCCTTCAACATCACACATTGAGTCTTTTCTGATACGCTTTGGGTAAGAAATTACTGTGGAAAAAGACCCAATACAAACACCAGCAAGGTTTTCTCAAGCTTACCTGCTGCAAAGGAGGAAAAACATCCGTGACTGTCAATGCAGGAGCAAGCAGCTGACTGGGACACATGGAAGATCACCTGTGACAGCAACATGGAGGGCACTGAGCAAAAAGAACAAGGCCCTGGGGGTTTTGGCTGCCTCAGGAACCAAAGGATACTTGCCAGGAGGAGCACAAAGGGATCCTTCTCCTTTGGGGACCAAGGGACACTACCATGAGGGGCAGAGAGGAAGCTGGCTCTCAGATCCAGAGGAAGCTGGCTCAAGGAACACCGCCAGGAGGGGCCGGGTGACCATCTACACCAAGGTCTGGGCTTCCCTCCACAGGCAAACAGGCGTGGCTGCTCTCAGAGAAGAGGCCGTGCCTCAAGACTCAGACTCACCACCCTTCTGTCACCTTTTTCTCCATCACAGCAGGAGAAAGGCTCTTAACCCGCCCGGCCCGAGAGCGCTCCCTCACAGCACCTTCCAGAAGCTTCCGAGCCAGCTGCTCCCGGGGCGGCCCCGCCCCGCCGGCCCCTCAGCCCCACAGGGCCCCGCCCTCAGCCCCGCCCCTCGCCACCGCCCCCTGAGGGAACCCGCCTCAGGATCCTCAGGGACCAAACCCAACCCACGCGAGCTTCTAACGAAGGTCAGAAATTTTACGAAAAGCACTGTAAGAGCTACCTCTTTTCACGTTCAAAAACCAGAGGCATCAAATTCCAGAACGAAATACTAGGCTTCACCTTTTCTCCTGAATGAATTTAAGCTGTAAAAAGCTATCCATGGCCTAGGAAGGACTGAAACCCTACTGTCTACTGTTACTTTTTACAGCTGACGTGACATTAAAATGAAGTCTGGTAACACACATATAAAAAAGCCATGCTTTCCAGCTTTTACCCTTGCAACAGCAAGGCATCATGAACACCACACCACTATTGCAATAGCAACTATACTGTTCAATTTATGGAGTAATAAAAATTCTCTTCAGCCTTGTCCCTGTAGTGTTCATCACTTAAAGTCTGGGAACTTCAAACCTGTAGCAAGAAAGGGAGGGCAGCCTAAGCCCATCCAAGTTCATTAAGTGCAAGGAATAAAAAAAAAAAAAGTCAAAATAAATACCATAGCACATGTTCAGTGCAAGCCGGCCCCAGAAAAAGCACTTTCAGAAGCTATTTCCAGTAGTTAAGAACTGACCTTCCCCTTATAAAATGCCACAGGGTATAAGTAGAGCAGCCTCTTCAAATACACAGCTCCAAACTTCCATGCAATTTGTCATGAATACTTCTCCATCTGCTTCAAGCACACTCAAACAACAGGGCACTCACTTCTCACTATACGCAGAGCACTAATTAGCTTGAACTGGAGTCAAAATACCTCACTACTTCTGAAAAATCATAGATCAAAACCTAAGCAGAACAAGATCAAGAATGCAGCCTTCCCATCTCCCTTTTGACCAAACATTTATTCTGTAAAGTTACTCACTGCCTCTCTCTGTGGCGTCATAACATTTCCCTAAGTTTTGTAGACACCGATTATCACGAACTGCAAATATGGAACACTCAAACTTCTAGCTCACACAAATACATTCTAATCCCTGATAGATGGAGGATAGGGAGCCATTACAAATGTACATAAACACATAACTTGATGCAACTGGAAAGCAAATTTTAGCTTTTCAGCAGGCAACAAACAGACAAATAGTTATTGTGCATCTCCCTCTCTGTAATTATCATCCCTTTGGAATGCATCTCTTGCCAGCTCTCTATCTGTTGTGTGCAAGATGATTTTAATAGCACAAAGTAACAGCTCAGAAAATAAGAAGCATGAAAAACTCGGCTACTGGGGTATATACAGTGTACTATATCTAATTTCAAGCTTACACACCATGAGTCATCAGGCCTCATTCTCCTCTGCATGTCTTCTGAACACTTCGGTTCACAGGCAAATTAAAAAGTAGATGACGGCACGCAGTCTTTCCTACTCTGTTGAAACTAGGGGAATGGCTGAGAAGTTCTCGTCTTTCTACTCTTCTTTGGCTGACGCAATCAGAGCTTATGCACGCACTTCATTTTAACAACTTGTTTGCGCTCTGGCAGATCAGTGTCTCGATATATTACCATTGTACACAGAAAGTCCCTGAAGTCATAACAGCCAAAACATCCTTACGCATTCATTCTTACCAATTTGACTGCTTAACTTACGGAAAAACATGGCAAAGTTATGCAGTATGGCCCTAGAGCATAAATGTGCTTCAGGGAGGCAGAATATACCCTGGAACTGGACACGATGTTGTTGTTTTGTGTATTGTGTATTAAAAAAAGAAATTACCTCAAAGAAGGAAAAAATAAAGCCAAGAAAGACAGGACAGCTTTGAAACAGACAAGACAGCCGTGCTGGCATCCCATATTATCCCAGCTGAAAATAACTCTTTTCCCACTAACAACAATCAACAGACACATTTCGCTTGCAGGCAAAACCTGGCTGCTGTAGTGTAGCTTGGTTTTATTTATGTCCACAAATATTTCAAAAAAATTACAAAATACTCAAATGGAGAGAACACAGAAGTCACGATCTCTGGGTTTCTACTCTGTTTACACTGTGTTATCCCATGGCAAACTACTCATATATACATTAAGCTTCAAGATATATATAAATGTAGCAGTCAGAATGTACACTCTGCTTTAACGGTGCAGTGAAACAAGCTCAACCATGACGACATAGAACAAGAGAGACGTTTCAAAAACACTAAAGCAAAATTAAAAAATAAACTTTAAAACAGAGGAAAAGTAATAGAGATTTCTTAAAGAAAACCAAAAGGTCTGGGTTGTTTTAACAGGGCATCGAACACCAAGATGGCTTCAAAAACCACTGCATGTAAAGTTGTAGTTAATCATTGGTCTAAAATGGAAGAATTTCAGTGCTTACTTGCTGAATGATGTGGAAAAAAAAAGTCAGATCAATGAATAGCTTTTGAACAGATTGCAAACCTCAGCTTAAAAAAAAAAAACCCAAACAACAGACAGAGAGAGAACCTTTGGAGGCAATTAGCTTTTTTTTTTTTCTTAAGAACTGTAACTAAAACTAACAGCAAAAGAGAAGGAACGGAAGAAATGGCTGAAGTGGCTGAACTCCCCCAAACTCCCAAATTCCACATGGTAAAAACAAAGAGGAGAGGTTTAACTGAAATGTGCCTAATTAGACCTTTAAAGTAAACTGAGGCACTCTCTCTGCTGAGCAGACCGATCTTACTAGCTACTCCACTGTTACCAAAAGTAAAAAATGTTACTCAGAAGAAAACCATTTCACCTGATCACTGCCGACAGCGACTGAAGAATACTTTACCATCCTCAATTCTAGCTTGACCTCATGGTTTCCAAATCTCAAACACTATCTGTTCCTCCTAATACCTTCACAGAGAGTCCAAATATAGCAGATGGAACTGATTAAATGCTATCACAGTTCTTGAGCACTGAGAAATCTGGAATGGAGGACAGAAAAAAAGGAAGATCAACATCAGCTGAAATAGTCCCCCTCTCCTTCCTATACACTTTTGCCTGAAGTGGACCTAGAATACCCTGATGCTTTTTAATTGGTAAATTGATGTTACCAACAGTAATCTTTGGGCACTAACATTGCCACCGGCGTGAGACCCATGAGGTGGATAAAGCACTGTGCATGCCATGCCTTCCATCAGAATCTATGATTAACTACAAGTTTATCAAACACGGCTCAGTACAGTCCTATGACACAACCATCACACTGAACAGTCTACAACAGCAGAGAGAGAGCACTCGTGAGTTAAGAGAGAGAATGGGGGGAAGTTATGCACCAGCAGAAAAAACAGCCAGCAGATTCAGATGTCCATTGGTTGCATCACCCTCTGCTCTGGCAAAGAAAACCCATGGCAAAACAGTGGGGAAAAAAAATTCTGCCTAGACAGTAAGCGGAGCTGTCTCCAAAATAATGCTCACTGGCCTTCTGTGTATTCCTCTCCTTTTACCATCCACAGGGGAACTAGCCAACAGGAGTTATTCAGCATGGACCTGTTGTGTTGGGAGTCAGTAAATGTTACTGTCCATATATCCGGTCAATCCCAAAGCAGTAAGTTCCTGAGATACAGAACACTGGTGGCAATTAAGAAGTTTTTGCTTATAAAAACAAAACTAAAACAGTCAAAGAGAAATACAGACTAGTTCGTAAAACAATTTTAAGAACACCGAGTTGCCTATCCACTTTTCTTAAGAACATATCAAACGTAAGAGGCCAGAAAGAGCACATCCTCCAAAAATATGCACATGCATACAAAATTCTGGCTGTACTAGTTGGAGTCACGGAAAATTTTTAAAAAGATATTTTAGAACAGATTATTTCTTTGAACCTTTGCCTAAAGTCTAAAACCAATGTAGTTAGATTAAGTTTCAAAAGGTAATAGGAAAGAAGCGCATTACGGCCACACTGAAAATTAACCCTCAAAGTAGGCATCAAAAGGGTAAGCTAGTTCCAAGGGACACCTGTACTGCTGAGAAACCCAACTCAACAGAAACCATGTGCAGAACAGAGAGATGTAACACTAACAAAAAAACCCAACAAACCCAAACCAAAAAACCAAGAACAGAAACAGTCATTTGCAACATTATCCCTGCAACTCCCTTTAATGCTTATTGTTGATATCAAACCAAATTTCAAGCTTTTACCCATTTGAAATTATTGATACCCATCACTCCCTTTAATTAAAGGGATAATAATATATATATTTTTTATTAAAAAATCAACTCTGTATTCTGTCAATACCAGGTAGGAATTCACAATTTGCGATGTTACTGAAAATCAAGATAAACGTTTCTGGAGTTTTGTTTTGTTTTGTTTCTCCCCTCTACCCAAAAAAGTTATTTACAGACTTAAAAAGCCATGCTGCAGAACTGAGCTCTCTTTAAAATTATGAAGATTTCCTACAATGTATTAAAATAAAAGTAGATTTTTATTATTATAGCACTTGGATTCAGAGCTTGTTATGTCGCCTACTTGCAATCCTTGTTTTTTTTAAAATAGCTATAGATGCATTGAGTGTCTCTTCACGCACAGTGACTTGTGTTGTGAACCTGATTCTAGCACCTACTCAAAACAAACTAGTAAGAAAAAAAAAAACAAGATTGCAGGAAGTTCTCTGAATATTCCACACAGTCCTGTATTTTCAATAGGCTTCTGAATACGTTGTCATGCAGGGAGACCCACACCAGTCTTGAGAAATCTTCTCTACAAATGAACACTATGCCGATAAGTCTCTACTTGTTGGGTGGTTGTTTCTGTTTTAAATATATAAAGAAATCTTTATAAGATATTCTTTTCCTTTTGTAGCTCTTATTGTATGTAAAAATGTTCCACTCCTTCCCAAGGACTGGGGTTTCCATAGCCAGCATTACAAATAAATAATTTATTACAACTGTTTGTCGCCTTCTTTCTTCAGTCGACTGAAAGAGAAAGAAAAATCACTTTAACAAAGCGAAGGAGGTGTCATGACACTTCAGAGATAGCTCACCTTTCTGCTCACCTCACCCGGGTGCCCTGAAGGGACCAGAGGTTGCAACAGGACTTGTGAGCTTTCAGCACAAAAACGAGCGCCATTGGAACAGCAGTGATAACACTGTCTGCTGCAGGAGGAAGTGATGACCTTTTGCCACTGAAGCGCTCCTTACATGTGAGCAAGATCACTCGTGCCAGCTCATCAAGCTTCAGCTTTATCTGCAGTTGCAGATACGACAGTCGGCTTCAGGCAGACTGGCTGCCCCCGTGGAACAAGGCCAGCGGGCAATTCTGCATAGCAGAAGTGAGGACTAAAACATCAGAGTAAAGCAGTGCAAGGCAGGTGTTTAATATGCTGCTTCCTGTATATCCCTGCTACCCACAGACATGCAGAATGACCCTTGCTAGGCGCTGGTGGCTTCTTCTTAGCTGACATATTGTCAGTGGTCATTGCCAAACAGGAAATAAGGTAGCCTGCATAAGGTGGGCTAAGAAGAGAACCACTTCACTACTAACACCATATAGCATTCTGGGGAGAAAAACCTCACGTGACTCATCTAGGCATTCTCAGCTGGTATGCAGGATCTGTATTATTCATACATTTTGACTTCCTATTGCCTTTAGTAATTTCTTAAGATTTATTGAATTCCTCCCCTCTTCTCATTCATAAAGCTTTTACCCACCTTCCTCCACTGTTCTCAAGGAAGAGAGACATGGAAGCAGCAATCGTAGGATCACACTAAAAACCCCAATCAGGGGTAATTCTGCAATATAAGACTCAACTAGTCTACATCCTGTGCCAGTAATTGGGACCTTGCTTCCAATCTGCCCCATCATTTATGCCCAAATTAGGTCTTAGTACAGCTTCACCATCTTCCATTACTGCATCAGGACAGTAACTCACCACACAGTAAGGAAGACAGTAATTCATAAGAAAAAAGACATAATGTGGAGAAAGATGAAGGAAGCTGTAGCACCCCTGAGTCTCCAAAAGCCTTCATTGCACCTCTCACCTGTAATAATCTTCCTGACTTGGTAGATGACCACCATGCATGTGAGGATGCCCGTGTAACCACTGCTGCTCCATTGCCAGTCTTTGCAGCTCTGCTGACTGGGCATGCATGGCCTGCAGTTGGTGGGCTGCTGACATAGGAGGTGGAATGGCACCAGGCAGATCTCGTGGATAAGGAGTACCTAAGAGAGAGTTGCCCATTTTTAGACACTTGTTTGCTATGAGCTCTGCAGAGAGTTGTCCTATGAAGAGCTTTTTTTTTTTTTTTTAAAAAACCAAACCAACCAACCTTTGGCTGTAACCCAAGTTACAGCTCAACTCCACCAATTCCCCTCCCAGGAAATGCTAAGACACAGAAGGTGACTGTTCAGGTCGAGAGACAACCTTCGTAGAAGACCATTAAAATGCTCTCACCAAAGACTGGATGTCGGAGCATTTCATGCTCATGAGGTGGCTGTCCGAGCAATGGGTTGGGGATGGTCCCAGGCGGGTAGGGAAAACGTGCCAAATGGGGTCCAGCTGCTAAAGGATCCACCAGTGGATGAACAGGTCCTGCTGAACCTTTAAAAGAAGGAAAGAAAGCAATCAATCAACTGCTTTGGGAAGCATCGCTCACTGTTGGGAGATCAAAAGCCCTGTTAGACTTGAGCTGGATCAGCATTTGGCCTAACTGGCATGTAATTACCAGGAGCTTAGCTCCAACCAATTTGAAATCCAGTTTTCTATCTTCAAGTGACATCTGCTTACCAGTCTTAGTTGTTAAAGCAACAACCCAGGGCTTTCAATTTCTACAAGAAAAAGACATCCACCAAAACAAGAAAGATAGTCAACATTTAGAAAAATTTTCCCCAAAACTCTCTCCTGTTTCCCCTCTACACACATAAAATTGAAAGATCATTTATTACAGAAGCACTTCAGCATCCTTCTAACAATACTACTTGATAGGCCAAAAGCTGACACTCAAGAGCCTCTAACTGTATTTTAACCTGGCACACAAAATCAAAGCCAAATTACTTTCAAATAGAGGTGAGAGACTTACTTGACAATTAATTGACTTGGCGTTGTCTGCACCAGTCTCTCGCTCAACAGAGTGAGAATATACTAGCCGTATTTTTGTCCGCAACAAATAACTGGGGAGTATCGAGACTTACCTGCACAGAGTGGTAGGTGACTTACCTGGCAAGAGAATCCCTGTATAGACACAATCTATGACAAATTTCTCTTGGTATCAGTGGGGTATGCAAGCCTGCCTCAAATTGCACCAGTCTGATATCTGTGCAGTCAGTCTCAACCAACATCCATGCTGACAGCTTTAAGGATGCTGATATTCAGCACTATCGTCTCCTACCTGTAATCCCTCGCCCCCTTAACAGTCTCACAGGACCCTGCTGATTTCCTTGTTACACAATTTGGCTTCTACCACAGCACTCAAATTCCTTCCAAACTCCAAAAAGCAGACATCCCAGCTACATTTAATGCACATTGCTCCAAGGCGAAGTATGCTATATTTGCTTGCACAAAGACTACATTTGTAGCCAGCTGCACCAGAAGCTGCACTTTAAGTACTTGGAATTATTTTTTTTCCTTACTTAGCAGCTACTGCACCTGGTGCCTTGCTTGCTACGATCTCTCCAGTCTCCCACAAGAAAATTAGAAAAGTTTTAGTGGCTCATCTTCCAGACTTCAGATTCCAGACTTCTAGAGGAGTAACCATGTCACTTGCTTTAGAAATGAGCAAGGCATCAATTCATTTTTCAGACAATTAAATACTTAGAGAAAAAAATTCCACACATAAGAATACACTGTAGCTAAAAAGATGCCAACCCATACATTTTTAGATGGTTCTTAGTGAGACTTGACAGAGAATTTCAGCTCAACTAAAGCCAGATGGTCGGCATGTCAAACGGCTAAAGAGATGAAGTTCTTCTCTCCTAATTTTTTTTTCCAGCTCCTATATGGAAACACCAGCTTCAGATCCTTTACTCATAACCTAACAGCCATTAGCAGTGTTACCAGTTCCATAACATCTCCTAGTGAATTCCCTTCACCCACTGGAGTCTCCACCTGTACACCAGACACCACTGTAAGGTGGTGCTCTAGGACTCCAGCGCCTTACATAAACAAAACAGCAAACCTTTTACAGCGACAGCATGCAGTGTCAATGAAGACTGCTGTACTGTTACCATCATTTACTTTAGCACTGTTATTGGTCCACCCTCCCAAAAAATAGTCATTTGCATTTCAGTTATTGCAACTTTAGACAGTATAGAAGTCACATCGTATAAAAGAAAACAGGGATTTTCCTAGTTGAATTCCAGAGTCACAGTCTGCCTTGTTTTGGGCAGACTGCTGCTAAAAGCTCATGGGAGAGGCTCCCTAGGAAACCGCCTACCCCATTCCCATTTCCCTGGGCTCACCTTGATGTAAGGGATCCTGTTGATGTAGGTGTAAATGCGAGTGTATGTGTGAATGTTGGTGATGGTGAGGCGTGACATTGAACATCTGGAGCCGTGCCAATGGGTCGTTTGTCAGCGATGCCATCCGCTCAGCGTGTATTCTCTCTGCTGCCAGTCTGTCAGGGTAGCTCATTTCAGGCCGTAACTGCGGGCCTGCCAGTGCAAGTCTCTCTCTTTCAAGGGGGTTCAAGCCCGGATGGAAGGAAGCAAATGGGTGAGGTCCTGCTGTTGGGGGAATAGTCAGTGCACCATGCCTGGCAAAATGCTCCATGGGGTTAGTAGCTGGGTGAAGTGCATCTAGCTCTGGAGGCTTCACCTCAAAGCCAGGTTTCATCCTCTCTCTCAACTCCCTTTCCCGAATTTCTCGCTCCCGGATTTCCCGCTCTCGCAGCTCTCGTTCCCGAATGGTGGGATCCACATTGTAGAGGCCAGGCATGTGGTAGGCCAGAAGTGGATCAGTAGGGTTCAGGGGGACAAAGAAAGGATGATTACGGTTTGTTGGCGACATGACATGAGGACGGGCGTATTCACTCAGTGTTCGTAAAGCAGGTGTATCTGGACCAATGTAAGGTGGTACAGCAGCAATGGTTGTCGGCGGAGGTTCGAATGAAGGTCTCATATGTGCTGGCCCGCTGAGCTGAGACTCTCCAAGACGGCCTTCATGGGAGGAGCTGGATACCTTCTGCTGCACAGAATGGGGGAAGAGAATTTTAGTTCAACTAGTTGGTACATGTCACAGCTATGGGCAGCAGCTGGCTGGTGCCCGTCACCACAGACTACCAGTCCTATTTGCAGGGTGTTCTTCCTCGCCTCTACACGCTCACTTGTACCCTAAAACTTACTAAACCCAAGGAAACTCATCTCCATGACGTGCAACACAACAAATTCCACTCCTTTCACATCAGGACTTTGCATCCTGCTCTCCCCTCCTGCACGAGGGCAGCACAGCGCTTCTGGGGAGGGCAATAAGCACAGTTTACCCACACAATTGCCTAAGGATTCCTGTCCCCAAAATAAAGCGAAGTCCCCATACATGACACATCCCTTAATGGACAGATACTATATCCTTACTTTTATAATTCTACAGAAACACATAGCTGTGATTCAGATCTCTGAAATGCACTATGGAACAGGAAGACTTTAGCACCTTCTTTTTCAGCATCAATAATGTATTATCAGCATACCAATTCTGTGGGCCCAGAAATAACCGTTCCTTTCTGGCAGGCCACAGAAAAATGAATTACTTGTGTTGGGTCTTTATACCAAGGCTGAAGTTTGGGTCTCCACATAAAGAGAGCTACATGCCTTTAAGTTTACTTCAAATTTAAAAGCCTTCAGATCCCCTTTTTCTAGCAGACAGCACTCTTCTGCCTGCACAGTAGTACAAGGCAAAGGCATTCACTATTTCTACAGAATGCTTTTCTACTGCAAGTAAACGTAAATACTTGGCCTAGTTATCCCCAGCTGCTTGGGTTGCAGCACATCAGAAACAGACCAGGAGTAAAAACTCTCAATTTCCTTTAAAGAGAATAAAGTCACAGGCAGGCCAGGAGGTGCTCATAGCTGGCTGGCTTTCACTTAATACACAAGGCTGCCATATTCACAAATACCTGATTGCACATGCCTTAAAGCGATTCTGGGGATTTGCATTCTGTAGTCACCATCCAGGTCAGATCCTACCACGCCAACTCCCTTAAACAGCTCTTAGCTACAAATAAACCTACCGCAGCTCTTTCTGCTTCTCTTTCACGCTCCCGCTCCCTCTCTCTTTCCTTCTCTTTTTCTTTTTCTCTTTCCCTCTCTTCTCTGGCTTTCTGTTCTGCTTCTCTTTTGGCCTTTTCAATGGCCTCTTCTCTCTTCTTGGCCAGTTTCGATCCTGCCAGAGGCATGAAGTATAAGTCTGCTCTTGAGCATGAATTGTAGCCACGGTCCAGGTGCTTATAGAACCTGAAAGAAATAAAACAGAAAGAGCTTAGCCCTGGGAAAGATGCAGGAGTCTGGGATTTAAGAGCTGTATGTCAAAAAAGAAAAAAAGTATTACTCTACACTTAGACAATAGCACTACCAGCTTCCCTGAAAGCCATGAGAAAATTAATTGTACTGCATTACTCCACAGACAAGCAGAGTATAAAACCCCTCTCACAATTACAAACCGTAATGCCCTGTCTGAATACACTGGCTGAAACAGCACCTTCCCAGAAAAACAGAGCAAAATTATGCTAGAAAGACAGGCCGAAAAGATGCACATGTGAAATACACTCAGCTCCCACAGCAGCTCATTTCTCAGCTTTTGGGAGTGCCCCTGCTACACAGAAAAACAGAGCACCTTAAGGAAGCACTGCTGGCAACCTCCATACCTGGCTGATTGACTAGCATGACTTGGTGTATCCACCACGGTAGGTTCTGGTGATGGACTTCTGGGTGGAGGGGGAGGGCTTTCTGGTTCCTCAGCTTCATCTGGGACTTCTTCTTTGATCTGAATAGGTGGTAGCGTGCAGGCTGTCACCACTGGCACGTTTCCACTAGAAGCCGCTGATGTGGAGATGGAAGTCTGAAGTGGGATGCCAGGCACAGTGGGTGGCGTGGAAGTGGAGGGGCAAGAAGGAGGGGTGATGGAAGGTGGGCCTCCTGGGACAAATGGATGCTGAGAAAAGGGGGGCTGGGAGGATACCTGATGGAGTCCAGATGGGGGGTGATTAGCAGGTGGGGGAAGGCTCTGACTCTGCGTCAGTACAGGAGGCTGCGCTTGTGAAGACTGCAGTGGCTGGCTTTGAGGCATCAGCTGCAGAGGAGGAGGGTGTGCAGATGGAGGATGATGAGTTGAGAGGGAGCTTAGAGGTTTTAAAGCAGGTGGTGGAGGCAAGTTGGAGTTCATTGAGAATGGAGAAGGGCCAGAGAGATGAGGAGGGTGCTTGTGGGATGGAGCAGTGGGGAGCTGAGGGATTGGGGTAGTAGGGGGAGGTTTGATATGAGGCATGGCCATGGGCGCAGGGGGCAGGGGCTGCTCCCGTGGAGGCTGAGCCTGCTGCAGCGAGGTTGCAGTTGGCAGGACAGGCTGCGTTACCTGAACCTGGAGAGTGGAGTGAGAATGAGATGGTGCTTGTGTCTGAAGGGGAACCTGAGACTGAGATGACTGAGTGGGGAGGGAAAATGGCTGGGAAGGTACAGGATGAGGCAGGAGGGGCTGAGCCTGCAGGCTGTGAGGGGCAGGCTGGGCCTGACTGTGGAGCGGAGGCTGCGAGTGGGGCTGTGAAGAGGCAGGGGTCGGCTGGCTCTGGGACACACTCAAAGGCTGCAGGGGCGGGTGAGGAGATGGGAGCCTCTGCGGGTGCAAAGCAGGGGCCTGCTGTATGTGCGAGTGAGGAGGCGGTGGCGCAGGGGCCTGGGGCTGGCTAGGGGGCTGGGATGCTGATGGCGAGACCTGTGGCGGAGCTGAAGCAGCACTTGACACTGCTGGCAGCGATGCTGGTAACTGGGTTGATATAGGTGGCGTGGGAGGAGGAGCCTGGCCAGAAGCACTCTGTGCCTGAAGCACTTGGGGCTGTGCCTGCAGCACTTGCTGTTGAGCAGATGAATCCGAGTCACTCTCATTGTCTTGAGGGCTAGGGATGCTGGGTGACGTGCTCCGGTTATCCTGGTCAATGTCCTTGGGATCACTGCTGCCTTCGTCATTGACGCTGCGGCTGTCAGAGCTCTCACCTTCGCCCTCGCCCTCTGAGGGAGAGTTTGGCCTGCTGATCTCCTGCAGGGAGAGGGGGAAAGAATAACGACTGTGCACGAGAAAACTGCACAAAGAACACTGTCAGCATGCCACAGGATGCAAGCTGTTACACATGCCATGCAAACGCAAGTGCGAGTACCACCCTTTGAACCTCACAGGGCTGAAAACAGCAAAAGGAGGGTGCAAAGACCACAGAGCCAGTGGCAATGGGCACACATTGACATACATGAGGTTCTGGCTCAACCTAACAAAATGCTTTTTCACTATGAGGGTGAGCAAGCAACGGAACAGGTTGCCCGGAGAGGCTATGGACTCTCCATCTTTGGAGGATATTCAAAAGCCATCTGGACACGGTTCTAGGCAGACAGCTCTAGGTGGCCCTGCCTGAGCAGAGGGGCTGAACTAGATGACCCCTAGGTCCCTCCCAGCCTCATCCATTCTGTGGTTCTGTAATATGGAAAGCTCAGTGCCAAAATTCCCAAATCCTGGGCACAGAGTGGACCTAGTCAGGTACATGGAGATAAAAAGACATCCGGAAAGTACTTAAATTGAGCTTTGATACCATTAAGAGAACTTTGGTGGTGGTCTTCTAACTTGCCACAGAGGAGGAAAAAACAAATTTCAATTACACAAAAATTGGGGGGAAGGGGAGTGGAAAATAATCCAAGTACACTCTTATTTGGTTGATAATTTATATTAAAACATCAAAAAAAAGGACTTCTGGACTTACACTATATAATTCCACTGTTTTTCAACAGAAGGAACACATTATAATATGGGTTGCTTTCCAGCCGCAGATTAAGTTACAATTTGCTGTGGCTTAAATTGATTTCATGTTTTTGGTTTGTTACCGGGTTTGCACCCCCTCCCACTCTCAAGCTATTCCCTTAAGTGAAAATATTCCTCTGTGGGACTCACTTGAGTTTTGGATTTTTTGGCATTGGACCTGTCAGGTTCCTCTGTGTCAGAAGCCGCTTTTTCCCTCTGCCTCTTGGAGTTCTTGAGAGGAGAAGATACCTCTTCTTTTATCTTCTGCCACAAATGAAGCAGAACACAACAGTTACCAGTGATATAAATGCAAAAGTAAATTGAGCATATGCCAGCGCTACCGTATTTTATACAAATGCATGAGAAGAGTTCCTGTGTAGCAGGAGAACTGATCAGAAGTTGAGATAGTCAGTATTTAACAACAATCCAACACACATCTGCCCCTCTGTCCAATTACAGCTTGCAGAGGAACCAGTTCTGGAGCTGCTGCTGTATTCACCACCTGCCAGGAGCAGCTCCCAGAAGACTTGCACCTACACAATGCTCCAGCCACTCAAATTTAAGACAGAACCCCACACAATTTTACTTCTGCAGACAGAAACCCAAGGGGCAGTTTGCACACAACACCTGCGCATATTTCTGACACAAGCTAGTAAACATCGAGCTAGAAAAAGGAACATCAAGTAAAGCGTTCATCATCAGGCAGATGTGGTTTTGAGCTTTGAAAGTGAAGGATTAGTTTAAACTAAGCAGTTGTCTTCAGCTGTGCAGAATCAAGTCCATCAGGAACTCACACCAGGTCAACTGGCCCAGGATACTCTTCTAATGGAGACCAACACCAGTTGTTAACAGAGGATGGAGCAAGAATTTCTGCAGTAGACAGGCACAAGATAAGCCTCTTTCTACTACATGAAAGTCTTGCTTTACTCCTGATACTCTGAGAGGGGTATTTTTATACCTCCTCAAATATAGGGCTAACAGCGAGTGGCTATTACAAGATTACTACCTTCTTTCATGGCCTGGGACAGCTTTATACGTCACATAACTACCTACCCTAACTTCAGATTTTGCTAAATTCTCAGTTCTATCATGTGAAAACTTGCTCCATACTTCTGTTTTGACTTGTTTTTTTTTAGAAAAATAATTATGTTTAACTTGCTACTTTTCAATTTACACTGCTTAGTGACAAGCCTTCCCACTTCACCTGGCTTTGTTTCTTCAGTACTCTCTTAGAAAGGCACTTACTCATTTAAACAGACTAAACTGTCAGCTTGCTCTGAAAAATCAAGCAAATATACATACAGAAACAGAAGTAGTCTCCATTACTACATATTCGTATTCCTTTGTAAACAAAGATTTAAGTACTGCTTAAAAAAATCCTCAAAACTGTCTACTTGTCTCAAATATAGCATTTCTGATCTGTATTACATCCACGAGCCTAATGCTTGCATTTGCATCCGAAATTGAAGGATTAATTTATCATAAGAGCAGTAAGGTTATGTGGGGATACTTTAATAGTTTCTATCACGACGCATCCTTATGTACAGGAACAAAGCATCAGTCAGATGCACCATTAAATTTTTTGCTTATCCACACAAGTAGGAATTTCTAGGTCACCGAGAGATTCCCTGGCTTCCTAGAATCTGCATCTCATTTAGCTGACTGAAGAGGCCTCAGGTGTCCAGTCCTAACACAAAAGAAGAATGGGAAAATTTTACCTTGGTGGACTTCTTCACTGAATCTGCTTTGCTGTCATTACTGGAGGTGCTGGCAGCGCTAGGAGAGTTGCGGCCACTGGAACGGATGTCTTCATTAATGGGTGAGGCTCTACCATCAGGGCTGGCTGGCTGCTTTTTACGACCACTACGTAGTGTAGACATCTATTTAACAGGAAAAAGTGTATCAAAGTCAGCATTTGTCCAACCTCTTTACTTTTTTCTGTCTTACAGCAGAGCAGGAGTGCTCCATCTATGCCTAAGAGCTTGAAAAATGAAAAACCAAGACCATTTAGCATTGTTACAATTTTTTCTGGACTTAAAAGGAGACAAAACCTTAATTTGCCTGCTCAAAAACATTAAGTGCTGATTATTTTATTTAGTAGCATCTGCTACAAATGACAAGATTAGAAAGATGTTCCAAAGCTGCCGCTGTTTGCATGCTAGATTTTCTTCATAAAACGTGTGCACGCACATCTGCAAGCATGCATACACACACAGCGAATGAGGTAGGACAGGACCCTCACATTCCACTAAAAGAAAAGTCTATCTGTTGGCATTCAAGCAGTCAAGATCAGTTTCTAAAACCACAGTTTCAATGTGCTCCTGCTATGCAATAAGGAACCACAGTAGAGTAGATTTCAATAATTTATGCTTCCAGTTTGGCGGTTTTTTTGATGACTGGCTACCATAAGAACACCACCACAATCTTACCTGACAGCATAGCCTCACAAGATATTTAGAAGCAATGATCATATCATCATGATCAAAAAGACAGAGAGGAGAGGGCAAGGAAAAGAAATGTATCTGCTGCTTTCTATCAGCCAAAACCCAAAGCAAACATCAAATTAACTCGAGCTGCTGTCAGAGTTCTCACAAGTCACTTGTGCCCAATCAGGCTCCCGGCATCTCACCCTGAGTAGAAACTCTGTGACAGGGCACACTGACCATAGCAGCAGACTACGCTTTTCTGCAGGGAAGAGATTTTTAACTCCAGTAATACGAGGAGACCACATAAATAACATTTAATTTTTTAGAACTCTTCCTTTAAAATAAGCCCAATGGCTTACCTCTGACACATCCAGCTGAAAGAAAGACACATACTAGTACAAAATCTGTAATGATACACTGGTCAAATGCCCCCTTATGACAGTCCACTGCCAGTCATTGAAAACATGGAAATTACAAGTTTTACTACAACTTGCAGAAGAGACATTTCAGCTCCTTTTCCAAAGAAAGCTTCAACTTCAGCAAGTCTCACACTTGCACAAATGCAGCAGCAGGCACTACCATGGCAAACAAGCAAGATGGAAAAAGCATCATTTTCGATGTTTGACTACCTTTTTCCAGACAACACCTCCTCTTTACAGAAGAAGCTGCAATGCAAGAGTGTTAAGCCTACCGAGCCTCGACTCCGCCTTGTCCTCATGCTATGCTTTCCACTAAGTCCATCATCTTCCTCTTTGACAGGCTTAAACATAAAGGGTGGAGGGTCTACAGGCTTCTCAATGGGTGGCAGCTCTCCGTATTTTTTGAAGTGAATGCGACAATCAGTGCACAATAAAATGTTTTCTCGACCGCCGTGGTGCCAGTCCTTGGAGGCTTGGGGCAGGAAAAGCAACAGCTTAGAAATATGCAGTGTACCAGATACTCAGCACAAACACATTGCATTATTTAAAAAAGAACTCAACAACTAGAAAAGTAGCTGCTTTTCTACAGGCAAAGTTGGAGAAATTTCTGGAAAAAAACTTTGTCCTGTTCCAGACTTAGTCTGTGTTCCAGTGCACATCTTCAATATTCAATTTACAAACTATTTGTTTGCTTACGCAACTACAGCTTTGAAAACAAAGAGAGAAGCCTTATTTGCTCTACCTGGGAGCTAACAGGCAGCTATTGTTTTCTGAAGCTGTGGTTTCTTAAAGTGAAGTGAGCTACGAACTTCTCATTTCCTTCCCTTCCCTATTTTGGGGCTCACTCTTCCATGCCATGCATATGCCAGAATATCAGACAACCTTCAGGAATACCTTCAGGAATGGGGCTGCTGCAGAAGAGATTTGGTGCTGCGTAAAGAAGCTTTGTGTGTGACAGTCACAGTCCAATATTGATTTGTTCTATCACAAATTGATTATATAGATTACGGATTACGTAGGGTTTTTTTTCCCTGTATAAATGTCTATCTCTCAGGATTCTCCTTTGTCACTGCAATATTAATTTGCAACGGCAAAGCACGATTAGCTCTACTAGGAACGCTGTCTATTTTAGCTGACTCAACCCCACATTTTTTTGAACAGCCGTACATGCACACGAACCGCTCTTGCTTGAATGAACCCGCATGAAATAGGCAGCAACGGAGAGAAATACAGCAAGGGATCAGGTGCGTACTGGTTGTGAAGCAGTGACGACAGGCGTAGCCCTTCAGTTCCTGTTCACTGTCCTCGCTGTCAAAGTCATCTTCGCTGGCTGAGCTCAAGTCCACTGAATAAGTAAAGAACAAGGGAAGAAGAGGAAAATGGAAAAGCAAAAACTCAGCAGGATTTTCTATTTCCTCCTGCTTGGCTAAAATGACCATCGATAATAACAGTTCTGACATAAATTTTGTGACTTCCTACAACCCACCTTGCCTTGGATGGCCATTATTTCCAATTTTGCAAACTAAGCAAGGTCAGACCTCATCAGTCTACAGATCAAAGGAGGATTCCAGGAACACGCCAAGTGATACAATTCACAGAACTTTTGATTCAGTACATGGTAGTTTTCCCAATTAAGTTGTCTTTCAAATACTGTTTGGGCTTCGAGAGGCTGTGTTCCACAAGCACAATTTTCAAGAGAAAGGAGGTTTATCTCTAGAACCTGGTCAAATTTAAAATCAAATATTCTATACCTAAATCCTACTTTACTAGATTCCGTGGACAGATACTATGGTGGCTTTTCCGGTTTTTGTTTCTAGACTTCATCTTCTAAACCAGATGGAAACTGCTGCTATGCTGTTAGACAGTGGCTACGTTTAACCCCAGAGCCAGATGTCTTTTGTGGGTGGACGAAACAATGCTTACATATAACGTACCTGTTTGAAAAGCATGTTGTGATTCTTTTGGATGAGAGGTGCTACAAGGTTACTACCTGCTTTCCAATCCTTACTGCAAGCCTCCTTGAGAGCTTTAACCCATGGCAAACTTACATTTCAAAAATGTCACATTTTGAAGATGTGGAGAATACAGAAAGGGTCATTTTTCCTTTGCAGCAAGCAGTATATAGCAAATTAGCCGATTACAAGCCTGTGAGCTAAAAAGCACCTTCTAAACCACTGAAAACCCGCAGATCACAAAAACTGTATCTTACCTCATCTTCTAAAGCAACTCAGAGGTAAATCCTTTCTTATTGGGAGTACTGCGTTTTTCTAGCACCACCACTATAAATTCACAATGTAACAGGTCTAATTTGTCACAATCAGAAAGCCCTGTGGCTTCTTTCGGTCACATCTTTAATTAGAAAAGAAGTCCTTCACACAAGAATACTGTTTTTCTACAGGTTCCAAGAGGATATTTTGTAATACATGCAGGTTATAGAGGGGGAGGGATTCTACAGTACTTGCCATTAGCGTCTGTCATCAACTCATTACCCTTCAAATTAAAACAGGGTCCCATTTAATAACAATAGCTGCTAGCACTCCCATAATTTCTACATTAACTCTTGCAGGTGTTTAAACCCTGACTGCAAAATTGACACCAGGCTAGAACTTGCTTTCTTTTACTAAATTGATTTTTATTCTCATCCTGCAGTTGGATCCGTATGGATGGCTCCTTCCAGCCACATGCGCTCTGAAGTGCTGAGCATCTTGGATTGAGCTGTAGAGTCAACATCCTCAATTCTTGTGCACACAGAAATCACCAATAAATCCTACCAATTTCAGCAAGAAGTTAATAGCCCTTTCTAACCACCTCACTCATACCCTCTCCAGAATTCTCTACCCTGCCTGCTCACCACATCCTCTACCTCCCCCATGTTACTAAGATTCTGACAATTTCTGCCTTCCACATAGTCCCTTTTCTTTAGAAGGCACGTGAAACGTGCTGGGTTTAGTCCACAGAAAGACGTAAAACTCACAGGGTAACATAAGCCTTCTACATAAGGATGAAAGTTTATATATCCATATGGACATGACTAATCAAAACCCTTTGGAATGCAGTACATTTCCCTGCTTTGGGTAATTATTTTTTGTTTAGACACTTCTGCTTCGGTCAAGGCGAAAGTTCTTCCAAGCTGCATTAAGAGACAACAGTGCTGGCTGCAGCACAGTGAGATCAAGCAGAAGGTATGGGTCACCAAGTAAGGATGAAAGGGACTTCCTTCCAAAGGGATGGAAGTTTTTGCATTGGCACTTCATTTTTGCCTTTTCTAATTCCCATTACTGTAATAAGCCTGGAGAAAATACAACACAAAACCCAGAAAAGAGCAGGAAAATTCAGTACCAAGGCAATGTTTCCATCCTTACAGGATGCTTTTATGTTTAAGAACTGCACAAAGCACTTGGTGATCAAAGACGCCTACCACATTCCAGCATAATGGTATAGGAACAGGAGAGGGCAACTGCCTGAACTCCATTTCCTTGCTTCATTCGCTTGAAGGTACAGCACCATTACATTACTGTTGCTCCCTGCATCTAAACAAAGATAAATGCATTGCTTTTAGCTTCCACTTACAGAATTCACTGGAGGGGGGCCTGGAGGGAGTGTTGACTGGAGTGGAAGCAGTTCGAGTTTTAATTCTCCGAAACACAGCCTGTCTTCGATGCCTACGGTGGGCTCGAGAACTTGCTGCTTCAGGGGTTTTCTTCCAATAGTAATAGAAGGTGATTAGTTCTCCCTGCAAATACAGAAGGAGTATGTTAGAGGGGCATGCAAATCTGACTTGTCAGCTTTTTTCCTCCCTTTTGCTCTCTCTATGCGTGCACATGTATTTTTGTAGGAAGCTCCATGATGTATTTTCAGCCAGACAAAAGAATTCTTTAGCTAAGACAGGAAAAAAAATCCTCGTTATTTTTTGTTTGCTTTTGCAGGGGAGGAACAGGAATAAATAAATGCCTTCTCACTCCTCTCCTAGAAGAGAAAAGAGGTCGGGCAGTTCGTATCCAGCCTGGCACAGCTGCTCTCAGCCACGCAGAAGTGGGTGCCCCTGCCTCGCCGTTAGCATCCTCTCGACGCCTCCAGAGACACTGCGTCCAGACAGGTACTACCTTTCAGTGAGTTGTCAGAACAAATAACTGATAACTGCTAAGAAGTCTCTGGATTTTACAGAAAGAACAGGGATCAAGTCAAACAGATACTGCCATTTCATCAACCTACATTCTGCGTAGATATTTTTCAATACACCTGTTTAAGAAGCTGAAAGTTAGAATAAAAACGAGTTCAACAAGACGTCTATAGCCATAAGTCAACACTACTACAGTAAATTGTGTTTTAATTTGAATATATATGCCCACATCTAAATTAATTAAGCAGTTAAAAAAGCACACCTAGAGAAATGAGTGATAATTTCACAGCATCACGAATCTGGCTTACATTCAAAAACTGGAGCAGCTGCCATTCAAACTAGCGGATGTAATGCCGAACTAAAGAACAGCATGTGGTTTTAATCTCTTTTCTCTTACTTTGAAACCCCATCATTTCCTGGCGACTTTGTCTGCCTCTAAGGTAAAAGGTGTTGTTTCTTTCAAGTTGCAAGAGAAAAACAGAGAAGTTCTAACCAGCCTCTTGAAAAATCAACATCAGAACAAACATACCTGAGTTGCCCACAAAAAGGGTTTCTTTGAACTGCATTTTATGTGATCAAATAACACAACCTCAGCCTGCTCCCTCTGGGGGGAAATCCTGCAGCCTGTACTGGGGGCAGATCACTCAAGTTAACACTAATAAAGACACACCCTTAATCCAAACTCTCCCAAGGGCCTCAACAAGCAATTACAGCCACAACTAACATCTGTACCACCGAAACACTGGAAAGACAAAAGGAGGATGTTGTTCTAGACATTAACTGCTGACATTTAAGACACTTAAGAATTTTACCGATGCCTAATTTAAAAATAGGAACACCAGAAAAAGAACAAAACCACAACTTTGATTTCTGGCGACAGACAGAAGAGGTGCATTTTCAATCCGCACTGCTGCAGACTGGGATTGCTGCTACTGATCTCCACCACAGACCTCAACAATATTCACACCAAGCTGTATCCAGAGTGATACCGAATTAGGAGGAGGAAGGATTAAGTGGGCACAATTAATCATTACCCACAACTGTTGAATCTGAAGGACAAAAGCCATACTGAAAAAAAAAAAAAGATCTCTCTTCTTGCTGAAAAGAATCTAAAACCAAAACGAGTGCAGGTTGGCGCTGAGCATTCAAGCTACGTCTGAGTTCTGAGAGCCAGCACCCTGCGCTGCTGCTGCACGTCCAACTGCCTGTGTTTGCTTTAGAAATACCATTTTACTCCGAGTCCATTAAGTGGGCTCAAAGTCCATCCAGCACAACTGTTTGTCAAAGCCAGGACATGCCCTGTGCCAGCAGGCAGACCGAGCTTTGCAGAAAAGCATATGCAATGCTTTTCAGAGGTAGAAGGTCTCTTGCAAATGAAGCCAGCCACATTTTACCTATAAATTCATTTACATCAAATCTGAGGTGTCAGCACGAAGAAGCAAGTCAGTAAATCCTGTGGCTGTATGTCAGTAAATTAATGTGTCCTCTGACACATGGCAACAGCAGAGTGCGAACCAATCTGTTTTCCTCCCATCATAAAATAGGAAATGAGAACCTATTTGAGCTCTATTTACACATCGCAAACCCATCAGGTCCCAAGGGAAGTTTAACACATGCACTACATCATAAACCAAACTTAAAAAAAAAAAATGGTGTATATTATAAAAAATACTAACTTCATGATGATAAAGCTTTTCTTCCTGAGACCCTCCCAACACTGCAGTCACAACCACATGCAGATAAAGATGACGCAGAAGTTTATTCAACAACTTGTTTTACCCCATCTATGAAATCTGGATCTATGAAAGGACTAGAGAATATTCTGTAGTTCACATTCACCATCAGACTGCACAGCTACATGACTCAGTACATGACTCAACCTTCTGACAAAGGCGAAGAAATAAACGTCAGAGAGGAAGCGCACCCCGAGAATGTTAATGTTATATACAGACACAAGGTTAGACATGTACTACGCCAAAAAATTCCATGCCAGATCTTATTAGCTGCCTGGCTATCTAATGTTGTATTTTCTACCTAAGGGATTAAACGCTGGAGTGGAGTGAGGCTGGAAGGATTAGAAACAGCATACAGCGGTGACTACACGGGTGGCAGAAGCTTGAGCACAAAGGCGTAAGTCAGGAAAGCTTTGGTTCTACAAACAGGGAGTAAAAACAGCTTCCAGCTTCCCTGCAAGTGAAGTCAAATGAACTTTAATCAAACATGCATAGTGTGCGCTGCCGAAACCCATCGCACATAAATTCAGGGAACAAAAGCTGTTGCAGAAATCAATAGCCTACTGAAACATTAACACAGGCAAGCATTGATCAAAGGGCCCTTTTACAAAAGGCAGCCTTGCAAATTAGCTGCTGGTTTTGCTCGCAAGCAAACAGAAAAGCATAAACGCTGCCAACATGAATGGCCTGTAATGATCATCTTGTTCCTGGCGATCTCACCTCACCGCAAGGTCTCACAGTCGACACATCCTACATCTCCGTGCCGTAACAGGGAACAGCATGACGGACCAGGGCTCTCGGGTGCCTGTTTGCTGGGGGAGGGCTGAGAGCAGCTGCTCTCTCTCAATCTGATTTTCTGGGTAGCAGATCCGTACCCGGGGGAACAGCCCCAACCTAACAACCTGCAAATACATCTCATGTCTTCTTTGAAGCTTTTTGTGCCAGGAACTGGCTATTGCTAGCAACACACGCACTAAGATTGCATATGATAAAGCACACTGAATCATCCTTCATTGCATCATTACACTCGTTCAACTTAAGAGTGACATCCCCCTCATTTCCAAATTTTAGAGATAAATTAAGGAGACCAAGCCATATGAGGAGAGGCTGAGGGAACTGGGCATGTTTAGTTTGGAGAAGAGGAGGCTGAGAGGAGACCTCATTGCCCTCTACAACTACCTGACCGGAGGTTGTAGAGAGGTGGGTGTTGGCCTCTTCTCCCAGGTGAATAATGACAGGACCAGAGGAAATGGTCTGAAGTTGCGGCAGGGGAGGTTTGGATTAGATATTAGGAAGAATTACTTTACTGAAAGAGTGGTCAGGCACTGGAACAGCCTGCCCAGGGAGGTGGTTGAGTCACTATCCCTAGAGGTATTTAAGAAATGTGTAGATTTGGCACTTCAGGGCATACTCTAGCGACAGAGATTTTAAGGGGGTTTTTGTGCGTGTGTATGGTTGGACTCGATGATCTCAAAGGTCCTTTCCAACCATGACGATTCCATGATTCTAAGGAAGGGGTGAGACCCCTGAAGCAACTACTGCCTGCAGCGAGGTCTCTGGCTGATGGTGGAAGGGAAAGTCAAGGTTTGCAAGCCAAGTTCAGGCAGGGTTGAACCTGCTGCTTGAAACAGTGACCGTGTTCACCTCTCTCTACTCCAGCTCAGCGGCCCAAAGTGCACAGACCACCTGACATTAGGAGGAGACCATCTCCTTTTGCAATAAGCACCATCCACCTGCTTCTGTCACCCTCTTCTCTTCCCCGCACCCAGTAACACGTTCCTGCTTAACCAAGCTCTGGGACCACCAATAAAGCTGGCATTAACCACCACTGCAAAGCCTCACAACGAAATGTAAACTTCAGCCATGCATGATAAGCTGATTTACATTAAGCTTATCACAGCTTTGGATGTCAAGTAGCAAGATTTTGTACGGCTGCACATACATGGATGTCCCATAACACACATGCAAATGAGAAACATGAGTGTTCAATGAAGCCATCCCTCATAGCACATGCAAAACCATTCTTCAGCAAAGCTCCCAGCCTAATAATCAGAACAGTCGCAACATTCCAAATGTTCGGTGGCAACACAGTCAGACAACTGTCCAGCAGGAAGGGTTTCCATGTCCAAGTAGCTGCTTCTTTCTCCAGAACTGTTCATGGGCTGCCTCCCATCCCTGAAATCCACCTCATCTCGCAGACCCCCTGATACCGGTGTTGCTGGCACAGTTGTCCATTTGTATCAATTACCAATAAATCCAATATTAGAAAGAAAGTCCCAATAAAGCAACTCACAAGTCTACTCCAACACCACCCCTCAAATGAGCAGCTCTAATTCCTGTACTGTGTCACATCCAAGAGAGATGCTATTAGCCCCCTCCCAGATCCAATCCATCAAGGAAAAGCTTTTTCCATCAGCGTGGGGAGAAGATTCATTTCTCTCACAATCTCCTTCGTTGCTCATGGTAAGAGCCTCACCTCCACTTGATATAACGACACCTCTCTTTTCTGCAAACACAACTCCATTTTTCTACATTAACATCTGAATAACTGTCCCAAGCAATTTATCAAACACATATAAAGCAAAATGAGAAGCATTATTCAGGCTTTTAATGCCACCTTTCCTCCAGAACATCTACTTTCCCAAAGTTTCACAAGACAGAGGGGATATCTTCTTCACTAAAAACCATGGCTCAGCTTTCATCAATTCTGAAATACATCTGCAGCTCCCAACTCCTCAAATCTCTTCCCGTTTTCTGCCAACGCCATTTCACCCCATGTTGTAAGTACATAGAAAAAAGTCACGAAGCATCTCCTTCTAGCTCTCTTCTAGGGATTATTTTTAAAGAGAAAGAAATGGTTCAGGTCCCGTCCCGCAAGATCAAGCAGCAGTGAGACCTTCTCTGCAGTTCAGCTCTGGAGGCTGAGCTGCCACAAGAGTCTCCAAGTGCCCAACGCCCGCATCCTCCCCAGCCCATCACAGACCATCACTTTCTTCGCATGCAGCACGTTTCTCTTACCACTCCCCCTGCTCTCACCCCTGTTTTTCTGCAGCTCGCCCAACTCTCCAAGCCACACCACAGAACACCAGGGCAGGCCGTAGTAACTCTGGCATGCCCTGAGCAAACCAAGTGCTGCATTCTTATCAGTAGTTCTCAAATGTAAAATACACAATACAAGCTGTGCCCCATGTTTGTGTTTAGTCTTGCCTTAGGTAAACAACGGATTAACACTGTGTATGCATTTCTGGATTTGAGAGGTTTTGACAGCCCTGCTGCGGCAGAGGCTGCTCCTGTGGAAGCCAATCACACAAACACATCAACCTACCTTCAAGTATCTGTTATGGTATAACAGAGTGAGCAAACATAATAATTGCTGTTTAATTTCCCCAGAGCCTAGCTCTGCCAGGGAAAAAAAAAAAAAAAAACATGGGGGAGGGGAATAGCTTTACAGTAATTAAACAGGAAAAGTAAATGACAACTCTCTTCAACAGCTATAAACTAGTCATGGCAGAGCAGAGGGGAACAGATTGTCCAGCTGTGGTCTTAATGAATTCACAATCTTTCTGGAATGCATCAAGACTTTATTAAGTCAACTCAATTTAGCTAATGCTCACTATTACTAAAGTCCTGTGGTAAAAAACCACTGTCTCCAGTGCCTCCCTCCTCCACTCAATCCCCTGGCTTTAACAGCCTGGGTTACAACATCTGCTCAAGTGCTGCCATGCCAAGGGGTGCACCAAGAAGATGGACTGTAACACGCAGGTTGCCTCCTGAAACTTCACAGAACCACCCAGAATATTGCCATGCACTGTTAGCCTGGGAGACAAAATTGAAGGCATCACGCATGTCTCCATACCTAAAAGTTGCTAATAAAAGAGGCGCAAACGCATGCAAAGGGTTCGACCATGCACAATCATGGGGCAAGTCCTCTGACCTGCTGAGCAGCACAGCCTACCACGGCAAGGCAGAGACGGACAGTGAGCGTAGAGCATGGCATGGCTATATCCAGGGAGAGAAAATTCACAACTATTGTCTTGGTCTAAACAAGTTAAACTATTGAAAAAATGCAGCAGGGAAGAGAAAGAACAGCTGTGTGCAGCTCAGAAGAATAGAACCCAGGCATTTTTACAATTTTAAGCCTGGTCTACATGCCTCTGCCAACTATGACGAATAGGTTTGCATATGTTCTAATTAAGCAATAAGTCTCCGCAGCTTATTCAGTAGTGCTGATTAATGTCCACCTTGGGTGCACAGGAATACTGCATAATCCAAAACATTACTGAAATGTTAAGAGAGGCTTTTAAAAAACCAAGCAATACTTTACTAACACTACAAAAAACACATTAAAAATTGTGGGATGCTCTCTAAGGAATATCCTGCAGGTCTCTCAGTTGTCTAGGCATTTTACCTAGCAGTTCCTCTAGCTGTCTCTCCCTTATCTCTGCTAAGAACTCTAGCTACAGTTTTAGGAGAAGATTGGCTGTCCTAATTCTCTGTTTCCTTGTTCCACAAAGAGCAAGGTAAGCTAGTTGGTTTCAATTTTTATTTGAAACTTCTGGCAAACCAGGCTGGTCAAGTGAGATTCAAAAGAGGAGATAGGTGTATAAGAAACCCAGGCAAACTCCCTCATTTTTTATGTTGTCAGTTCAACCCCAACACAGGAACAGTCACAGAATTGCCTGGGAATCCAGCCGAGGCTCCATCTGTATTTTCTGGATTTCATTTTGTCATGGAAAAAACCTGCAATCAGATACAGCTTTATGCTTTCTAATTGTTTCTGCTAAATGAGCACTGCTACCCTGCTTAGTCCTCTACAGACCAGAGGAAGAGCGAGCTTCATCTCCTATAAATGATGCTTTTGTTCAGGTAGCTGACATGGTCCAGGAGACAACAGGTCAGAGAACAGTGTCACTCCTGGTAGTGCTGAAACAACTCTGGGACCTGAAGATTTCACTTCAAAGTTCCTCAAGCAGTGAAAAGACTAAAATAATTTAATTTTTCACGTTACCTAAACACAGAGATCACTCTTGTAATTCTCATAAGAGAATGTATTTGCCTTCCTTTACAGGTAATTTAAAAAAATCAACATAATGGGCGAGTACAAACTAAACCCAACTCTTACAACAAAACTACGCACGGGAAGTGGACGTGGCAAGAGACACAAAATGTAACAGAATCACTAATAGAAAAGAGTCAGTGAACCGGGACTGTGAAGTGGGGAGAAAAGAGGACAGAAATGAACAGGATAGGATGTAAATAATCTCTCATATTTATCTGCAGTAACACTCAGCCATTGTACAGCATCTGCCATTTGATGACAAAGTCAATGAAGTATTTACAAATTAAGTCTCAGCACATCCTTTAAGTTTTACAGCGTGTAGAAAACAAAGAGACAGAACATTCGTAAATTGGCCCGGATCAATCCTGTGTGAGCAGTACAACTGTAGTGATTAACCCCAGAGGATGGGAACAGCTCCACCAGCGACAGCCAGGCTCTAAAATTCCTTCATAATTCAAAACCAGTCCTACTGGACAGGCTTAGCCATCCTTATTCAGCACAGACCCGGCTGATTGGTCCTCAACAGCTCGGTGTTCCTTTTGCCCTCAGTACAAGCTGCTTTTCCTTTCAATTGGATATTCTTGCCTCATTCCTACCACTTGATTTATGGTTTTAGCAAACCACAGAGAAATCTAAACGTTATTGTCCATAGTCTGAACAAAAAGGACAGTAGCATGTCTCTGTGCCACATCTAACTCACAATTTTCACGTGGTTCATTTGCTAACCTTTTCCAGTGTTTGTAATTAAGGTTGCATATACTGGTAGGAGGTAAGATAATTAGCATTATCTTACCCCCACTATCTGCTCTATGCAAACAATTGTTTTTTAAAGAAAAAAAGATTTTATTTTCTTTTTTAGGGATTTAAATACCAGCTTTAACAGTTCTGCAAAAACAAACAAATAGCAAGCTAGCGCATTGTTTTAAGCCTCTGCCACAGTTAAAAGCTGCTGACCCTCTCTCCAGCTGTACGTCATGCCAGAATGAAAAGAAAGCTTTTGTAATTAAGGCTTCTTCCTCCAGAGACTCCTCTTTGTTAAACAACAGAGTTCCTAATCCCCATAGGAACGCACAGACTGTTGGCTGCTTCCATTATTAATTATTAGAGCCTATCTCTACTAGTGTCAGTTATAGCTCTCCAGGACTGCGTAACCACTGCCAGTGTCACCAGGTACGCCCCACAGGGATCTCTGGCGCTTGATCAATTAAGAGGTTATCAAAATAGTGAGAGAGTTAAGGACCTGCTTGCCTTACACACATTTGTCAAGGATTTGTTCTCTACTCAGCTCTCCTTCACAACTTACACGATCAAAATTTCTGAGGTGAGAAATCCTGATTAGCTTGATCCCTTTTAACTCCGATCATTTAACTTTGGTTTTCCCCCTCCTCTCCCAAGTTAACCCCCTGCCTCTCGTCCTCCCGCACGCCTCCACCAGCCCCTGCCCGGGCACGGCTGCCAAGCCTGCAGCACCGAGGGCTCCCCACTCCAGCAGAGCCCAGTTCTCCAGTACCAGTGGGATGCCTCCACCTGGCACAGAGCACGAACTGCCTCATACAGACAGACCCCGCAGAATGTAATTCAGCCCCTGTGGAGCCGGGTCATCTCCACTCCTACTGGGGCTCAGGCCAGCACACATTGCAGGGTCCTTCCAACCCACTGCTCAACATCCACATGTTCTCCCTGGCAAATACAAATGTTCATCCTTTTTCCCCTTTTCACTTACATCTTGATGCCCAAAGCGTAGCTACCTCTAAAAAAATGCACATGGGCCAGGTGAACTAAGCATGGCGTAGTTCTGTAGAGCAGAGATGAAATGCTTTTGCAAAGATGGGAGAAGTTCCTATTTTCTTGAGCCAGCAATTCTGTCATTACATTTTACAGCCCACATCAAAGTCCTGGGGTTCCCAGCTGTTTCCTGCAACATCGCTCACTGCCAGCCTCTTGTTAACTAGAAGTTCTCAATATTGGAGCTCACACATCAGGACAAAAAGGGGAGTGGGATAAATATCCAGATAAATTAAACGCAAGGTATGCAGAACAGCTTTCAGAGCAGAGCTCACCGTAGTCCTGGATCATGTCTTTCCCCCTTCACGTACGCTTTTCCATCAATTCCGTTGACATCAAAAATTTAGCAGCACAAAACAAGGAACAGGATTTTCTCAATGAAGGTGGCAAGCATCCAATACACCACCCCTTTAACTGCGTTTTCTTTTTGTACCAGCTCAATAATTAAGTTTATTGGTTGCATATTGCTAGAGTTCAGGTGTGGGACAAAAACCCATTTCACTGCTACTGGCTCCATCACAATGAGCTCTTTCTCTGTGCCTACAATACATCACATTTTCACTATTTAAAGCAAAGGTATCAGTGGTGGTTCACGTGGGTGTGTATATGAGAGAGAAGCAAGCCATAAAGCAGTTAAAACTACCACCCTCCATCCCGTAAACATTTTTCTATTTATCTGCCCTTCATTACATGCACAATCTTATTATCTCTGCACATCCTCAAAGCGACAGCCGTCAGGGTCACCCTATAAAATATACATCGGCAATGTTACATTTAATGACTGGAGCGAGAAGAAAAATGAAAGATGGGAGGAGTGGAATACCGCAGGATGTTTTAAAGGGATCATCAGTTATATCCATGCATTTCCTGAGGTGATAATTGAATGACAGTGGCTGGGGGGAAAATCCATTTTTGAGCTTGGAAAAGGACTGTTAAGGAAAAGATGTTTTTGTACTGGCAGCACGTAATGGCTGCCAGAAAATGAAAAAGGCTTCTTTAACCACAGCAGTTCCTCTATTTTTATGGATTTTATACAGGGGCTGAAAATTACATCAAGTACCATCAGCTATTCAAACCAAGCAAAAAATGTTGACAGTCTTTGGTCATTTCAGCCCCAACTAGACCACTTTCTGTTGTGGTTTGCATGTCAAGTTGAATTAATTTAAATGGAAGACTAATTTGAGTATATGCATGCGTGTGCAGAAAGTGACATTCCAAACACAAGGACAGCAGCATTTTCTACTTCCATAATTTTTGTTTAAACAAAGTACTAAAAATTTAACTCAACTATTCAGCGGGGATCTTAAATCCTCCTGCATTTCAGTAAGGTATACATGTGCGAAGTTGTTTCCTAATTCTGCACAACTGAAATTAGGCTTGCAATCATTAAAAAAGTTTTACTCCTTTAAACATGTTTTTATTATTGCACGATGACAATTTTACAAATAGAATCAAACTACACTTATCAAACCATTTCCCATGTTGTATTGTTAGCTCTATTTCTTCTGTTAGTTGACTACTTTGCAGCAATAAGCAGGTTGGTATTTCAAACAAACCACTCGCAGTTAATTGTCACTTAGAATGAATACTCTGCATCACTGCAGGACTCCGCGGGCTGCCTCAGGCTCACCGGAGGGCACTGACACATCACCGAAGGGAGGATGGAAAATACTGACTTTAAGCTCATCAGAATTAGAAAGCTTTTCTCTCACTAGAATACTGGGAAGGGGCAATAAAGTAACTCCCACGCATTCACACTCCTCATTAGCTAAAACAGACAATCACTACGTACCTCAGCAGATTCCCCTTTTGTTCAGCTGGAAATTCACACAGTGCTAAGATGGATGACATTTTACTCATCTGAAAAGATTATTTCAAATGGTTAAATGCTTCCACCTTGCAATTCAAGTTCCTGCTCAACTCACCTGAGAAGACACTGGTGTCTCTAACATTTAACAAAGAGGTTTCTCACTGTCTTTCAAGGTCCCATTTAAAAGCCATCAATTAGACCATGAGTGGGCAAGTGTTTCAGGGCACACAGACCACACTGTCCAACACTTCTGGGGCACCTTGGATGGTCTGGAAAAAAGTTTCAATCCCCAGGTCGCTGCAGCTTCTCTGGAAGAGTCAGATGTGTAAATCCTACGACATTTGGTGGGCCATCAAGGACTGTCTTCCTCTTAATCACAGCTGGTGCTTCTGTTTGTGTCCTTGTATGAAGCTATCTGTCTCATGCTTTCCTGGGTTAAGTCAGAGTATATTATATTACCAGGTTTCAAAACAAATCTGATTCTTGCCATATCCTACAATTGGAATCTGACGTCATTCTCAGTAGGAGTTCATTCCCATGATGTCAGATAGGGTTTTTTTCCCCCTCTATTTCTTCACGGAGAGGATTTTTGCCTCTAGATGAAGAGCACAGATTGCTCGCACTGTGCTCTGCAACCCCAGTCCCGTTTCCTTCCTGGGCAGGCAGTGGTCTCTGAGAAGATACATACCACAAAAACACGGAAACAAAACCACTCAAATAAATAAGCAAATGGAAATTCTGAAACCTTGATCAGCTTTTCCTGTTTTAATAGGGCAAGAAGAGCTGATAGGTATGTAAGGAATTAGCCATTCGTTTCTCAAATGTCATATTCTGGAATTGCTTTTATTTAAATATAGAAATAAGAATCAAAGGTCCACGTAGTTCTGAGACGATCACCAGCAGCGCAACTTTGCAACTGTGCTGCTGGTGGCAGATTGCTGATGTGTCTGCACGCTGACCTGCATTCCGCATTTCAATGTAGCAGATGTTTTAGGTTTTCCAAACACATCTGTGATGAATCACACAAAGCCTGGCTTGTCAAATGCATGCGTTATCTTCCCTGACACACAGCTTCCTCCCTGCAGCTCACAACCTATAGGGGAGCTGTTGAGTTTTAATAGTGTATTATTAAAGTCATGTTAAAAACAACAGCATTCAGACAACACTGAAAACTACACAGGAGGCAACAAACCTCATAAAATAATCCTCACTGCTAATAAGGAAAGTGAAGATGCATCAGCTGCAGACAGAATTTTCCACCCCTTTTTTATTGCAGCTATCCTCAAAGTCCTCACAACTGGTTATTTCATGATTAAAACTATCAAAACTCCTGATTCCATGCTGAAGACAGCTAGAATTTGACCTCTTAATAAAAATCTCTCGTCACAGGATGCCCAACACTGAGCAAGCCAGATGGAGGAAGCAAGCCATCCATTTTACACCTGGAAAGTATCAAATAAACTCATGCAAACCACCAGGCTTATCTCCAAAACCTTTATTCCCAGACCACACGACCAAGGGTTTAAGGAGGACAGGTTCCTGCTCTCCTGCGCAGTCTGAGTTACGGACACAGCAACCAATGTGCAAACAAAATCCCCCAGACAGACACCCCTGCCATTAAGCCTTGATTTTAAACAGACTTGGCTTCCCTCAGATCTGATCCCTGAACAGCCGTTTTCCTTTTACTGCTCTCCAAGAACATTTCTCTAACCCAATAGATTTTCTAGATTAAGTGCAGAGGGTTGAGGGGTACTTAAGTGTTTTCCTGTTTACCAGAGCAATATATGAAAAGAGGAATATTGAAGCAGGACATCAAGCAACCCCCTCACCCCCCGAAACCGCAAAAGAACTGCCACGTAAGCTGCTTATCCCTTGCTTATTGTTGCTTCCCTCCAGTCTCAAATTCTTTCTGTCAGGAAAAAATCCTTAGCAAGCAAAATTGAACTAAAAGACAATGGTAAGAGCTGTAAACAGTATTAGAAAGACCAATTCATTGTAGCTTACTGTAATACCTATACAGCGAACTCAAAAGTGAAAGAAATTGCTAATTCTTTACAGTTCTGTTCTGCCCTGGTGTCGCCAGCAAGCATTAATCCCAGCCGCTCCCTTGAAAAGTGAATTTGATCCCCACTTCACCATTACGGATAAGAATGAAAAAAAAAAAAAGGCCCAGTAATCTGGGGCCTGACTGAGGGCTCTGAGTCCCGAGGTCTTGCAAATCATCCTATGGTGACTTCAGAGACGAAATCTGTCTGCTGCCATTAATCCTGCCCTCCCTGGACATGGCCCACGTCCCCAGTGGGGGTGTCAGGGCAGGCGATACGGCTGCCGCAGCTAATTTTACAAAGCGTGCTAACTTAAAATGTCATGGATTTCAGTTTACACTGTCAGTTGCCATGAAACAGTGGGCTCATTTTTACCTTTCTCTTACGTCCACTACAGGGATGCTAACCTCTGATAGAAGAGCCACGTAAGCAGGAGAGAAAAGCAGTATGATGGAACGAGAAAGTTAAGGTAATAGCATTTTTCACCAACCCAAAAATCAACTGCCACTCAGAACCAGAGGCCTCAGACACAGAACCCAAGAGCTCCTATTCCCACCACCAGGCAGGCTAACCTTCTAAGAGCTGTTTCTCACAAGCTGGGCAAATTTCAGATTCTGACCCACTGGATGACACACAGCAGCTGCAGCACCAGAAAAGGCATATTCATCGGTCTGGCTCTGCACAGCACCTATCACACAGAACTGTAGCTCAGCCCGCCAGGGAGACAGGAGAGCCATTAAAGCAAAAGGGCAGTATTGGCAAAAGAACGAATGGCTACAGACCGTACGAGCTTTAATATGAAGTTTGATCCGTTCATGAAAGGGATTTGAGAGGTGGTTGCCTGTGACAACAGAACTTTAGACTCGGCGATTCCCCCCAGCCTGTTCTGGCCCCGCATTCTTACACCAGAGGAAAAAGCAGTGCAGACCCCAGGAAACCTGTCACGCAAAGGCGCTGACCTGTTAGCCAGCCTGTGGCTGCTTACGGAGCGTTTTCCTTACAACGCTCTGACAAGTTTATTCTAGAGCTGCCTTTCTGCTTCCCTGAAACACCTCTCTCTACATTTCACTTCACTAACCAAGGAAAGCCCAATTCCCTCATGTAAATGATGTCAGGTTTATTTCCCTCTTCATAGGTATTGGGCTGGCATCGTCTTTACCTGCCTCCCCGAGTTCTTCTACAAGTTAAGTAGAGATTGAGACAGTTTCTGATAAAGAAGAATAAAATGCCATTTTTACCCATGAGCAATCTTCTGAAAAATGAGATGAAAACTGCTCACTGTACTGCTTTATTAGATACGCAAAACTATATACCCAACCCCTCCAGAGGATGCTTGACCACTCTGCCACACCACCCACACGTACCCCCCCAGCCCTCCATTGCATCCTCTTCCTCATTACCAGTTCATGAACACTGAAGAGTCATTCCAGCTGCATCAGTAAGAGCTCAGACATTCTTTACTATTACAGTTAGACTGCGCCAACATGCCTTGGAAACACAAAGACTGACTGATCAGGTATTCCAAATGCGCAAGTATTACACCGTTTATTCCCTACTAACATGTCTAACAGTCACAGCATGTTGATGCCTACCGCTAGGCAGCGTGAGCGATCGCTTTAATTAGTGGCTTGTATTCAGCACAGCACCAAGGTGTCAGAAACTAAAAGGGAACCACTTATAATTGAGAACTTCAAAACAACAAGAAAAAAAGAGTTTATATCAATACCTGTTGGCCGCCTTTGAGAGAAAGAAGAGCCTACTATTATACATTTACACTTGTGTGCCTCTTAAAAGGATACTCCATTATTGACTGATAAGCTGCAGCCACGAAGTTTCTGAGATTGCTGGAGTATAAATCTTCATAAATTTAACAGGGGACAACCTATACACTGCATTATTTGCAAACAAAACTACTCACAGAAGCACCCTGCACTTTCAACAAGACACTTCCATCCTTATTCACCACGAAAATCACGCACTGCATTTTTTTCCTTAAACTTTGTTTTTATGGAATCCTCTGCCTTCTTCCATTGCTTCCTAAGGGTGACTGCAGGTTTGCAAAGCCATGCCGCTCACAGATCAGCCCTCGCTATACAAATCCTTTAGCTACAGCAGCACCACACAGGAGGTGCTACTTCAAGAAATAAGTTAACATTTCCATCATGAATCTGAAAAGTCATTACAGACAGAATTTAAATGCACCACTAGAGGAAAAAAAATTAATAAAACCCAAAGCGTTAGTAGCAAGCAGAACTGCAACTGTAAACTTAACCTAGTTTTACCTTTAAGCACATACATTAGAGTCAGGTTACACTGTCAGCTGGGACTTCCAGCCTTTGTGTACAACAACACCTTCATTTTTAGTCATCATCTATAAAATCAATACTATTATGTGAGTGTAAATCAGAGTGAAGTAAAAACTAGCGATTCACTGCATGGAAAACTCCATCAATCAGAAGTGGGTACACACTGAGTTACGTTTAAAAATTCACTCCCTGAAAGAATCCAAGAACAAATTTCCTTCCTCCCCCAAAACCAACCAACCTGTGGCTCTAGGCATAGCAACACCAGCTTTCATCTATTATGAAGCTGCATTATGTTTTGGCTTCCTACAGCAAAATATTACGCCATAAATAAATCCTTGAGAAAGACACAGAGACCCAACGATGCAGTTCAGTGAACCAAAGCTCGAGACGGACATTCAGCACGCTGCATGTTTAAGTCTGAAAACTGGAATGCCAAAAGTCTATTTGGTGGGGACACATTCTCATTTTTTCTTCTAGCTGTGGAAGATTTCCATTTGCAAAACAAAATCAGTGTTTAACACAGTGCTTGGGCTCAGGGCCAAGTTCAGCAAACAACCACATGTAGTGCACAAGTTAACGTTTCCTGTAGACACCGAATATTTGTAACTCTTATAAAGGGTTTCTCTGTACACTGCCCTATCACATCAAACTTGGCGTAAAACGGCCAGCTTAGAAAGGCCATGTTGACATCATATGACAAATCATTCTGGGAATCCTCCATCTCCTATTGTCTTCTTTTTCCTGTCCACCCCTGTCCCATTACAGATAACACCTTATTCCTACCTGTTCCAGTGAAATGGGAAAGTGTCAGTTAGGGGATAAGCAAAACTAAAGTTTGGGGGAAGACACAGAATCATGGAATGGTTTGGGTTGGAAGGGACCTTAAAGACCATCCAGTTCCACCCCCTGCCCTGGGCAGGGACACCTCCCACCAGACCAGGTTGCTCCAAGCCCCGTCCAACCCAGCCTTGAACACCTCCAGGGATGGGGCAGCCACAGCTTCTCTGGGAAACCTCTTCCAATATCTCATCATAAAAAATTTCTTCCTTATAGCCAAACGAAATCTACCCTCTTTCAGTTTACAACTGTTGCTCCTTGTCCTGTCACTACAGGCCCTGGTAAAAAGTCTTTCTCCATCTTTATATGCTGAAAGGCTGCAATAAGGTCTCCCCGGAGCCTTCTCTTCTCCAGGCTGAACCCCCCCAACTCTCTCAGCCTGTCCTCACAGCAGAGGGGCTCCAGCCCTCCCAGCATCTCCAGGGCCTCCTCTGGCCCCGCTCCAACAGCTCCGTGTCCTTCTGCTGTTGGTGCCCCAGCGCTGGAGGCAGCACTGCAGGGGGGGTCTCACAGAGCTGAGCAGAGGGGCAGAATGCCCCCCCCCACGTTAACGCAGCCTAGGATACGACAAAGGTTCTTTGTGGTTGACATCTTCGCAGCCTCTCTTAATCGCAGAATCCCTCTGTTTTCCATATGAAATATTCAATAACCTAAGAATGCTCTCAGCTTTATGTGCAGTTCTCCATCAATTAGGAGCAAAACACGGCAGTGACAGCCATCACGGCTCTTAAAGGCATCTGCGCTTCAAACAATTCATCACCTCAAGTTATTCAACAGCAACATTATTACCTCACAACAGCCTTTCTGTTCTGCTTAACTCTTCCCTATCTGTTTGTCCAGTTTTGGAGTTGGCAGCATCCTGTCCTACCAACCACAAACCCCGTATCTTGCAGGCTTAGGCAAAGTCAAATAAATAAAAAGCCATGGACTCAAGCTGCAAGCTCCTTTCTGATTACAGATACTCAATTACCCAATCAAGCTGACACAACCCAGGCAGACATCTTGCAATAACAGGGATTTGAGGCATTACACAAGAAACCCCATGACACATTGAAGACAGACCACGAACACTCATTTTCTTGGTTAAAAATCACTTTACTATGCTGGATCTAGACACATAGATTATAAGCACAGGGTATGTTTTGCGTGTCTCGTATCATTTTGTAAGTAATTCTAGCTCTCATATTTCCCCCCCCCCCCCCCCACACCTCATA
>VWZL01002256.1:703938-724283 GCA_013396915.1 Stercorarius parasiticus | reverse complement strand
TAAGAAATTTTAGCCTTCCATATCCCCCCCCCCCCCCCTAAACTAATCACACTAACATCACTAAGATGTATCATTTATTTTTGGTCCATCCTTGCAGGTATTGTTTGCAAGGTAACTGACAATTTCTCAATTTATTTGTATGTTTCCATTGCTTAGGCCTCACTTGTGAAATTGCAGTCTGGGGTTCAGCCCATTCCTATACGCATGTGAGGACAACTAGGATTGCCCAGCTCTATACACTGCTGTTAATCAGCTGCTACCAAGATAGCAGGACAAAAAGCGGTGTCTTCAGGTGTCAAAAAACCAAAAGCAGCAAATTATGACCAATACAGACGCTTTCATGCAAATGGTACTAGCGATAAAAAGGAAGAGAGGGAAAAATACAGAAAATGATGCACTAAAAAAATGGAATAACTTACTGGAATGTTTCTATAGCACTATTTTTCACAACACTACTACCATCTCTTTGAAACATTTCATGTATCTTTCATACACAAACACACACAAGAGGCCCCACAAACATCTGACATTCAACTCAGGCATGTAAGAAATTTTTACATCTCTTATTTTATACCATGTAAAAATATTATCAGCAGCTCAATGTCCGAGAATACCAAGGTGTAAGCAGCAGGGAACCACTACACATTTGTGGCTCCAAAGCAGGAAAGGGCCTTTGAATAGGTAAGATTCGCAATTCTTCACTTCCAACTCAGTGGTTCAAATTCAGCCTGAAGCATTAGGGACAGAAGAGCTGGCAGCATTCCCAGGAAGCAAATATGCATCTGGGTGGATCAGAATATTTGAAGGAGGCAAGGAGCCTAAATGCACTCCTACCCTTCTGTATACAAGACACACAAAACACTACAAGAGAAAAAACAATGAGCAACTCATTTGTGTAAACCCTAATCACTCTGAGCTGCTTCAGTTTCCTGAATCGGCCTCTCTTCAGAGTGATAATAAGGAGAGCCTGCAAAACTCCAGGCTTCTGTGTCATGGCAAACTGTGATCTAGAGTTGAAGCCAGAGAAATACTAAAACATAAAGAAAATAATAAAGCAGTAGGAGTTGAGGGAGCGAAACCAAAGAAATATCTTTGCAAATTCCACATTCCAGAAAAGCCTATCTTCACAAAACAAGGCATACAAATATCCACATTGAAACATACAAATAACCCATTAATCCTATTAATTGACTGTCCAAAGCTCCTTACTAAGTTCAACATCAGAAGTAGGTCATGTTAAGAACTACTATTCCTCCCAGTTCCCTTACGTCCCCCTTTCCTCGGCCACCCCTTTCCTCTGCAGAACACCTCTACGAACCCTGAAACACACTCCATCCAGCCAACTGCATCCTTCGCCCAATACCCCCTCCTAGTCCTCCTCCCTTTTAATAGCTTTAATTACCACCCCAAACAAAACATTTACAGAACGCCCCAGCTCAGAAGCCGTTGAAAAAGGAGGAGGTGGCAGTAATGAATTACGTTCCACCAGGGCATCTGCTGTGAGGCGGCGGTGGAAATGTTTCTATCAACTCAGCCATCTTGTCTGGAAAATTATAAACCCTGCAGGGATGTTTGCTGTTAAAGTTTCAACCATTGGCAGAGCAGCTTCCCAACCAATGCTAGTGACACAGAATAACACCGCTGTTATCAACAGAATGTAATTCTGAAATTTTGAAGCACACACAACGTAAAAAAAAAAAAGCAACACTGACCTAAGAGAAGAAGAAAACCTAAGTAATTTTTCCATGTGAAGCAGAGATATCTTGCTAGATCTCACTTGTTTGTTAAATACAGAATAATTTCATTTTAAAAAAGCACATATCTTTATACTAAGCATTTCTCCTGTGGTTGGTGCTACTGGTTAAAACACTTTACCATTGTGCTCTACATTCAAAGGAAGTTTTCAAGATGTTGCCACAGTCTAACCATATCTGTCCACGCACACCATTAATCAACCCTTCTCCCCCTCCCCATTACCATAAAAGGCTTTTTTTTTAATAAAACGTCAAGCATTTAGAGTACTGCTTATTTCAACAAGCAATATTTTTTTTTCTTAAAAGACATTTTTATCTTCAATAGGAAACACCACAAGTATCTGAAACAAGGTAGAATTGCTTAAAAGAAAAGGATGGGAGAAACATGGCATAAGGCTCTCATGGAACATGGCAGAGGAAAAAAAAAGAAAAAACACAATTGCCATGTAACCCTGAAATAATTGGCTCCATCCTCTCAACATTAAAAGCAGCCCCTTTCAAGATAAAAGGAACGAGGCTGCCCAAGGTACATTAGTGTAAAATCTCCGAAAGGCTGACATTAACTGCATGTTTTAAAACCAGCCTTCAGGAACAGTCCCACTGTCACCAGGCTGTCACCCCCTTTGTGTTGGAAAACTCTGCCTGAACGCAAGCCTGTAATTTTATTAGATTTAGGCCATAAATTTGGAATGATGGGGTTTTTGTGTATGTTTTGACTGTTGTAGTTTGGTTTTTTGTTTTGGTTCGTGGATTTTGTGTATTTTTCTTTTTTTTTTTTTTAAATAATAATGCTACATTCTCATATCACACTTGTTCCTTCCAATCGTCTTTCACAACTTCTGTCTCCCAAGGGAAGTGAACCAAAGAATGACGGGGACATACCAATAATATAACAGATCCTATCAAAGTGGAGTCAGGTTACCCTGGAAATGGGTTAACTTTTTCCAATAAAATTACACTGCTTCTGTACAACCGTGGGAGCCAAGTTTCCTATGTGGATAGGCTGAGAATGAGACTACATGACATAAGACCCAAACTAATTGCAATTTTAATGCTACAATAGATACCTCCGCATATTACTGCTTCCCATTATGGAATGAACACACACCGGTGCTATCACCTTAAAATCAAAAGTCAAGAATAACTTGAAACATTGTCCCTTCCTCCCATCCCAAGTCATTAACTAGATGATTGTATCATATCCTAGGAGATTTCCTTGTTAACATGAATTCAGCTTTCAAAGGGCAAGTAACTATATTATCAGATACTTGACTACCAGTGGCTGTAACTGTCCCTCACGGCAGGCAGTGTCGGGAGCCTAGCGGAGAAAGAGGGAGGCTTTCAGCAACGTTGTGTTTGCTTCAAACCACCAGGTAACAGGGAGGGAGGAAACTGTTAATATTATGGTTTTTTTGGAATTATGTTGATCAGTAACGAGTCTGTTACTCAATCATTTTGTCTGCCACACGTACTGCATTCCTCGGAATAAATTCAAATAAAAGTTTAACAAGTCCAGATAAGATTAACAGTTAAAAATCATTGTGTTATGTTTCCAAACCCATGATAATACTCCACACTGCAAGAGTTCAAAAGACAGTTGACCGGAAAAAATAATTAACCATGAATTGTAGCAAAGAAGGTAACAGGTCAGCAGAGCACAGAGTCACTGGCATGGCATGGAAAAGCTGTTATCTAGCCTAACCATCAGGCTTACGGCTCTCTACTGACTTGTCTTGTGGCTCTCACCCAAGAGGAAGGATGTGGCTAACAAGACCTGAACGGTGGAAGGGAGAACAAACCAGGTTGTTTCCTGAATTAGGGTATTCTTTGAGTACTGCAGTTAGGGATGTGTGCGTGTTTTAGTTTACATGTGAAAGAAAAAAAACGTTTAACACACCGAAGAATTACATCCAGCAATGTAGGAAAACACCGATTTCCTTCTGGCCTTAGATAGAAGTACTACAGTAGAAAAAGAACAGTTATTTACTCTGCAGATACACAGGAGTATAAGAACATTTGAATTTTTAAATAGATTTATCATGTGGGACAAAGTGAAAGCATCACAAGATACAGCCATTTACCTGTGTCCTTTTTTGGTATCCGTGAGAAGATTATCTATTCCATACTCAGTGCTCTGGTAATTAAGAACAAAAAGCCCAACAACATAACCTAACAAAACCTAACAAACCCACAACTAATACCAATTATTTCCTTACAGTCCATCATGGCAGACAATTTTCTGGAGCAGAGTAACATCCAATAATGAGAGCTCACCTAGGGATAAATTCCCACAGCAACCTTGAAAATTCAAATTTTCAAAAATGTATTAAAGGTGGGAAATTGAAAGTGGAACAAAGTATATAAGGGAATATCATACATAACTGGATTCAAAAAGTTCTTACAATGGTTGTGTGTATTTACTTTGGTTATTTTTTATATTTAAAACCATGAAGACCTTCTTAATTTGCATTTCCCACTCAGAAGAAAGCTGTTGCTACCCCAAATAGCAGCACTCCTTCCTCCCTTCCGAAAAAGCCTCGGGCGACACAAAGCAGCAAGACAGGTTTTCTGTTACTCGTATTTCCCTAATCCATCAAACACATGCTACTGCAAAGTGGTCTCATAACTGAAACCATTCTAATTGTCAAATACAGGAACAAAAGCTGCTTCTGTGGCTCACCAGCCATTTTTGCTGGTCGTTTGGTTCCTCGCTGGGGTCGGGAATTGCGCACCGGCATCGCAGGTGTAGAGCCTCCAACCGCCCAGCACCAAGCCTGGAAAAGCTCCCAGCCTACAGAAGGTACCAACTGCTGCACCGAATTCCTCAGGAATGCTTCAGAGCTAACAGAGGAAGGATAAGCCTCCTACAAAACGGCTTTTTACCTGTTAAAGGATTTAAGTAGCAGGCGCACATTCTGTTCAGAAAAGATGCAAGTAACAGCAACTTATTTTTTTTCAGCATGTGTATCTCGGAGGGATCCATCCCATGGGGAACAGACGCCCGGGGAGGGAGAAAGCAGAGCTGCCAGGAACCCAGCAGCCTTCCAGCAAGCACCGTCAACATTCATTATTACAGAGACAAGGCAAAATAATACAGAGGCAACAAAGCTTTGGCAGCTTCTAACTTACTTTCCTCCTGCCCTTCAAAAACACTTCTAATGAAATAAAAAGGAAATCCCCACTATATACTGCAGATGAAGGTGACCTTGGGAAGCAGGGGGGAAGAGGAATAAAAGCAGATGGATGATCTTAGGAAACTGGTAGGAGCCATTCTGAAGTGGCCAGGTCTGACCGAAGAAGCCAGAGCGAACCGTAGCTATGTTTGGTCTACCCACCGGGTCTCCACTAGCTGGGTTTCTCCCCCACACTGCTCAATCTGCAAAGACTTCAACTAGAGCCATTAACCCAATTGAAGAAACTACCTCTTCTTATCAGCGCTCCTTTTGCCTACAGAATATTAGGAGTACAGTGAGAGCGCAGAAGCTGGAGGCTGATTTACAGAGTATTTGGGAAGTTACACAATGGACTCCTTTCAGCATTGAAGGAGAGATGAGATATTCCTGGAGAGAGACTGAAGTAAGAATATCCAAAAATGAGTAGCTCAAAGAACTTCTTATTCCTAAGATAAGAAGTCCCTGCTAGTCTGTGGTTTTTTGGTGTTTTGTTTTGGGGTGTTTTTTTTCCCCTCATTTTGACATGACCTTTGTGGAACGACAAACCAAGACCCAACAGTGCACCAGAAAGGCTGTTTATCTACAGCCTGCAGGATTCCATCCGCATTTTCAGCTCCAAGATGACAACTAAAGCAATCAAACATAATGCAAAACTGTGTTTTAAAAATTTCCCATACCTTTTCTACGTAAGTTCACTTGAAAAGCCAAACTTCAGTAATTAAAAAAAAAACCCCAAAACTTAACACTGGTTTGGCACAGACATAAATACATAAAACTAGCTATTCAGTGGTGATTCACATAAATTTGTTACATACTACTTAATTGCTGAAGCAATGAAAACTCCTACAGTTGCAATTTCTAAATGCCAGCATGGTTTTTTAGTCATGACTCAAGACTGTGTAAATATGGGAGATAAGGACTATAAAAGAGTGATCAGGTGAGGTGGGAAAACAGTAGGGCAGTTTTCACTTAAACACTTACCAATCCCATCAATTTATCTTCATCAGCACCATTAATATGCTCCATGGAAAAATATTCAGAAGATACAAGTGGGGCAAGTGGGGTCATTCGTAACAACCACAAACAGCCACCTACAACCTCCATTTTTCTCTCTACAGTAGATACAGACCTATTAAATAAAACTTTCTGAAAGCCTATGCATTATTTCCAAAAACATCTTGGACAGCTACGGGTTAAAACTCTCTGGTTGTTCAAATCTTTAGATCCCTCCTTTTCTTCCTTTAGCTGAAAATAATTTTCATCATTTTTGAAAGGCTTACAAGTTTAAAACACACAGATTTCTCTGAAACAAAAACATTAAGTCACCTTAAAAGAATACAAATAAGGGAAAGAGAGGGAGGAGAGCTTTATGCCCACAGTGAGCAGACAAATTCTTTTGAGGAGCTCTTATGCTCACAACGAAAGAATGTTCTTCTAAAGCCACACAACAACAACAAAAAATCTATCACATCAAATGCCACAGAGTAAGAACACGAGCTGGAACTGTTAAATCAATACAAGTTTAACACAGCATTGAAGGTGGAAGGCCTTTGTCCATGTCACTTCATCATAACAAGGTGAAAGTCCAGGTGTACAACCCACAGAGTTGTTCTACATACTGGATCTGATTTAACATCAGGAATTAGGATAAATGCCTTTTTCAACATGCTCTTTAAGCATCCGGAGTCTGCAAGGTTTATGGCACATATTTTTAAGCACATCTGAATCTGCAAGGTATGAGATTCTGCAGAACAAAACCAGGGTCCAAACCAAAGAAACACCTATTTCTGCAAATTATGTTGTTCCAGTATCTGAGCCATTTCGCACTGCAAACTGTGGTACTCCTAACACAAGGAAAGGAAACCTACACAGAAAGCGCAGTCTGTGCGTCACCATAATTGCAGAGAAGTCAGCTAAGCCCTAGGGAAGCACGACCAAACTGAAGAGCACTGCCCAGGCAAAAAAAAACCACCCCAACTTACTACACAACCCAGCAAGTGTAGAATCTGTGACAAGGTCACCAGGCTTACGTGACACACCCTCTCCTACACAGCCGGGCAACAAATGTGTCATTTAAAGGCTTACAAATAAGCCTTTAGAATGCCAAAATCCCTCTTTCCCTTACCTTGTGCTGCTAAATAGAAAAGATAAATCCAAGTAGTGCAGTTAGCATCGCACATTTGTCTAAATTCACTCTTAACCCCAAAGGCCTAAAAGAAACATCCAGGAAGGGATGGATAGTACGAGCGGTAAGGCTGCAGGAACGAGGAGAGGAGAGAAAAGGGTTGTTTGTATCTAGTTTCATGGAGAGGGTTTGGTTGGGTTTTTTGTTTGTTCAGTTTGTTTGTTTGCTGGGGAGGTGGCATGATTTATTTCTCCGGTTCCCTCCTACTGCAATTCAGGTAATGAAAGACTCGAGCTCTGGCAAAGATCCCCTCCTTAGCCACTTAAAAAAAAAAAAAGAAAAAGAAAAAAACGAAGAAAACCATAATTAAGCTTACCGGAAACAAACTAATCAAACTTGAACAGTAACAAAGGGCAACAGAAACACGTTCACTGGATCACATCTTCCTTGCTGGCCCAAAGCCCAGAGTTTTCATTACATTTTTTTTAACGCTGTCGTCGTCCCCCCCCGCCCCATTTCTCAACAGCCCTGGCCCAGGATGCCTCACTTTACAAACCATATTTGTAGGAGGTCAGCTTTTCACTAGGCCAAAAACCCAGCATGTGGAAAGCGTTAAGACTTTCATGTAGTAGAGGAGGTTCTTAAAACTACTACTGTTCAACTCAAAAAATCTTGGAGCTTCACAGATCATTGGAGGTTTCTGAACCGCAGAGAAGGGCAGAGTTAGCAAAATAAATCAAGAGTTCCTGTGGGATGTCCTGAGGCTTTACACAACGAGCGGCGCTGGGCACAAAGCAGGCTCAGAATTCAACAACGGGGAGAACTTCTCAAATTGCAGGAGGAAAGAGCTGGTTTATAACCTGGAATGTACGCTCCCTCGCTTTAAAGGTTAGGGTCTAGAGGCATTGTATGAAATCATTCCGTTTGTGTCAGGGGCACTGGGAGGAAGGGAAAAGGGAGCACAAAAAGTGTGTTTGGGGGAGGGAAAGCAGAGGAATCAACTCAACTGTTCCACCCAGCAAGAATGAACTATTTCACCATGGCAATAAAAGTACTTATCAGCACCTTTTTAATGCCAGATTTCTTACCGCTGTACAGGATAACAGCATAAAAAGAAAAAATACTCCCTGCCAATTTTCTATATACCAAATGACCAGGGCCAATAAGGACTTCCCAACCATCAGTACTGTCAGCATTCTTGATTTTCTCATTAATCTCATAACACTATTTCTTAAGACTCCAAGTTCTTAAATACAGCGATTACTTAGGAAACCACCTCTTTCATTTACATCTCCCCAAAAGAGAAAGTTCCTAAGTTCACTTTTATAAAGAAAAGGAGAATTGAAAAATTTAATCTTGAAAGATCTAAATTGGAACGAAACACACCTGTCCACATTCTACGATGTTTAAAAAAATAAGGGATGTAAAAAGCAACAGGTTTTCTATGGAACCTGCTTTGATTACTCTGTGTTTGCTGCGACGCTACCTGTACCTTCGCAGCTAGACTCAAGGCAGAAGTGCAGCAAGGCAGTGAATTTCTTTACGGCAGAATGCGGGATGCTGCAGCACAAATGCAGTTCCACCTGGGAGAATGGTGGAGGCAGAGTCAGCAGAGGGAGCCCCTTTAACTCCAAGCAAAATGCACCAACTGCACAAACGGTGGACCCCAGTCCTGCAAGATGCGTCTTACTCACGAGCAGGGACGGGAAACCCAAAGCCTAAGCATTTCACATGGCTCACAGCTTCATTATCTTTGTTTCCACATACCAGAATGCTGTAGTAAAATTGATATTAACTAACTGAAAAATGAAATTTAACATGTAACCGAAGCAACCAAGGGAAGCTGCCGCTGCTGCTAGAAGTCATCTATACAGCCGCAACCATATTTCATTAACTATAGAGAAAGAGTAACTAGACGTGATTAATCTAAGATTGAATTAAGCGACTAAGTACTAGACAATGTAGCTTTGTTAATAAGCAGGATATTTCTGTCAAGAGAATGATGAACTGTAGGCCTGGTCAGCAAACCGAGAAAACCACCTGGAACTGCCAAGAGTAGAGGAGATGTAGGTAACAGTTAATTTCAGCAGGGGGAGATCACGACTACCGACTCATTGACCACTGACCCAAATGATACCACGTACTTAAGAGAAAAATGGACAAAGACGACAGAGTCTGCGTACTAATTGACATAGGAAGCGAAGAAACCTTGACCAATCATTAAAGAGAATAACAATGAATATGTATTGATTGTTAGAATATGTAATAATCAGTGGATAAAAAGGCAGGTTTTTGAAACTAAGGTGTGCTCCCTCGGAATGAGCACCCCATTTCTGCGCATTAATGGAATAAACTTGGGAATACCTCTGCTCGGTGTGTTACTGGATTGCACACCGGGTAAAGAACCCAGATTTTGGACAAGAAGACAACATTAAGGTGCCTGAAAGGGCATTCTACCACTTGGCAGGGAAAGGAGTCCCCACTGTAAATCCACCAAACACATGTATGTCGTTTGGATATGCAGCTTTCCTCCTCCAAGGGAACACCTCACAGAACACGCCTCTTCCCTCACACGCTGCTGGGATAAAAGCAGATGTTTCCCCAAAAGAACACCACCACCTCCTCTAAGTAACCGTTAGCATTATTATATCCTGAGAATTTGAATTCTCTCATGCTCCTGAGTATTTTTCTTTCAGGTGCAAAATAGAAAGGGGAAACAAAACAAAAGCAAACGTAGCAGATTTCAGCTTGTGATATTAAATGTTTCTTGAAGCACAAGGCTTACGGAGCCCGTTATATCCACAAACTGCCTTAGTTTCCCCTATGGCACAGCTCCTTTAAACAAAAGCCACTATTCTTAACTCCTCGTTCTCGGTTTATTCTACAATCTGTGTAATTCCTGGGAGTTTTCCTTGGTAAGAAAAAAAAACAACCACAAAACAAACAAAACAGTAATCAAGCACTGCTTCTTTTTTACAGCTGGTTTGAAACAGAAATGACAAAATGAGTGCATCTGTCTACGAAGTTGTTATTGTCTTGTTCTCGCAGTACAGTTATAGCAGCATATTACAGGATATTTAGGACTGAATAATGTATTTGGGGGCTGATTCTATGCCAAAAGAATGCTGCAGACACTGTTCTTACCGTGCCATCTGGGGCAGGAAGCAACGATTAAGGCCAATGATCTGTTGTATAAGAAGAAAGTTAATTTCATGCTCAGTATGGCAGGCAAGATACATTAAAGGTATAGTTTACTCTCTGCCAACAGCCGGTATTTTTTTTTCCTGGTGCACAATCTCTTGCCCCCGGACGACTTGCTCTATTGAACCCCCCACAACCTGGGCAACAGTTTTATGAATGTCTGCGTTAAGGCACTGAAAAGTGCTTTGAACTAGTGAGTGCTCCAGATCACCCTGACTCTCCTGTAACGTGACACTCACAACAGGTCAAAGCTGTTCATATTTATTTACTTCTTGATCTTGAAAAATCAAATAAAACTGCTGCAATACCTCTTGAAATTGTAATCGCTCACTCTCGCACGCTATAGATACACACGTGAAATGGCACCGCTTGGGACAACACCTGGATAACATCCTCAGTTCTGTTAGCTACAATCTAGCAGCCCCTCCTCCATTTTTTCGCCTTAATGATACATTTGTAATTAATCTTCATTATCCCTGACTAGGATAAGAAAGCAGCGTGGGTGCTGAGGAGGAGAAAAATCAAGTAGCAAGACAGAATGCCTGTGCCTCAACTATAAGCAGGCCACCAGTCTGACAAAAACTGTCTGTGAGCAGTCTGTGCTGGCTTCCAGCGGGTAATTACTGATAAAACTTGGCCCAAATACACACACAAAATCAAAAAACCAATTATATATAGGCCATAAACACCAAGTTTAAACACCGAAGTTGAATGAGCTGCAAAAACTGCCTGAGTTTCACTGCAGTTTGTTTTTCAATATCTCAGACTTGAGCAACTGCCATAAAACTCACCGCCTGCCAACCAAACCACTTGTCTCCACATCTCCCTCCCTTTCTAAAAACCCTTTTGAAAAGGAATTCCTTTGTCTGCTCCATACGGGAGTTTTTAAAAGTTAGCATTCCCACTGCATAGATAAGGAGGAGGGACTAACCAGCAGCAGGCACATACTCAGCACTGATGTGTTGCTCTTCCCAAGAGTTGTGTTGTGTCCCAAGAGTTGAGTTGCGTTGTCCCCTCCAGCCCCCCCAGTCAGACACCACCATCTCCGATGCTGTGTCCATGCATAACAGAAGTCCTTAACTTGCACTAAAACAAAGCCATTGATTCATGTATATCTTTCATAGATTAAATCAAGTACTTGTAGGACGAGATTTGTGCGACACCACTTTCACATCCATGCAATTATTGCAGAGGACACGCAGGTTTATCCTCCTGCTTTGCCACAGATGCTTTCGCTTCCCCTGAGCGAGTCACCAGGTTTGCTTCTGACTCAGCTCTTAACTCGTAAAAACTCCAATTCCACACCCAAGAGTGCTATACGTTAGGTATACAATGAAAGATCACGAGATCCTCAGGTATCAGTTGTGGGTCTGTGCGTTAGTATCACAGCAAGGATTACGTGGAGAATATTTCTCTATGAAGCCATTTCAAAAATCAGACACCAGGCAGGATTATACAGATTAATTTATTCAAGGAGGTACCCAAATTTTGTATCATTTGCACTGTTCTAGGACAGGATGTCCCACAAATATCTCTGTTGCTAACATGACTTGTTTATTTTGCCTTTCTGAAAACCATCTTCAAGTTTTAAAGCGTATTTTCAGTCGCTAAGTGGATGGGAAACAAACAACATGAAGGGTTTGATACATGGCATCCGTGGAAAAGAATCCTGCCAGGATAGAACACTCAACCATGAAAATAAACAGCACAATTTCTCAAATAGATACCTATTTTATGTGCCTGAGATTCACAGGACGTTAGGATTCACGTCTGAGTATTCGATACAATCTGACAACTGCTACAAAAGAAGAAAAGCTATTATCTTTTCTCATCGAGAAAGAAAAATACAGAATAAAAGTATACAGCTGTTGATGAACAAAAACATTTTAACCAGAGCCCCACATACCCTTCAGCATCGATGCAAAAGAGAGAATTCACAAGAAAATAAACAACACAAAATGCCTTATGATGGTGAATTATAAACGGAAGGTAAGGAAAAGGCAGTGTAACAGAACTATGAGGAGTCAGGGAAGCATTGTGCTCTCTCAGCTGCAGAGGAAGACTCAGACAATATTGTATCAACTTCCCAAATAATCTTGGCTTAGATCTTCAACTACATACCTTCCACTACAAAGCAGAAATTGTCCTTTTTTGGCTCTCTGACAGAACTCAATGCAATTGCTTAATGGCCCTCTTTTGCTTGCAACAATATTTTACCCCTACCTACCTCTAAACCTTCAGAGAAAAATAAACAATGAGTTTCAATCTTGTAATGTAAAATAATAAAAAAAACCCAAACCACCAGAGTGCAGAGTTGATTTATTACCCACGCTAAACACAATTCTAGAGTCCAGCTGGCACAGTGAATACACCTTCTGGTTTTATGCTCTTCACCTACAAAGGTTTCTTACTAAGAAGCTCAAATGAGCAGCCCAGTTTTTGAGCTGATGACATTCTAAATTACCTTTAGACTACAACAGTGAAATAATGCAATTAAAAATGAATCCACTTATTCTCTTAAGAGAAAGCTTAAGAGACTTAAAACAAACAAAACCAAAGCACATTAGGCACTTTCTTTCTTTGGTTTTACTTGCTTCAGCTGAAATCGAGACACACAGGTATGCGAAAGGGTATTTTGGTCTTTGGAAGATGAACCCATCATTCAGCAGATGACCACATGCTGGTGGCACTGGGCCCTGACAGCAAACAGTCAATGTAAACTGGCAGTTCACAGAGCACGGATTTAAGAGCTAAGCAATATATACCTTCAGGATATGTTAAGTCAAAAGCAGAAACTCAGGAAACCAAAACAAAAGGAACACGCATGGTATACAAAGCATGAACTGTGGCCCAAGCTTGTCCAATGAAGTATACAGCCGGCAGCTCTACTCACCTGGAAGACCTGAAATCCATTTTCAGAGATGAAGACGACATGGTGTATGCTACAGTTAAACCTTTCTGTCTCTTTAAAGACATTTCCAAACCTTCTGGTTTATTAGCCAATAAAATGATGACATTTGCAATAGGTTTAACAGTTAAACTTTTAAAAACAAGCCAAATCACAGCGAACACATATACTGAACATCCCTTACAGATGATCTGGGCTTTGTAAACAGCTTTCAGCTCAGTGCCACTTAAATTTAGGAATATCTCCATCTGAGCTCAACTCCTACGAGCTCAGCATTTCATTAAATTCTTCAGCTTACTTTTTCTGCTCCTGGTGAGAAGCGTGAACTGAATTACTGTATGCCTCCTCAGTACGCTGCTTTACCTTAAAGCCAAACATATTAATTTAGTGTTCTCCTTCAATCAGCTAAGATAGCCACATTCAAAAAAAAAAAAAAAAGAAGAAAAAAGCCAACACGCTCCCTAGAGAAGAGTTTGTTATGCAAATGAATCAATGGTTTCACTGACACAGGAAAAACAACTAACCGATACCTCTGCCCATTTTTCAAAATGGACCGAAGCCCAGTAGGGTATCTCCTATGACTAAAGAAAAAAAAAAGTCTTAGGCTGTCTTTTTTAAAACGTGAAGCCTATAGTCCCTGTTTTAACAAGAACAAAACCCTCCAACTGCAATGGAAGCACCAGCAGCAGCGAGCAGAGATGAAATGAAAGGCAGCAGTGGCTGTTTATGTTGGCAGTCGCTTCAAACTCTAATGGAAAATTTCAGCTCTGGCTGCATCTAGGCTAGAACAAGTTATTAAGGCAAAAGGTTCAGCTTTCAAACAGAAAAGGCTTACATAGCCTGTCCCTTTCCAAACACTCCTGCAGAAAAGACAAGTCAGGAAATAATATGCCTTGACTCTGCAATGTATTAATATCCTATCATTAGGGGAATATACCATCAAATAAAACAGATTTCCTTTGGGAAAGGAGAGCAGCGATAATGCCCGCGCCACAGACAAACTCAGCTATTGGTACAAATAAGTTACACCTCTAAATGCAAATATTAAAAAGCAAATGTAGGGCTAACTAATCACTTTATACTAACAGACAAAAATATATTCGCCTAATTATCCCTCTCTTTTGATCAAAGGAAAACTGCTATTTGAACAATTATGTCGAGGGAGAATCTTTACCTTTCATATGCTCATGAGAATTTTGCACAAATATTGCTAGGGCTGTTTGTTGACACGAACAGTATACAGTCTGTCCTCAGAGAGGACAAACACCTTGCCAGCCCGCACATATGGTAACTGCAGTGACCTTTCAGCTACTACACGTTTGCACTATATTTAAGAGCTACTCAGGAAGCCAATATTGTATATTATGTAACACAAGATTAAGCATTAATGAGGCAAGAATAAAATTGTTTATCTAAACCCCAATCTAAAATTAAACAGAAGTTTATGCTGAAAGCTCACACTGCACTCGTTTTGTCTCCTAACGTTAACAGAGCACAGCTTATTTAGTCTCAGATAAGTCCCAACAGCATTTAGTTTGGAGAAAAGGATTTTACTCTCAGAAGAGAATATTTTTGCTAAAGAAAGTGATGCATATTTAGTTCTTACACACTTAAATCCAGCACATTGCAGATATTTTGATCTCAAGAAAACAGCTGATATTCATGACTTCTATTTACACTGTGTTTTAAAGCTAAATACAGAAGCGTCCACCCAGAGGGAAGACCTTTCCACTGCTCTGTCATCTCTTGCTAAGCAGCCAAACCAAAAGTCACACAGACCAAAGATACTTATACGCTCAACAGGGAAATTCAACACAAAATTAGACCAAAGTCTGCATGCCTCCACAAAGATTCACTGTCCTCTTTTCGGGCGTCTCACTAAGCAAGCAGCTCTACAAGGCTCACTGAGGAGCGTCAGCCTGCCAGAAAAAAGACAAGCAGACAATTAGGCCACGGACACAATCATGGCCCATAAACCCTCCCTGAAAGGAGGGCGTGGAGAAGTGGGGGTCAGACACTTCTCCCAAGGAACAGGCAATAGGACAAGAGGAAATGGCCTCAAGTTGCGCCAGGGGAGGTTTAGGATTGATATAAGGAAAGAATTCTTCACCAAAAGGGTTATTAAACACTGGAACATGCTGCCCAGGGCAGGGGTGGAATCACCATCCCTGGTGGTATTTAAAAGCCAGGCAGATGTGGTGCTGAGACACACGGGTTAGGTGCTTTTTGGCAGTATTGGGTTGATGGTTGGACTCCATCTTAAAGGTCCACTGCAACCCAGACGATTCTATGATTCTGTAAGAACACATTCGAGAGAACCTCAAAGCATTCCAATGGGTGTCACCCTAATTTTAAGAAAAGGTTAAAAGTACTTGGGCCTATTCCTATGGAAGACACGGTGTTTCCAAACCCTCAATTTAACTGCAGCATATACCATGGAGATCTAATGACATAACATGATATGATTCTTAAACTTATCACACACATCCCCCTCCATTTCCAGTGGCATGAGGTGTTTGAGTTCCGCTGGTCAGACGACACATCTGACGTAAAGCAGGCTGAACTCCAGCCTGAGGAAAACAAGTCTGCGTCTTCTGGGGCTGTGGCCTTCAACAGTCCGGGCAAATGGGAGGTGCACCCCAGCCAAAGCTCCCAGAAGCGTTTCCGAGGGACCAGCACACGGGTGGGCTGAGGGGAACAGGACCCTGCTCTCAATCCGAGCAAGCGGACACCATGATTTGGCTGCCGCCTCCTGCTGGGACTGCACAGCATCGCTCTGCACAGGCTCACCTTCACTCCACATTTCTATTTACCTTTTCCATGCCACCACCACAGAGTTAAGCTCTTTACAAGAACACAGTAAGTCAATCCCCAACCTTGTAGGCATTTACGTACATTTATCTCAGGCCTATCACAATGCTGGTGCTTCTAAACTCTCAAATCCAAGTAGCTCAGTGTAATCACCTAAAGAATTCAGAGCAGGAGAATTTTAAATATTTTGAAAATCCTGTATTATCACTAAGTTTTAGCCAATTAACCCAAAATGGGGGGGATCACATTGAAAGCCAAATCAGATACTTAAGAAAATTTGTTTCCAGCTGTGTACCTTGTATTCTCACAGCATATGAATTTTAATGAAAGTTATTAATGAAAACCATTCATGTCACATAAGTGCCTCAAAAATTTGCTTCTCAGCTTGCCATGGAGAAGAATCCAGAGTGCTGCTAAGCACAAACTGAACAAGAGCAGGATAATTCACCAACTGCTCCACTCAACTGCAGCTATAACCGACTACAAGAAAACTACTCGGGGGAACAGGAAAGAAGAAAGATACATGGGAAGAGGGGAGACTGTATGTTTAAGACAGAGTTCAATGGAAACCCAAGGAAGTTTCCCAAGTTTTATTTAAGCTCATCTATACGGAGGCGCTTTTCCTGTGGAGTATCACAAGGTTAACACTTACTGATCCAGCCTTAACACCGCTGGCGTCCCTCGATCCATTTCAGCAGAGGGCATGCTCAGATAAGAGCTGATTTTAGTCCCCACGTCTCTTGCTTATTAAAGCTTGAAGAGAATGCTACAGCTGTTTATACCCTCTCCAACATCAACTGGGAAATAAACTGGAAATTTGAAATAAACTAAAAGAGGGAAGACCTAAACAAACATACAGCTTTGGTACGCAGTAAATATTTTCATTCATAAAGATTTTTTTTCTTGCTGGTTATTCATTTAGAAGAAACAATTAAAAAACTGTTGAAAAACTGTTTTAAACTAGTTGAAATACGCATTGACAAATACAGGGTTTCCTTAAAAGATACCGTACATTAACTACGGAGAGAAAAAAAGCAGAGGCACAGCTCAAATAGGACGTTCCTTAACACGCTTGTGAAAACTTAGTACAGCTTGGCCTAGTTCTCATCTCCCACCATGGCCACTTCACACCTTCCAATATTATAAAAGAAATACAATGTCATATTCACCTCTATATTCTGACTTTCTGTACAGTGGCCTCAGCTTGATTTAATATAAAACAGGCCTGGTCTCTACAATGATTTTGTGTTTCTATTGTATTACTTATCTCCCCCTACTGCAACGTTCCAACTGCAGGGCTTAAGGGGATATTAGGAGGAGTTCTGCCGCACTGAAAGCAGCATAAATATAAGCGTCTGGAAAAAGCAGGCATTATACAAGAAGCATGATAATAAGGAGATTTAACTTTAAGTGGGTTTTGCAGAGAGGCAAAAACCCTGGCTCCCCTTCCCACAGGCTTCAGTGACGAGTACAGTAAACTCTAATAAATCAGAAACGTGCAGGATGTACTGACCTACAGCCTGGTTTCCATTTAGGACAAGTCACGTCAAGAATGCCCCTGACTCGTTTTCAAGTAGCTTTTGCAGAACTCGGGAACTGCTGCAATGCTTTTGCGCCCCTATAATAATTTTTACCGTTTCACCTCATGTTAATATGGTGGCTAAACAGGAAAATAAAGCCTTTTTTCTAGCATTGCTAGAGGGTTACTTCACACTGCAACAGAAAAATGTCAGGCAAAGTATCTGAAATTATTCTGGTGATGAAAAAAATACAGACAAATGAATTCCACAGCCTTGTAATTTACATTATTCATTATTCCACTTTAAGGAGGAAAATAGATCGTCAAACAGTATTTACTGCAGCCTTTATTCTGCGTGTCTTACTACAGCAGAACTGCTGTAAATTCTGCCTGAAAAAGACTGGGCATTAAAAGAAAGCAGAAGTGAGACCTGTGGGCAAAAATAGGAAACGGAGATTAAACAATCCGTTGTAGGTCAAAGGTTACTTGTAGATCAGTTACCACTAGGGGCTAAAAAAGCCTGCTCAAAGCCATGGGCACCCTGCTTCCCAGCTGCTCTAACTTAATACCTTAGTCTTCTCTATACTCAAAATTTAGACGTAATAAACCAAAAATGTAACCCTTGAAAAACGATAGCTTATATAAAGTTTCACACCACGTGCAAACTTGCAAAACTTTTACCGAAAGCCTCAGGCCTGATACCCAAGTTCAAATGTAGAAGTCAAGGAGTACAAAGAGGGTCAGACACCTGCGCCCGCCCCCCGCAGTTCCTGAGTTTTTCTTTTCCTTTCTCCTGCAAACTGTTTTTCTCTATCACAAAGAGACATTTTGTATTTAAAAGCATATTCCGTATTGCTGCAGTTCAAACTTCAAAAGAGTCCTTCCTTTTGCCTCTTGGTAACTTCACCATCAACAGAATTCATTTCTAAACTAAACACCAATTTGTTCTAAATACATTGCTAGGAGATATTCTGAAGAAAAGAGAAAAGGACTGCTTAAGCTGCCTGTGTGCTGGATTTTTAGACGTTGCTAAGAAGGATACGGTTTCAGCATTCCTTCTAAGCTGTCATCTTTCCAAGAACAGGCCTTCAGGCCTCAGAATCCGACACAATATTAAAGCAAAGTCTACCTACACTTGATCAGTAATTAAGTTTTCCCATCGTTCTCAACAGACCCAGTGAACATAACCACCAACTGAGGTACTCCAGGTATCATTTTATCCTCCCCTTTCTATTTGACCTCTGCAGTGTTACTATTTACCAAGGAAAGATTGTAATATCACAGTATCGTCTCACAAGAACATCTCAGAACAGACTGGAAACGTACTACACTAAGTGACAGGTTTTAAGATATTTTTGCAGTAAAGTTCTTCCCCACTGAAATCCAGATTCCACGCACATAACAGTCTAAACAACCAGTTATGTTTTAAGTAAACGTCTTCCAGATCACTAACACACTGCTAGAAAAATAGTCTAACTCAATTTTCATTGAGTTATCTACCTTCTAAATTCAGAACAAATATGAAAACCACTTTCCAAAACCACCCTCCCAGCAGTTAGATGACACCTGCAGAACAGAAACCGAAGCTTCTAGAGCAGCTTGGCAATTAGGACTAATGGAAAAGTAACTAGATTCCCAAGGCTTCCCAAACCCTCTTTCCTTTGAAGAAGTCAACCACTGCTCCCTGTCCATCTTCCTTCCAAGCACTTGCCAGGATTTTCAACAGAATGACAGTTAAGTAAGCTTTATGAAGTTCGTTAGAGTAATTAGCCACAGATCAATTCAGACACTGAAGTTACACGCTTGTTGTCCACAGGTTTCAGGAATGCAAAGAGTTAAACACAACAACTGAATTCTGCAGGTCCTAGGAGCAGCCGTCACATACCTCAGTCTTCCAGATTCAATTAGACTTTGTTTTGTTTTAGGCTTTCTTTAATTACCCACTGCCATTTGAGCTCAAGTGGGTGACATAAATGTATTATCCCATCATAATGTCAGAATTTAAAATTAGATTTGGTCTCCATAAATACACTTCATCCAACCTTAGTGACTCCGTTCAGCAATGACGACTATTTTATGTAACATCTTTCATATACTAAGACCTAAAAACTGCACTAAAAATTACAGCTACCTTTTCTGGCTGTGGATTTCTCTTCCATTTATCTGAAGAGAATTCAGTTCAGGGTGAAAAGGAAGTAGTTTCGTAAGATCAAACACTGAAGCAGCGAGAGAAAAAGCAAATTACATAAAGTCCAAATGTACTTACCGTCTCCTTATTCGGAAGCAACTCCTTTCGGATCCTGAAGAAGTTCTTGCCGTACTGCCTCAACCCCTTAATAAAACGTTTCTACGATAAAAGATAACAAAAATAGTATGTCAGCAGAAGAAGAAAAAAAATCTGAAAAAATATCTTGTTAATCAGCACAACAGCCAAACAATGTTCTTCGCTTAAGGGCTGTCGACAGAAGAGAACGTATACCTACACAGCGACTGAAAACAGCAGGGGAAAAAAGGCTTTGAAAAGATACCGAAAAATTCAAGCCACATTCCCTTCTACGTCAAACTTCCAACGTCTGAAGCTTTAAAAAAGTCAGTACCACAGTCAGTTCTCGAAAGGACCGAAGGCTCCTGCCGCACGTCTCTCTCCAGGTCGGTTTTTCAACTAGGAAGCGGCAGCCGAAGGAAAATACGCAACGCCGGGAGTCGGGGGGGAGCGAAGCGCCGGCGGGGCGGCGGGGGTTCAGCAGCCGCGGCAGCCGCCGGCCCTCGCCCTCCCCGTTTTTCGGCGGAACAACCCCGAACGCCCAGCCCGGCCGAGCCGCCGCCGCTCCCCCTCGGTGGCTCGCAGCGGTCC
>VWZL01002256.1:568034-703777 GCA_013396915.1 Stercorarius parasiticus | reverse complement strand
CCCCGCCTTCAGCTGCCCCTTGGGCTCATGTTTCCCCGCTGAAATACCTGCCCCCCTCCCCCGAGATAACCCGGCAGCTGCCAGCTGTGAGCATCGCTCGCTACCCTCCTCCTCCTCCTCCCGAGACACCTTCACTCCTACACCCACCGCCGCCTGCGGCTCTGGGACCCGGCTCACCCAGACCCCAACATTTCACCGCCATGAATCAGTAGCAAGAGATTAAAACTAAACGCAGGGTGCCTCTTTTCCGAAAGGCCAGCCCTGAGGACTTTCTCCTTTCCTACAATAAGCATACAGGTATAAACACTTAGAAAATAGCAAATTCTGCCTACAAAAAGGATGAGGGATGCCAAGTATATGGGCACTAACATTCTGGGGGAATTAATTCCCTAAAAAGAAACAAACCTCAAGTTGGCTTAATGCATTGTGGACCGCATCTTCTTGCAAACACCTACTTGAAGGAGGTGGGCAGGTGATTACAGGCTTCCATATTATGAAGGGGATGAGGAATCCCAGAAAGGGTAATTCACGACCAAAATAGTGCTCTGTACACCTCAGAAGCTCCCACCACAATGCTGAACATGAGTGTACAGTCTCTTTGGAACCTCGTGCATATTATTTTGCAGATGTGCCCACACAGGGATCTATCCTTACCTAACCCTGTCCCTCAAAGCCAGCAAGACTGCTAGGGTTCGCCAAGAACATGCCTGGGGGCACAGAGACAAGAATTAACCACCAGTTATATATGCTTTGAGATTACAGTCCCTTGCAGTGTGTGATTTGCTCATACCCACCTCCTCCTTTTAAACCAGCAAACAGAGCACTGTTTGCTCCTTGGGCTTTGCACTTGGGCTCCTGAACAAGGAAAATGTTACTAAAAGCAGGGTACCAGCCCCCATCCACAGACAGAAGTCACACACACCTGCAGAGCGAGATACCCAGGCTGCCTACAACATGTAACCAGGCACTAATGTGCACACACACGCTTTTTACCATGTGAACGACAAGGAATTTTCATCACACTAAGGGGGAGGCCAATGGCTCCCCTGGCACCACACACACAACTCTTCTGACTTCTGCTTCCGGGCAAGAAAAGATGGCAGCAGCAACAAGGCAAACAACCATGTCCTCAAACCACTCCCAACATCCCAACGAGCAGTGTAATTCCTGTCTGCAGCTTATCATGGAGAACGAAAATCAACGAAATCAGGAAACCTTTGAAAACAAGCAATCCAAGGGGAACTCAGATTCTAAATGCTGCAGCTGGGTTCCTGGCTTTGACATCCCGGCCTCCTGGTCTGTACGGGAGGTACCATGCTTTTCCAGCATCAGTTAACAGAGCATATAGGAAAATGAGACATACAAAGCTGTAGGGGAATAAAAAGAAACCAGAGCCGGAACACTCCAACCAAGGATGAAAAAAAGACACAGGGAAACACAACAGCAATCTGGTCCATTGCATGAAATGATAAGCCCTGGTTCCCTATTCCTCATTTTGCCAAAGACTTACTATGGTGTATCTCAATTCTCAGAGGACCATTTCATTTATTTTTTTTTCATCCTTTTAACCAAGCTATTTTACATTTGTTTTGTGTTGGAATTCAGTTCTGTATTAAAAAAGCCGATGACAAACTGTTTTCCTTTGAACTCAGGAATGTCAAAAATCCCTACCAGGAACATAAGCCCAGCATATAGCCCACCTGAATAACAGCATTAGAGGGAGCTTGAAATGCTGCTCCAAATTTCCAAATATAAATGAAGTCCATCCTTCTGGTATTCTGAAGTTTTGGCCAATTATGCCGTCACCTTTATCGGTGTCATACAGAATTATCACTAGGCCACTGAGGCAGTGCCAGATATCCAACTATGAAATAGTTGTGTGCCTCTGTTGAAAGGCAAGAGAACACCACTTCTTAATACACAAAAGCACACAAAAGTTAGTTTCAGAAACTTAAGACAGAAATTCTAAAGCTTAACAAAACGATCGAGGTTTTTCCAAAACATTTTCTTTTTCAGATTTTCCTTCCTATTCTAGTCTTCCATTAATTCGGACATCATGTTTAGTTCTCCTTTAGCCTGCAGCAAGAACAGCTACTTCTTGTCTCCAAGTCAAGCACGATAGAGACCTCCAAATGTTTTTATAAAAGAACTAAGTAGTTGCACACCAAATCAGAAGTGACCTGTTGCTCTCCAGCGTCTCATAAAACAGACTGCGTAACACAGCTTAAATTTTCTCTTCTCTGCACAAATGACACGCAACAGATTTTACGTCTGCATTTTAACGGTGCAGGAGATGTTGTTGCACCACTTGCAGAAGGCATCTGAAAACGACAGCTGCTGAATTAAAATAGTCCTACGACACAGGGCTGGTAGAACAATGAGGCTTAAACCTATGGATGCACGAGAAAGAAGTTTGGATAAAGAGCGGAAGTGGCTCTAGAGCACAACGGTTTAAAAATCCAAGTTCTGTACTTTTAAAAATTAAGATAAACATTTCAATTTTACCATGTAGGTTTAACTTTGAAACATTATTTATGACAGAATTCTTTCAGCACTGTTGTTCGTACTGTTCACTGAAGACAAACTGTAACACAATTTAAAAAAAAAAGCGGTGGATCATTATTGCTGTGAAGTCTGATTAGGGAATCCCATGGCTCGCGGGGTCAGGCGACGCTGACAGACGACCCAGTTGTCTTTTCCGAAGTGGTTACCATGGCTATTGACCAGCCACCACACAACATCTCCTAATACCATTTTATAATTTGAGCTTCCCCGATGAAACGTATTAGATTCTGCAATATCCTGCTACAGCATGTAAACAGGGAGCTATAAATAACCCAGGAAGAACAAGGAACAAGCATGTTAACGTTTCCATGTGTGTTACTTGCAGGTCCTATATTTTATCCCAAGAAACAAATACCATGACAAGACACACAAAGCCATTACGTTCTGACTAACAGAGCTCAGATGGCATGTTTTATCAACGCGATGATAATGCCACTGCAAAGCTGTAGTTAAGGTTATGTGTCAGGGTTTCTATTATCAAGAGATTACAGCTTGGCAGGAAAAATGTGCTACCACATGCTGAAATTCCGCACCCCAGGTTTTAACCAGGAACTGAGGTTCCCGGGTTTCTTCTTTACTGCAGGAGTAGAAAACAAAGCTGTTTCTAACAGCATGCAAGCATAACATCCAGCACAAAATAACCTGTTTAATCAACTTTAGAATTTCAAACTGAAACCTCATGGGCTTCAGAAAGGCATGGTGATCCTGACAAAACTCTAAATTCGTAACTGCTACTAATATGTCTCTTCTGAGGTGCTGCTTCACTGAGGTTTAGATCAAATGTGTGTTCTCTTAAGAAAACCCATGCACTATTTCATTCCCTTCCCATGACTTCCACCTGGTCAATTAGTGACAAGCATGTTGTAATGCAATATATTTACAAACACACAAACACAGAGCCTTTTCTGCTCCTTCTTAATCCAGGAAACAAGGACTTTTTTCCCCTCCCTCAATCTCTCTAAAAAAAAAAACTAATCTCCTCTTTAGACCATGTCCAAGAACAGCAAGTTCTTCTCTCAACCTTCTCCTTAATTATGAGCTTATAAAAATGAAAGCAGTATGTACAGTGCATGTTTTGAAAGGCCCAAGGTTTTCTAGGCAGATGCCAACTGAAGTTGTCACCATGAAGTCAAATTTCCATATTTAATATGCCTTTTCATGCTTTACAGTAAATACAGTAGGAAGATTTATGGCATTTTAGTAGTTAACAGCAAATAAACGCCAAATGCATACAAGCTTCTTTATTTCTTAAGTTTCACAAGATGAAAAAATTATGGCAGTTCTAAAAAGAAAATGAGATCTGGTTATAGGTTATATCTGCAAAACTTCTGTTAACTGTGCAGCACATTTATAGATTGCCCCAAACCATTTTTTTTTTTTAGCATGCAGACATTGTATATGCACACTAGCTGAATTTCAGTGCACAGAGTACATTTTATTAAAAGCCTGGCTGAGTTTTAACATTAGATTTTGCTTCTGATAATGTTAAATGATATATACTGTCCTGTATCCTGATAGTTTCCTTAGGAAGACACAGTTTAACCTAAAGATGTCAGGTACCTCTTACAAAAATATAACTTGTGTTATTCACAATTTTTTTTCCACCAAAGCATTCCTGGCTGTAGCAGAAAATGATGCTAGTATTTACTGCATCTTTACCTCAAAGGAATACTATACGCTCAATAACAGACAGGACGAAGCGCTGCTCAGTAAGTAATTCCATCAAGGGCAAAAAGTGGTACTTTAAGTTAAAGAAAATGCAGCTGTCACACATCTCAGCTATCCTCAGAATCTGGGTAACCACTCCAGACACATAGTGTGCCTATTTAACTCTTTCCACGAGCTGTTTGCTGCCTGAAGGCTCTCACCCAGAGGAGGGGGGGGGGAAGAGGGGAAAAGACCCATTTCTAGGGGTACAGGAGAGGGCAGAAGGGAGAGACGTTGCACAGAAATTCCTTGGCCTAAGAACACACATCCTCAGAGCACCTTGCCACAAACAAGGATTGGTCCCAAGGTAACATAATATTCTAGGCTACTACAGTAGCATGTAGAACAAGGAACAAGCATGATGGCTCACCTGAAACCTTTGTGGAAAAAAAAAATACAAAAATCAATCCACTATGAAAGAGGAACTATCAGAAAAATCTGCATTCGGGCCTCTGCTCCGTTCCTTTACCATGCCCTGCTGCTGGAGAACAGGATATGCCTCAGCCTCATCTGAACTTCAATTTATTGTTTCCTGTCACTCCCATAACTCCGCTGAAAGTTTTTTTAATCTAATTTTGAAGTAGCAAGCAATTTTACCCTTAGCATTAGATACTCGTGCTGTTGTGCGTTACATCGGTTAACAGCAAAGCTTGCAAAAATCACCTTGCTGGCAGACTTGGTTAATAGAAAGACACCATGAGTCTTCCCTAAATGTCTCTGCGTGTTGTTCCACAGACCTTGGCAGCGTATCAGAGATGTGTGCAGACCTCAAGCACGCAAGCAGAAGTAGATCTTTGTGGAAATACCTCTGTTTCCACTGTTCCCTCAGTGTTACCCCTGCTTTTAGCCTACAACATCTCAGATGCTCTCAGGGTAACTTCACTGCTCTGTCCCATCTCTGATCACCTCTTTTGACTGCTCCTGCAGGAAGCAAGGCTGTCACCAGCTTGCAATTTAGAGTCTCCTCCTGAAGAGGCTGCACTGAAGCACAGATCACAATTTGAAGGACCTTATTCTCCTGACACAACCACGCAAAGGGACAAGAAATTGCTCACCCAGTCTGGCAACTGCTTGAAGATGTCTGCAACCGCTTAACTACAGATCTCTGCTGCAAGAGACCTCTGTTGTAGGGGAATGTCCATGTTTTGATGACTGCTGACATGATACATGCGTGCTCTTGCACAATCTGTTTGGCTTGCAGAAAGTTGTGGAACACCAGCAAGTGACAATCGTGCACTGCAATGCACCAGCCAACTACGGCGGTGAAGCATGAGCAGTAACAAATGCCAGCCAGCCCCTGCAATGCCCGCTCTTTCTGCTTAATTACAGACTACACATTTTTAAGTAACCAATTTTGATACAGTTTGTTGGTTTTGTTTGTTCTGCTTTTTAACAGCCCCCTTTCACAACTGTAAACAGGTAAATGTTTCTTAAATTGTGGCACAAACACGTTTCCAGACTTCCAGTTCAAGAGAGAAGGCTCACACGCAGGTGACCCTTTTGTAGAGCAAGATGGAAGAGAATAATCTTATATATGTTTGTGGGTGTGTGTAGAGAATTTTTTTTTTTTTGGTTGAAAGCATCCCTTACCACTAAAATTGACTCACGCAATTTGCTTATTTCAGGAGATTGTGACCTTAGTTCAAAATACATGCAGAAACTCAATTCAGCTTTCTTTTAATAGATACTGGTCTGTTTATTTTTCTTATCGATTTGTTTTAATGAAATAATTCTATTGTTTCAAGACAAAAGTTGTCCTCTAACCTTTGTGGTATTTTGAAAATAAAATTCTTTTTTCACCAAGTCCTTTAACTCAAAGATATTGTGGAAAAATGAAAATATTTTGATGGTATTCATTAGATACCAATCCATATTAAAAGGCATTAATTGTTCTTCTCTTCAGAGTGCCTTGCTAGCCATCTACATGTGATAAAAATCCTATAGTCCTTAGGCCATATGCCCGTAAGATCAAGTATCCTCTATAAACAAACTGACAAGAGATATATCAGCTGAAAGGCTTAAAGGTGCCAAACAATTAGCGTTCCCTCGCAATCGGATTGCTCCATCTTCCTGAAAAATTATACTGAAGAATTAAACTCTACCTCAAACTGTAAGGGATTCAACACCAAAGCATTATACAGATAGAGAGAAGCATATAACGTCCACCGCAGCCTGTGTTATGTATATCCGTAGCCATATACACAGACGGAAAGTCATTAAGCAGACTCCCTCGAGGGAATGCCAAAAGATCCTGAAATGATAATGATCCCCCTTCCATGGTGCTGCACTGGTAGCTTTTGTTTTGAACAATAGATCTCCCATGATACCTCTCGCTTGCTGAAAATATTGGTATTAAGTGAGCATGAGCACAGCTGTGTGTAAATTACATATATAAACAGATTAGATTTGTATATTTATACTGGATGCAAACACATTAATAGCACATTTGCATACACAGTTGGCTAAATGAGATTGCATGCAGAGCAGGATTACTAGTTACAAACACATTTATTTAGAATTTTCAATAAAGTATTTATCCTGCCATTCAAGAGGTCAAAGTGGATTCATCCTCCTGTCTCTCCTCTTCGCCTTCTTAGGAGTATGCAAAAACGCTCTCGTCAACATGCTTTCCACATTGCTGGTCCCTCATCACAACTACTCTGGAGAGAGGACTCAAGCCAGCAGAAGAGACTGAACCAGGGCACTTGCCTAAAGGTTATCCAAATTTCCTTCAGTTTAGTTCATGAAAGGTGATGTTTTGGGGGTGGGGTGGTAAGAGTTCTACATTTGACCACAGCATGAACTACTACCTAAATACCAGTTTATAAAACACTTCTTTCCCTTCTCTGTTTAACACCAGGGACAAATGCACAAGCCTGTATGAAAGGCAACACGATATTGAAGGTGACACAACAGCTCTCAGACATTTCCAAAGCTGGGGAAGAATTCAACTATTCCTTCACCCCGGGCTTTGAGCTGTCAGGGTGCTGCTAACACTACATGCTAACCCCAGCTTTATTTTACCATCAGTATTTTAACAGGGCTGTTTTCTATAAAGAGAGAGATTTCAGGTTCACCCAAAACAGGAGGCAAAGCTGTGATTCACTTTCTGCATTGTACCTGTTTCTGCGTGAGAGCCTAGATGGGAAAGAGAAAACAGCAAAAAAAAAAATCAATTATGTCTAAATGAGGAGCCTTTATTTTTGCTCTAATTGTGCCCTGTGATTATTGGCTCCAGGTGCATCCCCAGCTAATGCTCCCAAGCCATCCAGTCTCTCTCGCCTTCCCGTTTCAGGTTGGTTCCTGTTCAAAGGTCCAGTCCTGCCTCTTGGGTTCACCACGCTCCCAGCCCTGCTGATAAATCATCTCCCGACCCACTCTCAGAGATGCAGTGGCCGCGGTGCAATGGCTCCAGACCGGGTTGCCAGGCAACCTGCACGGGAGGGATGGATGCCCGAGAACCACTGACAAATGGCCAAGTGGCTGCAACAACGGACTCCTCTCTGTCAAAAAACCCTGTGTTTGGGAGAAGTGCCTCCCCCCCCACCCCGCCTCCGCACTGGGCGAAACACGGCACGATTGTAAAAATCAAAATCAAAAGGTTATTGTAATGAACACACACTTCCTGCTCAATTACTAATTGTTAAAAAGCTGCGGGGAGGCTGCGATCACACAGCGTATGGCAACAGAAATGTGATCCGGTAAACGAGATAAAGTCAACAGCACGCCAAGAAACCTGATCTAAGAACAGCCTGCAGTGGCACATCAGAAGCTGATGCACAGATCAAAAAAAGGCTGGATATTAAAGAAGCAGCAGGAGAAAGAAAGAAAACCTGACTTTACTTTACCGGAGCTCTAGAAGGGGTATTTGATAAACAACCTTGACTCTTTTGAAAAAGAATTCATGGATTATTACAAGCATTATTACCCATCGTAACACTGCTGCAGTTGCGTGGTCCCACATCTCAACAGCAAGAAGAGGCAGGGACAGATGAGCACCCTTGTTTGAAGACTGCTCGGTTTGCAATTTACTTTCTTCTAATAAAGTAAGGGTGGGAGGAGGCGGCATTCATTTTTCCAAACCAGGTCTGGAGCGCTCAGCCCCTGGGGACGCCGTGACAGAGGGTCCAGCTGCAGGGAGATCTTCCAAGGAGCAACAAGTCCTGAACCTCCAGGAGGCTGGAAACGCACAATCCCTCAGGACTCTGCAAACCTCCCCTCCAACAGACATGCAGAAAGGCAGTTAAATTGCGCACAGGCAATCACTTCCTTATTCTACTAAACTTAATCATTTCCACCAGCAAGAAACTTGTTGGCCAACTTGCCCACATTTATACTTAAATGCCCGTGACAGGCCTGCTGCTGACATGTGTTAAGGGTCCACCTTTGCAGCCAAGACAGGCAGATCCAGTGGTGTGCCACGCTCCAGCTGCTCACAAAGCCTCCCCGAGACACATGCTCTTTCCCGATCCTCAGAAACAATCACGTTGCACGTGTCCATAAACCAGGTTTCACACAGTGAGTCCAAGACTATCCCCTTCTGCGGGCACAAACCTTAAAAACCAAACTGGAGACTGCCTTCAAAGTTGAAAAAAGAGCTTTCTATTTATATAACATTATCTGCAGATTGTTGTCTCCTGCCATCAACAGTTTCTCAGTGCTACAAACAAAGCTAAAATGATTTGAGTGTGTTTTTACACAAATGATTCCTTAAAGATGCATTTGAAGAGTTAAAGAGAACAAAGGTCTGGCACACTGTGACCCAGAGAAGCAAAACAATATGCCGCTGCCAAGAGACAACAGAAAGCTTTTGATTAGACTTCAGATTGCCTTTTTCTATACACAAAGACATTCATTTCTGATTGTTATTTTAAACTGCTGTTAAAATGCTAATATACAAAAAGCCTTCTTATACATCAAAACTAAAGAGCAAGTAAAAAGTTGGACAAAATGTTCCTTTTCAAGGACATACTTCCTTTCCCATATGACATCTGAAAGTATCTCCCTTTAATATAGGTAAGTAGTAGAAATTTAGCTCTTAACCTGCAAACTTCCAAGCTAAAAAAAAAAAAAGCTATTTGCTTTTCATTTCTCAGATTCATGCTCACCTAGACTTGCTAAAAATGCATTTCCTAAGAAATAATTCATAATTCCAGTTGTTGTTGTTTTGAACAGGATGAAACTAGTTGAAGTATAGAATCCAAAAGCAGAAATAAAAGATATATATAAAGCAACACATGTAATACGAACCAAACCAGAAAAGCAGCACTTGTGGAATATAAGCAATGCCCTACTACACCACCTTTCCTCCAAAGGAAAGGTTCTCATGCATCAGTTTGGAATATTAACCTTTCTTTTTCCTCACATGCTCTGAATCTCAACTACCTGTACCAAAACCCGCAATGCCAGTGCATTCTTAAAGTTACGAATATTTCCTTGAATAACGCCAACATCAGAATGTAGAGCATCTTCCACCAGGCTGAAGATGCTCCTTACGGGTCCTCACCTTTACTGGGCAGAAACAAGCCAAGAGGAAAGTATCATATATTATAACCTCCCTCTGAATTTCATTCTCCTTGTCCTGTTTTTCTTAACAATAGGATTTTTACTCAACTTACAATACCGTAGGGAACACAATTCTGCTTGCTAACAGAAAGCGGATCTCCATTAAATCATCAATACTAAAATGCCAGTTCTAGGCAATAACACGGGTGGGTGAACACAGAAACACGCTGGCCCCCAGCCCACGAAACGTAGTTTGGCACCATCAGCCCACAAGGCTAATAACTAACGTGAGGGTTAACAGAAAATAAGCTTCCACTTGAGCTCTTTCCTTAAACATCAGAACACTTCCATTTTCTCCACCATTCTCCCCAGAAAATTCTCTTTTTGTTACAGAGATCATACAGAGTCCTGAAAATACATGTCCGTTTACTCAAGTTTAACACTATTACGCAAGCCCGAAGCTGTTCTCTTTCACTGTGACATTTTTTTTGTCCTTTCAGTCAATTTGTAACACTAAGCACAAAAAAGCAGCACTCAGACTACTTGAAATACACTGTACACTCCTTTCAAGACTCAAACATAGTATTTCTAGTGGAAGTTCCCTATTGCAGAAATATCGTTCCATTGGGATTTCAACCATTATCGTCAATTATTCTGGAGACTAGCTCTGCCTTCAAACAGTGGCTTCATGCAAATGACAGAAGGAAACAAATAAAACCACTTCAAGAGCAATGAAGAAATCCAAGAATAATGAGACAAAATGGTAGCAAGAATCCCCAAGGAAGTTATACATATAGAGAGGCAAATATTTCTGTAGGTGACTTCGCCAAGTAAATAATTAAACAGCAGGGCTGCTGACAGTAGCAGGGCCCAGGTTTGAGTATGAGCACCAAAATACAAATTCCAGTTTGTGACCCTTACTAAAATGACATAAGGCAACCTCAGCAAACTTCCTGAATTTCTCTCAGGATCAGTCTGCCACCAACTGCAATGTGGTGAAAAGATACCCGAGAGCGCAAATCTGGATATAAGAAACACTAGTGATGACAAAATCAAATTCCAGGCTAAGAGACATAGCCTCGGTGAGAGACCTTTCCTCTATCAAGCAGAAAGCAAAATTCTTCCTGTGACAGGAGTTCTTCATCCTGCCAAGTTGTTTACAAGAAAAACAGGGTGTTCTGATGTGTTCCAACAAGGTGTTTTAACTATTTTTAACTATTGACTTGCAGAGAAATGCAAATTTAGTAATTCCCATTTTCACCTAAGATACCACAGTATCAGAAGACCTTGAACAAATACTTACAGACCCACATCCTTTTACATTTTTATAAGAACCGAACACCTAAATCTGACATGCAAGTAACTTAATGAATTCTTTATTTCAGTTGCGTAGCCCAGTCTGACCTGGCAATGTAGCAGGTCCCAGGAAGAGCAGCAGCACCTACCTCCAATTTACAAGACTCCATGCTGAAATCATGTAACACAGCCTCTTTCAATAAGGAAGTAAAAAGGCCTAACCTTTTGCAGGACTTTGATTGATTGCTAATTAAACATTGTCTTCATAGCTTTATATTTAAAAGAATCACAATGTAATGAACAGCACCAACACTGTGCTAATACTCAGATTCTAATTCTTCAGCTACTCCCAGCTGCCTGTGTGGGTACAAGCGGCACCCAAGCATAACAAAGTAGATAAACAAAGTTTGCCAATTATAATCATTAATAACCATATTATTTTTATTATTTTTAACCAATAAGTCCCACTGCACCAGGTTTCGGTTCCTCGCAAGCTCCTGTCGTGAACCCCCACCACAACTCTCATTAGCCACAGTAGTTTCGTCCAAAGGATGCAAGATTTTAATTTGAATTATAGACTTCTGCAACCCAGCCATCCGATTACTGAGTGAGATGTTGGCTCATATGGTGATCTTGGCACTAACGTATAAAAGTAGTTTTAAAAAGAATCAGAAGATTCATAAGTTCCCTTTTCTTTTGTGAAGGGGGTCTGAATAAAAACATCTACTGAGGGCAGGGGAAATGGTGCCAAATGTGAAAAAGTGACCCACAAATGAGATAGGAAATAAAAAAAGATTTGAAAATGAAGGGCCAGAAATGCATCTATTACAAAGATGAACACTGTCAAAGGAAACCTGAAAGGTAGATGTTTGGGGGAAGGGAGGCAAGGGGGAGGCGGTGCTGAGACTATGGAATTACCTCCCCAGACACGTAGAACTGGACAACATCTTCCGTAACAGATAAATGAAATATGCACCCTAATAAAACAGAGGTGCCCTCTTTTGCCTTCCCCAATTTGTAACAAATGGAATGTTTGATTTGAGTGTTTGAAGTTATTCCAATGCAGTGGCGGGTAATACACTGTGATGCTTATTTATTAGCTCCTCTACATGCATAAGCCCCTGTCTGATCAATCTCCCCATGTAGCCTAAAAGCTATATAAATCTGAGCGGATACTACGGAGGGTGGGGGGAGGAAAGAAAGGAAAGGAACAAAAGAAGAAGAAAAAACACAGTGGATCACACACAAGTGGACAGGGAAACAAGTGAGATATCAAGAGGCCAGTAAAAGCTGAAGCAAAACCACAAACCCAGAAGCTACGTGCACTTTGAGCCTTTACCACAATATATTCAAAACCACAGGGAGCATGAAAGTACAAAAGCAACACTGGATGAGGAAGACAAAACAGTGGTTTTTAAACACACCATCGTGAGCACTGATCAACACAACCCGTCTTTTACCCCACAGAAACCCCTCACATTTGTACATAAGCAGCCCGAAAATTCAGTGCTCTCAGCTCTAGCAGACTTGGGCAGTACAGCAGGTACCTGGCATCTCTCTGGATCAAGTCTTTATTTGCTGTCAAATTCTTTTTATGGCAGTATAATCATTAGCTTTACTGGCACCGTTACCCTCGTAACTAATTAGGAATCTTGGATGGATGCAGAAAATGATTAATATTTAGTCACTATGCATCTACTACAGAAGCAGCCTATTATCAAACAAGTGACACCTCCACAAACTTAAATTAAATAATGGCTCCCATTGAGGATTCCAAGCCACTGACAGAACAGCAAGTGATTTAAGTAACATAAAGCTGAGCAACTGGTGATGGATCGCAGTTTTTTCACTCGCTCTGTTACAGCCTGTAATAGAAGAAATGATCATTTTTCAGCCTAATTGAATATGGCCGCCCCGTTTATACACAAAAGGAGACAAAGCTATATAATTTGCTTCATTAAAATGCATTTTTATGTCATCTGAAAGATTAAAAAAAATTGGTGCTGTTGATAGGGAAGATTAGAAAAATAAAATCTATCATGCAAACAACTTGCAAATGAGGTGTATTTTGGCATTCATACCGCTTATGCTTGTGCAAGGAAGATATGTTCTGAGCACTAACGCACACAGAGCGTCCATATTGTGGGAGGAATCAGTTTCTTAAATAAGAATTATGTCACTATACCAATTTGAAGAAGCATTTTGCCATTTTCTGCTGCAATGGCCACTGGGCCTTACTAAACAATTCTCAGATAAGCTGTCAGGCAGAACCGGAGTATCTAGTGACTTTTGAAATGTTTGGGAAATTATTTTTTTTCATAATTATTAGAAAAATCAAAAATACCTGTTAAAAAGGAGCCTTTCCCAACATTAAAATCAAAGCTTCAAGCAAGAGTGCTGCATTTCAAATATAACCTTAATTACACTAAAGCTTTCTGGGATGGCACGTTTTGGTCCTCTCACCCTCCACAAGCCAGGCGGCAAACCTTGTTCCTCCTCTCCCTGCTCCAACCCCCCCTTTATCTTTCATTGCCTGGAGATGCTAGGAAGAGATCTAGGAAGCTAGATCGTTATTTAAAATCAGTTACCATTTGACACTGGAAAGGAAAGTTGTTTTCTTCCACATTTCTAGCTTGGCCAAGAAAGCACCATGGCCTCTCCGCCGGCTCCACAGAGCATCACTGATGCCAGGAAACGCCGCTGTGGCAACACAGATCTGTTATGGACGGCAGCCCCAGCACCGCAATAGAGAACCAGGTTTGTTTGCCCTACCAGGCATGGGAGCATGGGCTGAGCCCACAGAATCACAGAAAACCATATGTTTTTTTGAGTAAAATACTCCCATCTGGTTCCAGCTCCACTCATTCTTCAATCTCCTTGACCAACGCCCTCTACAGCTGCAGCCCAGCCTTACGGTTCCTCTTGCCTAGTCCCAGCTGACAGTCTCCACAGCCACACTGAATGGAAGGCAAGGCTAAGGGATCCAAACTATCAGTAGGAAAAACTTGCAGGGGAAAAATACAGAAAATTTTAAAAAAAGTCATCTTGCCAAGTTGGAGAAAACACTAATCTGTCTCTGCGCTTGCTTTGTTTTAGGTGTGTTTTTGTGTTTGTAAAGCAAATCTTGCTAAGAACAGCAAATTGCCATTTCCCATGGTTTAGGCAGCAAACAACTCTTTGAAAATAAAATATTGATTTGCCATATCAAGTAATCCTTTCCTAGGCTCTATGTGTTTAATAAAGTGCAATTCCAACATAAGCATTCCAAAACAAAACACTTTTACCTATATCAACTACACTAAGCCAAAATTACTTGGGAAGACACTGGAGATTTCTATCATACACTTAACGTGGAAAAATATCAAAGCACTTCATTATTTATCACTATATTATAATTGCACTTTTAGGTATTAAGGAGCTAAGGATCCTGTGAACTGATTTAAATTTCTTAACACCTGCGAGACAGAGAAACTCAAACTACTGAAATGACAGGACTATTGAAATAATTTGAAATCAAACCAGGAGCTCTGGATGTTGCCATCAATACAAGCCAAAAAAACAGCCTCCCCTGCTCTACCATTAGAAAAGATGCACCTAAATTTAAATTACACTATTTATAGACTTTCCAAAAAAAAAAAGAGAACTTGTGAAAACAGATAGCTAACCAACATTTCTTCTATTTAAATTATAAAATTGTTTTCAAGAGCATAAACTCACACAATCCTAGATGTTGGGGTGTTGGGACAACGTACACCGAGGAGCATGAGCCAGAAATCTATCTAAGGCCATTTATTACATTTGCATTCAGAATGGGAAGCAACCTGTGAAACGTATCTTATTTACACGATCCACCTTTTAAAAGTCAACCATACTATTAACAAATATGGATTATCTTTAAAAAAAAAATTAAATTTCAGAATTTGGAAATTAAGTTATGTACAAAGAAACAGAGAGTAAATAGGTCAGTGAGAAGTAAGAAAGATAGATTTGATACACAGTATTTTTTAAAAATTAAATAAAGACGCAGATATAGGACAGAAAAAGTTTTACTACGAACACTTGCAGTCACTCACTTGCTTCTGCTTGCTACAGCAAAAGCACTAACCCTAGAAACTCCCAGAATTTTGATCCAGATGCTCTTACTGTTGCAATGTCATGACTCAGTTTCCTTCTGGAGAAGAACAGGACATAGGACGATGTTCTATTTAAACCACATACCGGATCTCATAGCAGATAAAATCTGAATAAAAGGTCAGCGTATTGAAGTCAGTAAGTGTGTCACTGACCAGAGTATCATCTGATGGGGAGAAGGAGAAAAGACAGACAAGTCCATGCCACGTTATTAGCCTGCTTGGGTTATTTTCCTCCCCTGCACAAGGCAGAGGGAACAGTCTTTGTTTCAGCCGCGATACTGCTGAGCCGCGCAGCTCAGGCTTCTATACATAGAACCTGTAAGATATACACGAACATTAAAACTGACTCCAGCTCTGTTGCTAAGAAACTACGAAGGACAGCTTTTTTGGCCCTCTTCATTTATAAAATAACCACCTTGCCCTATGGGAGAACGAATGCAATCTCTCAAGTCCCTCAGTGCCTTGTTCTCATTTCGAAACGAACACAGAAAGATGATCGAGAATGCTAGGGAGTGCAAGCGATCTCCATTTTTAAGATGCCCTTGAAAATGAGATGAAAAACATGGTTTCAACAATCAACTGCTGTCGTATTTATTAATCTTTCAAGCAGTGGATTCTTTCCCCTTGGCAACAGTGAACTCTGTGTATGTGCTCCTGTCTCCAGCTCAAACCCTTTTCTGGAGAACAAAACACACCACCAGCTTCTGAAAGCACCTACCAATTATTTAGTTTATACTAGAGTTAAACTCGGGAGTTTAGACTTTAGCTTCCCGTCCCCACACAGAAATAGCCTTCTAAGCTGTGGCAACTGGCCAGTGTAAATATTTGTTGTATTATTTTTTTTGGATCAGCAATATGGTAAGTGCTTAATAGATAAAAATATACCACACGAAGGCAGAAAGACGATGAATCAAGAAACATATGGCGGTTAAACAAAGCAAATAAAAAAATGATATTGTTAAGAAAAGGCTAACTTATCTGGCAGCTGTGGAAAGATCAAGATTAGTGAAAGCAGTGAAATCACCCATTTTGAAGCCAAGGTCACTGACAGGATTTATAGATTTATCCCTGAAGGCAGCCTTTGCTGAACATGAAATGCTGAATTTTTTTTTTTTATTTTATTTTTTTTTTTAAATCTACTCCCCCCACCCCATTTGGGCTATCTCATTTGCTGGAGGCTTTTAAAATTCATTCCTTTTCACAGCTGGTTAAACAATGGAATCTTTCTGCAAACTAAAAGGACAAAATTGATTGCCCTACACAAACTTTTCTGCACGTATAATTGATTTTTAATTCACTGTCTTATTTCCGAAAGGACTTGACAATAAACTCAGTGCTGTATGTGCAATATTGATCCCTTTAAACAAGGGCTTGGATCAAAGACTGATGGAAGTTAATCACAACCAAAAAGATTGTTATCTTTTTTCCAGAAATCTGTTTAAACTAAATTCACCTTTTCTAGCCATATTAAACCTTATATTTTCTAGCTGTACTGCACCTTATCATTTTGTAAACGCGTCAGCAGCTAAGTAACTAATTTAATGCAACTTTTAAATAACAACTTTTTTCCCCCAAGCAGAATAATTTCAGCCTTCATCAGTTATTTTACTGCGAGGACTGATGGTTCTTTTATACTCTAAATTCTTAGAATAAGCTACAGACAAGATTGTACATTCCCACTCTTTCTTCTAAAATCTTATTTATTTTTCTTCAAATAAAGGTCCATGGCAATTTGTGTTTGGTGGTTTCTTGTTTGGTTTTTTTTTTTATCTCAATGCTCAGTTAATTTTCAGCTGTTACTGATTAACACTTGCAAATGGCATCAGATGGCTTGATTTCTGAAGTCCAGAAAATGTTAATATAGTAGGAACTATCACTCTCCTACAAAGCTGTAATGTTTACTTTTTGTGGATAAAAAATTAAAACTAAGCAGTAACTGATATCTTAACCTTCGAAGCCCACGCAAGTACTGCTGCGCAGCCCTGCAATGCCAGCCTCCTTTTTCAAATATCCCTTGATGATTTCCACCACCCCCCGACTATTCCAGAGGCTCTGTTTCAATTTTGCTATGAATTCCATTTTCTATAGCTGCCATATAAACAGTAAATAAAATTCATGGTATTTTTGCCCCAGTAAGCAGCTCTGTCTTCCAGCATATCTGGAAAGCCTGGCTTCAAAGGAGCAAGCAATGAAAACAATGTTTTCATGAGCAGATACTCCAAAAAGGGCAGACCAGAGACATTTGAAGATGATTCCAGGCAAAGAGGCCAAGCAAATAAGTGTGTGTCTTTTGCGTAAGTAATTTCTTGACCAGCTAGACTGGATTACAAATACTTGCAAACACATTAGGAAATTAAGTTTGCTGTATCTTGTCATTTTTGGCAGAAGGATCTCCCCTTGTATTTTGTGACAAATGAGCTTTAAGCTGAAGCCAGGTGTGGATATTTTAAAATTTATGAACTTGTAAATCCATGTACATGGCCAATTAAGGTTTATCACCAGCAAGGATTAACTATCCCTCCACATAAATTTAAGAGGTTGTTTGAAACTAGGTTGTTTACCTCAACTACTCTACATCAAAAGCGATGTAAAATATTTAAAGGGCAGAGTATTTCATGATAAAAGCTAGTTATCAGGGACGTCATGGTGTGTCATTGACAGTTCTGCACAGAGATGCACAAGTGAAAAAAAAAACAAACTCCTTCCAAAGGAACATTTAGTAATTTATATTTGAGAATTTAACACCTCTGAAAAGACGGGACCAAGTATAGAAGAAAAAGGAGGAACTGTCAGAGAAATAATGCAAAAGGACCATTTCACCCAGATTCTCTTTAACTTTGGAAGACACAGCCCTGACTTTCAAAGATGGTTCCATTAGCCTCGCTCATCTTCTTCATAATCAACATCTGAATGCTAATTAGGAGCACAATTCCATGCAGCAAAAGCATCCCTGTGCAATAAACTGCAACACAGCAGCAGTGAACTCTGCCTTTAGCTAGCATGCATAAGTAAACAGAATTAATAACTACCCAAGTGTGGACGGGTGACTTAATCTGTTTCGATTATATGCAGCTCAGCCTGAGGCCTTTGTGTTATTTAAAATGTGTTCATCATGTTTAATTAAAAACCTAATAAACTAGAGGTTCTTTTAGTTCTGATTTGTATTTCTCTCTTCTGTAAGCCGTATTGATTCTGTTAGTACTTTTGATAAAAGGACAGGAAAAAAGCACATTCTGAATAAAGAGACAAAAATGCAAGATCAAATCAGCAGGACTGTTACATGAAGAACAGTCAGAACTACCCCATTTCCTTCACCATTTCCAATACCTGAGGCATACCAAAACTAAAACCCATTTCATTACGTTAACAAAACTTAGGATGAACATAGTATATTTTGTAAGTGAGAGCCACTTGATGGATTATTTATCTGAAACAGAAGTGCGCACAATAAGCTCATTCTTGGACCTGGAGTAAGTGTAAGGTCAGAACTGTAATGAACATCACTGAAAGTATAAAAGTCATTTTGCAGAGAAGATTTTGTCCCAAGAGGGTGGAAACTACATAGGGACAATTTTTCTTTTGAAATATTTCCACTGAAACCACACCAGGAAATCTGGGTGTTCAATTTAACCTAAACTGAAAGAAGCAAATGATCATAGATCCAGATTTGCAATCTGTGGAAAGTAAAGCAGCAAATCACCAGGGCAAGCACCAGAGTTCCCATGTAGGTGCTCAGTTTCAGGTTTGTTGTACTTATTCCTCATAGACAACAGACTCTAAGTCTGCATGTGTCAAAATACAATTTCAATACCAGTTTTGAAACATTTACAACAGGAGAAGAATTGACCAGCACCATTCCCTTCTTTTTAGGGATTTCTGATAGCGTGCATCAAAAATGCCTGTGCTCTATCAACAATTAAAAGAGATATTTTTAGAGATGCAGAGTAGAGCTCGCTTCTCTCTCACACTGACAATCTCTTGCTGAGATTGAGTGAAGCATCTTTGTTTTCTCAGTGCCTTGAAAGCAAGACAAATACTAACTACATCTTGTCTGTACTACAACCTGCTGCACACAGAATGACAAAAACAGTGTTCAGGACAGTGGGTGTCACCAGGGCTTAGGGAGACTAAGAAAGGTGGCTAAAGAAAATGAAAGGAGAAAAGAAGCTACTCTGTAATCTCATGTTAAGGAAAGACATCCCATGGGAACACGTGCCCAATGGCTAAGTCGGTCCCCTCCTTCCCAGCTACACTCACCTTGCCCCAGCAGCATCATGCCACGTGCAGACATGACATTCGATGCAAGAAGCTTGGAAGAGGGCACTGCCACCAGCTGTGTCAAAACAGAGGACTTGTCCCATGGCTTCTTCCAAAAAAAAAAAAAAGCACCTACTCTGAACTGCACCATTTTCTATTTGAAACCACAGCCCAACACTGACAGGGGTCCACCAGGTGATGCTGCTGAATGCTGGTCTATAGGGCACGTGCTTAGAAAGTGCTTAAACATGGCATTATATACGACAATTGCTTGACAAATTTGTCCACAGAAGTGAATTTGTGAGCATTACAAGAGAACCCAACCACCCCCTCGCCAAATCATTGCTGGAAATTGATGTTGTCAGGTGTAGCATAAGTCTTAATAAACAGGAAGCAGCTGCTGGCAGAGCTGCATGCAGAGGCCCCAGTAAAGAAGTTTCCTTAGGCACTTTTATTAGCCAGTGTGGAAGTCTGGTTTTCACAGCCTGCCTCGGCATTTGCATACTGGAATAAAAAAGGTTTAAAAATAGCCATAGGTTTAGAAGCACAAGGGAGACAACAAACCTCTGTCTTCATTTTTACAGAGCCTTGCATTTAATTCAATCACCAGCAAATTTTATCCTCTGTTTAATTTGATCTAAACCTCTGTAACCACATCATCAGTAGCAAAAATAACGTAACTTCGATCCTTTATTTTCATCAGTTCTGATCGCTGCAAAGCAGCTCTTACTTGACAGTTTGGTCAGGCAACAAAGCTGGTTTAATTAACAAGAAAGGCTTTATCTTTGGGCAACAGATAGTCCACAGGGAAAGTTAAAAGCTTTATAAATATGTAAGTTTTCAGTAAATTTGAGTTATTGACACAGTGTTATATCACAAATACTACTGAATACTACAGAGACCTGTGCTGGACACAGCGTTGCTACGGTGTACACAACAAAATCAACTATATTCATCAGCCAGCACAGTGGAAATAGACCCAGTCAAAATACTTGTGCAAGTAATAGACCAACCAACTTACAGGGGATTTTTGACTTAGGGAAGTTTTAAGAATTAGTTTTGTACTAAGTCAGTTCTTTCCCTGCGTCAAAGTGACCGCCCTTCTACTGCGGTTGCTTTTGCCCAATGACTTGACATTGCCACGATGCTCCTTTCCCCCTGCTCCTTTCTACACCTTCCCTGCAACAGGACTTTTCTGATGCGCACCTCAAAAATTTGGCAGAAAATTCAGAATATCAGAAAAATCAGAATAACAAAAGGGGGAAGCGTGACCTTTTTGGGGTCCAGAGGCATGGCAGGGGGCAGAACAAGATTATAGGGTTAGAAAGGCAGGGACGGAAAAACCGAGATAACAAAAGCCATGATCTATGTTATTTCAATTGGCCCCATGCCACAGAACCTTTCACAGGTAAGGAAGATAGCTAACAAAGCTTTGTGCCCGCTCTGGTATCTGCTTATGTATACAAGGTGTAAAAATTCAATAAGATGGGCCACAAGAAGAGATTAATTCTAAGTCCAGCACAAACAGGGACACGGTTTGGACCTGGGTCTTCCACTTTACTAGAGGCTTCCTCCTGCTCCTCACTTGCCATCATGAGATGGGGGGGACACTTAGTAAGGTTCTCACCAAAATTTTGGGTTTGACACATCAGTGTTTTCTTTGTTGTGGAGTTCTTAGGCAGCTTTAGCACCCTATGGATCACACAGAAGTTTTCCCCTGGGTTTCACAGAGCCAACAATAAGGAAACTTCCCTTGCAAGTCTCAGGAATGTTCAGAAGTGCAGCACAGCTGCTCTGATCTGGAGCATTCTACAAACTCCCAGGGACGAACATGCTCTGAGGTTGTGCAGGTGGAGCTTAGCTGTCTATAAATAAGAGCACAGTTTGATCTTTGGCTCTGCCGAGGCTGGAGGGCTGCCAAATGTTTCTGGAAACTTGGATGGAACAGAACAAGAACAAATACGATAAAATGAGCGGAGACTGACAATGATTTATAGAGTCAATGATCATTATTCTGTACTCACAGTGTTTGCGCTTTTGGAGTAATGTTTCATTTTTCAATAAACTTGGCTTTTTCTTATTCGTAAGGCTCTATTCTCTACCGTTTAACACAGACCACTCACCAAACCCCCCTGAGCTGCTGCAGCAATGGCATTCACAGCGTAGTGCAGCTGATGGAAAAAAACAAGGAGACTGAAAAAAATCTACACCGAAAAAGAGGTGTTGGCACTGCACAATTTAATCATGAATGAGGGAAAGAACATATGCAGAGAAAACAGAGGTTAAAACAATAGGAATACAAACTTAAGCACAGGGCAGAGCACTAGAAGTATTTGTTCCGACAGTCGGTTCCCTAAATAAAACTCCCTTTTATGACAAGATAACCATAAAACTTATCAGGAAACAGTGTTCTAGGCTTTTTAACTCATCCTCTCCTCCGCTTTGCTGCTGGTGTTAGCACATGATCCTCTTTCACTCTACGACTTCAGGCAGTCTCCTTACCACAAAGGTTCTTTGTTGGATTTCAGAATAAGCCTACTTTAATATGGGCTTATACGGCCTGCCCTACCCCTAATCTAGCTCTTGCAAAAAGGTTTACATAAGGAGAGAGCAAGCACACATAATTCATTGGAATAACGCCCTGAAAGACTTTCAGAGAAACTAGAGCTTAAAAAAAAAAAAAGGTCTCTCCAGCCATTGTCTGAATAATTAAAAAATGCTAAGAGACCACGAAAGCTTCACCCATTATTAGTAAGTTCTATTTTATAGCACTATTGCAACTTTATTAGTAGCTTAACAAGACCACAAAATTTTAATTTTTATTTACTTCTTCACATACTTTACCAATTAACTAGCTTAAAAATTAATTCAAAGAAAAAATAAACCAAAAAACTTCTCTTGTCACTTTTACGTGAACAATGCTGTCTTGCACCGTTATCAGATTTTTTTCATGGATATACCTAGTAAGCATACATGACAAGTTGAATTTCTAACCCCGTTTATTCCAATACGGTACATAAGAGAGAAGCAGCTTTTCCAACAGTGAAAGGTACAAACCATAAGCGAGTCTGAAGTTCTTCTGTGATAAATATTTTATCAGAACTAACTTCCAGTCATCTGATTTTCTATTTTGGTGCACACTGCAGCCTAATTATTGAGCTAGGAAATATAACATTTTTCCTTTTTCACAAAACCAGACATGTCTGGTCAGCCTGCTAAAGAGGTCCTGTCTTCTTACATGTTACATTTTACATAGATCTATTAAGTGCAATTAACATCAGCATTAAAATGCAAAATATTTTTAGGATGTGATCCAAGTGAACTTCTTCAGCGTTCCTCCCAGCTATTGAAAATGCANCCCCCCCCCCCTCTTTTTACAGTCAAGTACGTGTGTGCTAGCTTAAGCTGCAAGGTCTGGAAAACAAAGGGTTGCAACGCAGCAGCCTTTGGAATCCTAATGCTGCCAGAAAATGCATCTTGTGTGAAATGCAATATTTAAGAATCTGTTTGTTTACAAGGTGTCAGCAAATTAAGATTCTATAATTTGCTCCCAACTTCACATGACTTATTTTGGTTTACAACCCTACAGAAAACAATTTCATAAGCACAGTTGCATTATATCATATGTATAAAAATTAAGCGAGCAGAAGCCTCACAATTGCAGCAATTAAGCTGCAGAATGAACCACAAGAAGCACCTTTGCTTCACTAGTTCCCACACGGATATCATCTCCCCCAAACTCTGGAAAAAAAACCCAGAAATAAAAGAAAATGTGGTCCATTTGAGTGTGAAGTGCTTTCCCAGCAGCACACTCTTTCTGTTGACTACAGCTTTTATGAAGAGGCGTCTTTCACAGGTCAAAATTACTTTTTTCCACTAATCAGCCTGCAGAGCAGCATCTTTTCGTAGGCTAGTAACAGCAGTAGCATTTCAATCCAAAGCCGTGTACACCAAAAACCCCAACCTCGGTCCAAAGGAAAGAATGACATGTTTACGTGTCCCTTCCCTGCCTGCTCCGCAACCCCAAACCTAAAAAGTCTAACTATCAGCACATGCTGAAACAGCAGCCACATGGAAGAACCAGCACTGAACCAGCACTGCAACTACCAAGTTGTGTAAGTTGATGAGACTCACAGTGTACCAGGATGTTAAACTCTATGAGCCCAAATCCCTCAGCAATTCCCAGTCCATAACTGCAATGATACAACACTGCAACTGCATATTTACTGCATGCCCCAAACTCATCACGCCCATACATTACTTCAGGAGCTCCACCTAAGATGGATGATGCACTGTTTTCAGTACAGTTTTGGAGTTTGACAATTTCTACATACTGTAAAGTAAATGTGGATGGCATGGCTAAATCCCAGCTTTCAGATAATCTATTTTTGGTCTGCTCTTTGTCAAAGATTCATCCATCAAGAACTATGCCAGTAAACACTTTCTAATATTCCATGTGAGGGGAAAAAGGGACTTAACCTCAAACTCTGCTTAGGAGAAACACTGATATCCAACCTCCCATTAGCCAACTTGACCTGACACTAAGTCTCCTCTCCAATACCAGCAGGAAAAAAACAAGGAAAAAAACAGGGTCAATACTTTGTACGCCTTTTACATCTTGTCCTACTCTGATTAATGAATGTGGCCAGCCTTCCTGGAGGTGAAAATGAAAATGAAATTCAGAGCCCAGAAGTTTTGCAGCTGTTCATTTACCCTATATAGCATCCTCTCAGGAACAGCCACTTGATCTTCTCTCTTACTCTACTATTAGAAAGGTATTTTCCCCACTCTAATAAAGTTGCATATATCGAATGAGGGCCCGCTATCTCAGAATTGTGCAAAAATTTATCCTGTGCAGCAAATTATTTGCCCCTTCTTTCCCATAAAGACAACCTCTTTCGAAAAAAAAAGAAATATAAAAGCAAGAGAAACAACATGAACTATAAGGCTCAAGGGAATAATTCATTTCCCTACCACTTCATCTTCAGTCCAACACTTCTCAATCAGTTTTGGCACAGGTTTCTTCACCAAGCGCTGCAGGGCTTTTCCAGCATCATAGTTACTTTCATGTAGCTAAAAAATAAAGAAAGAAGACAAATAGATCACTCAATGGAATTAGCAGGGATCTGATATTGGAGAAAAAACACTAAAGGGGGCCACATGAGATGTTCTATGCCTAATTATTTTTACTGTTGATACATGAAGTGAAATTTAACAACCTGAAGGGTAATTGGGGCTTTATTAGTGGAAGAAACAGCATTAAACCAAGTATGTTTTCCCCTTCCTTCCTAAACTTCTCCCAGATAATGTTTGAGGCCATAAAGCACTGAAGATTTTTTAGTTAACTTTAAAAAGTACATTTTACATTAGAAATTGCAAGGAAAATTTTAAAAAGCTTCAACAAAACATTTTTCAAAAGGAGTTGTATCTTACGCAGCTTATTTTGTTCAGATTAGTAAAACCAACTGGAAAAACTAACAGAGGGGGGATTGCAAGCCATGGGATATCATGTTTACCCACACAGAAAATTCTCTTTATTTTTATTGCCCTGCAAAGATCACCACATTGTTGGAAAATAAGAATGGAAAAGAAACAAAATCTCTACAGATAGCTACAGAGTACATAAAAGCAACTACGGATGTCTCAGTTGACATTACTGTTTCAGATGGTCACAGCCTACAGTGTACCTTATTTTCTACAATAAATTTGGTATCTATATGATCAAACGCTGTCTGAAGTAGACAGTAGACATTTAAATCACGGTGAGTGGGAAAACAACTACATTGGAAAAAAAGATAATTCAACAACGAACCCATGAGACTCTCCAGCTCTTAACTCTTGATAGAAAACATTTAGCACACGGTAGATTTATAGCCTGTCCTATCTTCAAAGTACAGTGGGATTTTAAGGACTGAAGGAGTAGTCAGGACCCTGCTCTATGTCTTCTGAAAATGATCTCCAAGAAAAAGAAATATTGCTGGGATGACAAAAACTGAATTATCTCCCTACACCCAAGAGGGAGAATGATTTGCATGCAAACTTCCCTACACACACAAGAGGTAGGTGTTTCTAAACAATGGGCTAAGCAAACCAAAGCTTCGAACCTATCGATGAACATCACAGAAACCCTCCAAAGTTTCTTTACAATAGGGACAACCAGAACATGATTCCGTACATGGATTTATCTCCTGCTTTTCCTTCCCACCCAGAATTTATCCCGAGCCATCTGCATCCCACCCATGCTGCTAGAATTGTGCTTAATCAGGCTCAGAAAACATTTCTATACAAGTACTATAATTCTTGAACTTCTCCCAAGACTGATGAACCGAACAAGGATCAAGATACAATTACTGAACAGTGACAAGAAATTAACTACTTTGTCACTATTAATATAAAGTTATAACAAAACCTGATTACAAGAGGAAAAAACTCCTCATTTTTCTTATGTCAAAAGGCTTAGATTTTAGAACAGCATTCTGTTTCAAATAAAAACAGCAACATTACTTTCTTACTGCTGCTTGCTTCGGCTATTTACATCTCTCAACCAATTCATAAGTACCGATTCTGTACATTTGACTACGGTGAGACCCCTTCTGCCTTGGGGCCACCTCCTAACAATACTGGGGTTTTTTCTTGCATTGCTTCTTTTGTCTGATCTTGTCTTAACTCAGCCTGTAAGCTCTTTGGTGCACAAGAACTCCCTGCATGCATACTGCATTCAGTAGCATGATTCACAGACTTTTAAAAGCTCTAAGTAAATTACTCAAATTTACTTCTGTTAAGTAGGTCTAAATGATTTCTACTAAGAAATAAAGGCAGATATCGGAATCAAGAGATAAGGGAAAAAACAAATCACTGGCCTTACAGAAATATTTTTTAGACTATAATAAAAATCAGTTTCTACTAAAAGCCAGCTTTGTATGGTTCTGCCAAGAAATAATCTATGAAAGGTTCATGCACTGACTTTTGAAAGCCACCATGCAACTTTGAGAAGAAAGTCAAATGGCATCTTAGATTGCTGCGATGGCATTTACAGCAAAATGCAGAGATGCGTGCATATATATATATATGTGCGTGTTTATAATAAATACATATACATGCTGCTTTAAAGCTGCACCACTGTTGAATCTAGGTTTCGGCTGGGACGAGCCCGCTATAAGCCAGCCTGGCTCCAGAGCCATGGTCAGGACAGAATATTCACCAAATCTTCAAGAGTTGCAGCAGAATGTGGGAAAAGCTGGGAAATGGAAAGCAAAGCTCTGTGCAGGACTCATGCAGCTGTGGAGGGAAAGCACATCTGTAAGGCCTGGTACAGAGCAGTCTTCACTTTCACTTCCTGGATTTTGTCAACTCTGGTTCTAAATACCTTGTGCATCTGTAAGCACGTTGTTTTCTTATAAAACAGGGTTCACTTTTTCAATAAAAACGATACCGTAAGTGGACAGGGAATTTCACAGACCAAAAAGTGTCCCATTTCACACAAGGCACTGTGGTCCATCATACTGGCGCATGTTATGAAATGGTGTATTTTGGATACCATGCACCACGCCGTGCCATCTTCCCATCTATTTTATTGGCATCGCAGGTTTCTGGTCACGAATGCCACAGGACGGACTGTGACAGTCTATAAAGCCAATTGGTCTGCAGTACAAAGCGCACCAGAAATGACTTTCTTTTCTTTAGTAAAGAAAAAGTCCCCGCACATGAACCTCAATGTATTAAAAATAACATCCTATTTATTCCATTTACCAATGAAATTTCAGTTCCATATAATCTTGAGCCTCCTTTGTAACACCTGAAGAGCTGAGTTTCCAGAAAAAATTTTGATCAACAACTGTTACTAAACCCCTCAAACCAGCTGGGTATAAAAGCAGAAGTGCACAGCCCTCTAGAAAATCAGGCCACCCAAAAGTCAGACTGCGCATCTCCTACTGACAGGGAGGAGCATCTTATCAGCTGTGTTAAAGAAGAAACTAGCACATTACGGGTTACACTTCACACAAATTGGTTCAAATCTTCTCTTATCTGTAGGAACAGATCTTGAACTGATGAAGGTACTCTTCCACCTCCACCAAGTAATTGGGGCATTCAGAATTTATTTATACTTGAGGGACTTTTAAAGTAAAATACTTCTAAAAATAAGAGGTCACTGCTGGGCAAAGATCATTACCTGCAATGTGTTTTTAGAACAAACAGCAATATTCCCTTAACTGGGGGCCTGAACTCTTTTTTTTTTCCTTACCAACAACTAAAATAACAATAGCATACAGGGTGTTACTGCAGTAAAATAAGCACTTGGCTAATATAATGGGAACAAGAAAGAAAACTAAGCCAGAGTAGTTTTCTATTCATTTTCAGCTTTCTATATGGCACCTACCGGAAAGTTACAGATACTCTGTGCAATAATTATAACCATGTGTACCTTGGCAGAGTAACCATAGAAAACAGTGCCTCAGCTTCCGAAAAATAATTCCCTCCCCACCCTAATTTCTTCAGCTAATTGATCTCCACAAGCTACTGCCACAAGATGCATTAACACATCCGAGACACCAACGGCACCTCCCGCTGCTGTGCATCAGGGAGATGTGTTACCCGAGATCACTCAGCAGAAACCATCGCCTCTTCAACCTGTCTCCCAGGTGGAATTTCCTGATGCACAGCAGAACGATGGCTTATAAATCTGCCTCTTCTGACTACTCCCATGGCTGCATCTCCATGCAGGTGAAACCATGATCTCAGCCCATCTGACATCAGCCACAAGGCAAAGGATAAGAGTCGAAAGCTGGACTTGCAGTGCCCGTACTCAAACAACACGACCGACTTCAAACTTTCTTTTAAACTTTTTTTTTTTAAGACTCCTGTGGTATGCAGTACCTACTTAAAGGCATGAAAATAAGATGTTGTCTTTTCTACTGGGTACACATTAATTTTTCTCCTTGTTTGCACTCCAGCACTGGGAAGAGATCCATCTTCAAGAAAAAAAGGACTGTTTGTTTTACCAGCTCACCTTGCAAATGTTTTTTTCCGTGCATGCCACTACCTAAAAGATTTTTCACTTCGGAAATCTGACAGCGTTGAAGAGAACGGTGCTTCTGTTTCTTTTCCCTGCTTGCTCCCCTCCCAAAACATGCAGTAAGTGCCAAAGCCTCTTTGTAACTTGGAGGGCATCTTTATTTTGCCTCAAGGACAACACGTGTTTTTCCCTGGCAGCCCTATTGCCCAAGCAGTTTAAACTGAAAAAAAAAAATCAGACAAGCTCAGAAAGAATGGACTGGTCTAACAGGCAACTACTCTGGTTACTGAAAAACAGAAGAGTTTACAGGCCATCAGAACTGTCCCAAATCAGCAACAGAAAATATGAGCATTAACTTTTGACCAAGTAATTACGTTAACAACAATCACAAAACCCGTAAGCACAGACATGAAAGAAGAGCCATCTAACAGAAAGGACACAGATCTGAAAACAAGAGAACTGCTACAGGTTTACAGTCTCCTGAAAAATGTTACTTTTAGCAAGCAGAAAAAAAAAGCTTTTATAAGCGCCAGGAGTAGAATAATGCGCAAAAAGGAAAAATATTTTTTTATAAGTGCCAGAGTTACATTTACTGGTTTCAATCTGGCTTATTAATTCTCTGCTTATTACTTTCGGTCATTTAATATATACAAGCACTTTATTGGCAAGCAACTCAAACATATAAATAATAGCTAATGATGACTACCTATGGTTTCATTAACTGCTGCTTGAACTTTTCAAGGTATTGCTATAAACACTAGATTACTACCCTGTCATCTAGAGAATCATCATTTTTAGCATTAACTCTGCCACCTAAATTTTGAACCCCAGTGACATTGTGCACGTATACAAACGCAACAAAAGGAATCAACACAAACGTACTTATACTTTTAAACAAACACAGCAATTTCTGCATCACTGGAGAGGATTTTAAATTAAAGAAAAAATTCTGAATGTGCACGTGTCCAAAAACCTCTTTTATATTACAACAGCCATTAAACAAAGCTCCATCACAGGCAAGGCTTATTACCATAAAGTCTGCACATTACCACAAGGCTTCAAGTTTCTACTATAGCTTCTCAGCGGAGCTGCCATTTTCTGTCTGCGTGAGGTTGCAAATAAATTCTCCTTTTGGCATGGCTCAGCTGTCAGGCACCTCTGTTCTGTAGTGAACCCATGAATTACATCTTGCAGCTCTGACATCTCTGGTCTTGCTCATCAAAATATTGTTCTTCAATTGTAATTTATAACTTAATTTAAATGTCCCTTTTACTGTGACCTTTTTAGATCAGAATGGCATTGCATCCGGCAGCTTCTACTTCAGCAAGGCATCCTTTTGCAATTACAGTCATTATGATCTCTGCTGAAAAGCCCATCTGAGTTAGGCTGCATTCATGCTACAATATTAAATAATTGCAGTCCATTAAGAACACTGTTACATTCCAGAGTCTTTTTCTCTAAGGAAAAATTGCTACTATACAGTGATAAAGCAGTACCGAACTACTTTGAAATCTACCCAGAAAAGGCAATAAAAGCAGAAGGGATGGCTGAGGCAGAACACCCTTTTGTGGGGACGCAGCTGTGTCCCACACTGGAATTCAGGAGCTCTGCAGGTTGGAGCGCTGGCTCTTCCACCGAGCCATCGCTGGCCATGGACAATCCTGTCCCTTCTCAGGGCACAAGGATATAAAGCCTGACCTGCCAAACATGAGCTAAATACTACCAATATTGCAAGAGCATTTAAAGACTCAATACAGATGAGTTGAAAGAAATTTTTCACTGCTGCCAAGCAGTGGAATTTTAAAAGACGACGGTATTTGCCTGGTACTGTACAGATTATACTTACATAACTTCCCTATTCAAGCACCAGTTATTGTAATCTATGCAGGTTTAAGAACATTATAATTATTAATGAACTATTTGCCCCTCTCACTGAGGAGGACAATGGTCAAGATACCCAGTACCTCCATAAAATTGTAGCATTTTTAAGAGGGTAGAAAATAAAGAGGAGAGAAAAGAAAAAAGACAGCAAGGAAAATGAAAAGCAGAATGAGAATTACTGCTATGTGGCTTGAGTAGCTAGGTCTTTTGATGTAATTACTCTAATCCAAGCACCTAATTTAATAAAAAAATGTAATCGAGGCCACTTCTTTCAGTAGCAGAGCTGACAAGTTTCAGTTTGATGCAGATACTGTTTATAGCTACAGACGTATTGCCCTATTATCAAATGGAATACACTCCATAGCAAATATCTTATTAGGTGAAACAGCAAAATCTATTTCCAAATTTGCATCATCTTTCAAAAGTGCTCATCCTCCAAAGTGACAAGATTTGATTTTTATCAACCATGTCTGCTACTCAACAAGACACTAGCCCCAAATTCCAGGAATTTCCTTTCCCCCCTCCTCTCTGAAATTCTACCTTCTCCCCACCTGCTGCAACACACTGAACAATCCGGATCAGAGGAAAAAAAAAAATATATATACTGCCCTCAGACAACAAAACTACTTTGCTGAGCTCCCTCTCGTGCCCAAGGACAATGGAACCTTGAACCAATCAAGAACCTAAACCCTCCAACAGAAGGACTGTGCCCAACAATCTCCTTTTGCTAACCGGCTGTCACAATTAACTGGGAAGTTTTGATTTATAACTAGTTGACACAGCTTGGCCTGCAACAGAATTTGAAATGAACAAAAGAAAGAAGGTGACAGAAATCAGTAAACTACTGATTTTCCTACTAAAAGAAAATTACTACTAGTTCTGTTTGTAGAATATCTGATTTGTGCCATCTGACAGCTTGAAAATACAGAAAACAGTCCCCACTGGTTTCAGGGCAGGGGGGAAGGCACCTTCCATCTCTTCCCCCAAGTTCTAATCTATTTTCAGTTTCTAAATAAACTCTAATTGCTACAAAGTTATCTAAGACACTAATGATGGAGATTAAAAAGCCAGATGCTTATGTTACCCCCACTTCTCACACACCGGTGCTGCCAGGACTCTGCCAAACAGCTCAAGGTACAGCTGCAAAACACACAACAGCAGAGGGAGCTAACTGTGCCGGCTGGGCTTGAGGGTCAACGCTACAGGCATGGCTACCGCTCCACTGGGCAAGAACTTGCCAAATACCTGCAAAAGTTGCAACAGTATTTAAAAAACCTTAAAAAAAATTATCCATTTTACATATTCCCCCAAAATTTCTAAAAGTAACCCATGGCAGTCATTTTTGGCCCTTTTTATCAGCCCATTTCAACCGTTTCTCTAGAAAGATTTCCTGACTCATCTTACAAATGAAGTGCTGCAGTTTTTCCCCTAAGAGGAAGGATAAGGATGAATGAAAATTCAAAGTGGCAAAATTGTCTTACGCACTAGAAGTGGCTTCGTTTTCCAACATGCCCAGGCAGAGAGTGATAGCCCCTGAAGTGCTGTGCTACCTCAGTTGAACCGTGAGAGTAGCTGTTAATTAAGACTCATCCAAAAGGAAAACTAGTAATAATAAGAAATGCTAACATATATTTAAATAATTTTTTTATGCTTTCAACCTTGTCTGTAGTTAATGAACAAGAAAATCTGGTCTAAGGGCAAGTTAAAACACGGAGTAATTTGTCTGGGTGACATCTTACTTAGAACTGAATTTCCTTAAACTGATATTACACTGTCATGTTTGTCACTCATAATGACATGTTCCCATATAATAGTGTTATGAGAAGTCAGAACAACGCTATTAGTAAAGAGAGATTTATACAACATTAGCATATGATTGTTTTGTCTTTCTTCCATGTAGTAGCATGAGAGCTTAAGCGGTGGTATTTTCTTACCATAGGAGGATAAATAGAGTTGCTGGCACTTCGATTTCCCCAGCAAAAATCACATGCACATCAAAACGACCCAAAACTCTGAGATTCCCTCTTACACACTGAGTTTGCGCGCTGCCATTTCCAATTCCTTTTCTAGGGTCTGCTGTTTTATATAACTGATGCCCACACTGGCTCTTGAATCAGAGCAATGGGCAAGGCAAAACAGCAAGAATTATTCTGGAACTTTTTTAAAAACTGGGCACAAAGAAGTAATTTAACTCCTTCTTGACCTGGATGCTCTGAGAAAAGAACTGGAGAAACTCTGAACAGCAAGCACAGGTCAAAAGCAGCAAAGGATAAGAAAGGTCATGAGTTTATGGGTTTGTGTTGGTATGGAGCATGGAAAGGATCTTCAAGCAGATCTGATACTAAATCAGAGCTCTGGAGGACAGAGGCCAAGAAATGGGAGGAAGGGAGGGGAAGAAACTACACCAAGATTTACCCCAACTCTTACGCCACAGCACTTGCTAGCAGCAGCAACTATGCTTAAACTCAATATTCAGCATATTACAATCTTTCCATGGATTGTCAGATTTAGGGCATCAGCTTTCTACCACGGAGCAGGATGAACTTTCTGAGCATATTTTTTTCCAAACCTATTTGTCAGCCATTTCTGCTCTCCGAAATCACTGTTGTAGTATTAAACGCTTCTTTTGCTAGTTCTAATAGGCAGCGCCTGCCAGCTCCAGTTCTTGTAACAGGCCCTCACCACATTAAGACATTTTAAAATCAATTCTTCCAGCCTTTGCATACCTAAATTCTAGATGTGATGACTTCCTAATATCCTTGAAAGTTTTTGCCTGCTTTTCTGCTGAAGCTATGATTTCAGCGAGGTTCCAACATTACCCCTATGGTACAAAGTGAGATGAAGACAGAGGAAGAGCCCCTTGCTGCTCCTCCTCCTCCCTACGCACAGCTCAGCCTCAATCAGCTTCTGCAACACTTCCTGATACAGTACGCTGGGACACCAGTAACTTCCACACTTTCTCTTCATCAGAGAAAACAGCTCATTTCGTTAGAGAAAATGAACAACTCTGAGCAAGAGAGGTGAATGTGGAGTTTTTGCTTGTGTGCCACAACCAGGTAGGTGCAGGAACAGCCACAGGCTTCTGCCTAAAATGAAGGTGATATTAAGACACTCAGGAGGCGATATCAGCTCGCTCACATTGTTTCACTTGGCTCTATTTCTTGCATTATGAATGAAAGCACGTGCAAAGTGCTAAGGGATCCAAACCAGCTGCAATTATCACCAGCCTACCAGAAATGTGGGATTTTAAAATGAAAAGGTCTTTCTCCTTGCCCGGTAACTTTGAAAAGGACATCAGTACGTTTTAACTAAGGGCAAAACACCACTGTTTCCACTGGAAGAATGATTTAAGATGTTCCTACCTCCTCAGTTGTGCCGATTCAACTATTTGACAACCGTCCTACACACTGCACATGTGATGTTACTTTACAGTATTGCACAAGCGGTACGTGCTTTGTTTTGAAAAATGAACAAAACCATAAAAGCACTGCTTTGGAGGTCACATTAAAGTTTTTATAACCAGAATACTGTCAAAAAGCCACAAAGCTCTTCTCTGTATTTACAACCTTTGCAGATCCTTAATAAGGCTACAACAATCATGCCAAAATCCTCCTGTACAAGCCTCACGGTGAAGTTCTGAGGGTGGGATAAAAAAAGGAAGGGAAACACTGAGGAAAACACCTGTGAAAACAAGAAGAGTTATTCATATGAAGACAAACTAATAAAACTTTGGCTATTGTGTGTATATAGAAAGCTAGGTAACAAGCCTCCAGAAGGTATGATGTTTAAAGAATTACAACTGTGATACAAGTACATGTAAATATTTGTTTTCCATCTCAAAAAAAAAAAAGCCCAAAACCCACACAATGGAGCCAGAGACTAACTGCTTGCTAAGTTTGCATGTTGCTTTTTCACATGTACAAAACCAGGTTTCAGTATGATTGACCTTTAACTGACTTGCCTATAAGCTCTCTATGGTGTAAGAGCTTACAGCATTTCTAACAAATGCAACAAAAAGGGACCACTGCTGATGTATTAGTGTAAATTAACCTTGAGGAAATTACAGAATCACAGTACAGTTATCACTTCTGAATTTAAAATGCAGAAGTGATATACATGGCTCTGGATATTAAGAGAAGGGCACATCCTATTACATTTGAAGGCAAACACTCCTTTAGATTCCTAAGGAGCAAGACAAAAATGACTCCAGTGATCCATATGCCACTGAAATGAGCCTTCTCAGGGATGAAGTGTAATTTTAAAACTTGGCCCTTAAGATGATGCCTTTAAGTTTTCTGGTATTCTTTGTTAATCTGATCTTTAACGCTTCCTGATCTGAGCATTAATAAAGCAAAACTCAACATCATTTCTGCTTTTAAGAACATTTAAACTACTTTCTATTACTTTTTTTGTAGGTCAATACTGAACTGCATGGGAAAAACCTAACCTGAGTTGTCTGACACTGCAAGCCACAGTCCAATAATCTGCATAAATGTTTTGGCACTGTATATTGGCTTAAAAGGTTGGCGTGGACAAGAAGGACGTTCTCTGTAACAAGCTCTAGGATCACCCCTCTGGGAAGCTCTCAGTCCCACACGGAAGGAACACTCAAGTATAGAATTTCCTATGTCTAAGAGGACTTTTGCAAAACATAATGCCAGAACTGGAGTCTTGCAGGAGAACAAGGACACACGAAGACACAAATTAAAAAAAAAAAAAAAAAACAAAAACAAAAAGAGCTTCACCTGCTTGTCTGAACATGCTGGAATTTGATCCGGCCATAGAACGTAAGTGCAGGCTTGGTGGTGGTGTGGGTTTTTGGGGGTTGGGGTTTTTTTTGTTTGTTTGGTTTTGGTTTTTATTTTTGGTTTGGTTTTTTTTTATAAATTTGAAAACTGGAACTTCTCCTCATGCTCTACATAAGTGTTACAGATGGCCCAGGTTACCCGCCAATCGCATGTGTTGCAGAAGAAATTTATCCACAAGTAAAATACACTGGCACCACAATTGGCCATTTTTTTTAGAAAATACTTCCACAAGACTTTTTTCTTCCTTCTACAGAAGAGAACAAAAGGGTACATCAGATGCTTTCCCACACTGAACATGTCATTAGAGTGGGCAACGCACTCGCAAGTAAAGAATGCTAAGCAAAATAAGGTTGTTAATTAAACTCGCCTGACTCGGAAAGGGAATAAATTCTAAGGTTCTCGATTGATTTCCAAATTTCAATTAGCTTGGAACAGACAAAAAAAATCCAAACACCCACAAATGGCTGATTAAATCCTGGCTCTCCTGCGTGATTTTCTTTTTAAGGATCTCCATAGGTATCTTGTAAACATAGTGTTTTGAGGGGCTTTTTGATGGTATTGTGATTATTAAAAAGTGATGCCTATCCACACTCAAAGCCCGAAAGCGCATTACTACCGAGTATTAATTATAAAACTTTCACATCAGCCATGCTGGCTCTCAGAATGCAACAATGTTGTCCACAGTGACCCAAAACAAGGTTCGGGAGTAACTCAAATGAGCATTTCCATTTCCCTTTTCACTTATTAGGAAGAGTTCTGCCTCAAAGCAACATGGTTCTCCAGTTCACAAGACAGGAAGAACTGGGTAGCTATAAAAAAATTAAAATGTTTCCATAACCTACCATTTCACCAGTAAATTAAAAAAAATGCAAGTTTACTGAATAGGCACGTTTTCATTTTACATGACTAATATTTTAAGGTCTAATGTATCAAAACGCCTTTGTTCATTAATATTTAAACAAAGCACAAAAGACATTTTTGAAAGTCAGCCACATTCAGCTACCTGTTCTATGGTAGTATAACAAAAAAACCTCTCTATCTAAAAAGATAATGTCGGAAAACTTTCAGGAACAAATATGTCCTCCTCCACAGCTCTCCGGGTGACAGCCAACACTCATCAGGAGGGCAACGAACTCCAAATGAAAACTTTATTTCATTCTTAAGGGTTAAAATGACAAATGTGGCATCAAATCCCAATAGCCAAACAAAGGGACACGAGTTGAAATTCACCTGGAACATTAAGTGAATAATCATTTCAATGAGCTGATATATATATGTTGCATTGTGCCTTCCATGATCTTCATTTCTATCTGGTATAATTAACAATAAATCATTCTAGGGGCTACAGCATCTGTTATTACATAAATAAAACACTAGCAAAGGAGCTTGTCAAGACTGATTTATATGAAGTGCTGCTCTGAAGTTTATTGGATTTCCACAATAAGAAATCATACCATATCAATTTTTTTTACGTTAATCTTCTGGGTTGCATATGATAATTTCTAAACAAAAACACAACTTAGCGCAGGGTAAGATTCTCACAAATTATTTATCAGATAAATCTGGTATGTTTTAAACAGATGGTGAGCAGAAAGATTAAGGGCGGCACCATTTTGTCAGGAAAACAAATTACCTATCTAGACTGTTTTAAGTTACCCAAAAAAGTAGGCTCTGAGAAATAAGTCAAAGTTTCTTAAAATATCCCACATGACAGAACTATCATTCATAAGAAGACACTTTCCTAGAAAAATTCCAAGTGAACAAGGAAAGTATCTTCACTAGTTTCTAAAAATTACTATGAACAGTATTAGTTCACAGAGTAGACTTTTTGAAGCATGACTAAATCAAACATCACAGAAGCCTAAGGACCTTCCAGGAGCTGTTAAGGTCAAACCTTGCAGATTGTGTTTTCCTGGAAGTACAACAGCCCAGGTTCAGGCAGACTCTTTAATGGGACAGACAAACAAGATTAAGAGGATAAATTAAGACTTTGTATAGTTCTTTTATTTCAGACGTGCGAAGCCCTCCCCCACTCAGAAAATGAATCAGCAGTAATTTTCTAAGAGATGTGCACTAGAAATACAAAGATAAAAGAATCAAAAGAACAGAAACAAAATATTTTAGGACTAATCTAAGTCTCAGAAGCAAGAAGTCTACAAGTGCAACTCCTCAGACTCCCAAGGGATTAAAGGGGGTAATTAAAATAGATAGCGAAGCAGTAATGCTAAATGAATTCTCTGCATTAGTCTTTTATTATAGACGACAAGGAGAAAGAAATTCCCGTCCCAGAAGTTCCTTGAAGATTATTGGCCTTAACGGAGATTTGAGTCTCTAAGAAGGATGTTAGGGAACAATTTGGAAAACTCTAGAGTGGTGAATCCCCAAAATCAGATGGCATCCGTCCCAAGAAGGAGGAAATAAAATTGTAAAACAGGTAAGAAGCTGAAGCAGCTGTGCAATACAGACTTAACTGCAATGCTTACCAAACTGTATAAAAATCTTTAACACACTGGTTATCTTTAGGAAAGGAACCAAAGGACTAAGATTTATACATTCACCTCAGTTCTCAAGTACACTGTGAAGCACCGAGAAGTAAGACTTGACTTGGCAGCCGTAAGAGTGAGAACAACATGGAAGCATTTAATCTGGTTATAGAAGTTGATCTTGGATTTCAGCTGGTTACACGTGCGAGTGAATAGACTATGTTTAAACAATTTTGCAGAATATGACTGAAAGTTCTGTGTTTGTTTAATAATACTATAGGGGCACATTTTAGATCTTAATCCTATTTTACTCCTGTCTGTTGCAGGAAACAAGACCAAAACTGATGCACTCTATGAAACACATGTAATCAAATAGAAACGGAAATAAAACAAAAAAACAATGCAAGTGGGTTTCAAAAGTGAATGCTACCTAAGTAACACTTTTCATGTTAAGAATACAGGCATTTTAACTTTAGTGGAGATATCAAGTCATGCATACCTGATCACAGACTTGACCAGTTACAAACCTGTTCTACAACTTAGACTGAGCTTCTTTTTAACTTTCTGAAGTATTTAAAAACTTCATGTAATGGGATGCTTTACTGACAGTAAAGAATCAGTTAAGCATATTTAACGTGATTAATTTGATAAGGTCAGTTCCAATCACTTTAACAAAACAACCAAACAAGACCACACTTAGGATACTTCCTCTAAACAAACAGATAATCTGTTTTGTTACAGTGATTAGCACTCAGTTTCTGATGTGTATCACAAACATCTACAAGCTTTTAAGAACTTTATAAATAAATGGTTAAAAAACCCCTATGCATTGTAAATAATTAAAGCATAGCAAGCAGAGGCAGACATAATACTGTGGTCACTAGGTGGTGTTTAGCAGAGTACAGCACTCTAAGTTGTTTTTTGTTGCTAGCACTAGTTGTTTTATTTTTACTGAATGAAAACAAATTACTTGAGCCTCAAGCACTGGGAACAACATAAAGTATGAGTCACTGGAGATAGTTACGGTGCTGGACACTGAGGCAGAATATGCTTAAAATTTCTTTTAGGAAAGCAGATCTTTAAAAATTAAATGTGAAGGTACACTCTGCATCCTCCCTTGGCAGTTTCCAAAAAACACGCTCAACTGAAGCTGCTCCCAGCTTCCAGTCCTACCAGCTCCCCATGGGGTCTGCACATTTCTATGGGGATTGCCCCTAAAACATATTACAGATTTAGCTAGAAATTAATGCAGCAGAGGGCACACATCCTATCCCTTCTACAGCTTTAACAAGTGCATGTGACTAGAATGTAGCCAATAATCATGGAAGTGACAGGACGGAACTCTTCATTCCTTCAAGATACATTTTTATGGATAGAAGGTGACATAAAAAGAGGAAGAATGAAAATTGTTTATTGGTAGAGTCAGCAGATGTGTCTATGCGTTTCTTCAGAGTAACATATGACCAGTTACATGCAACTCCTTTTACTATATTTCAGGAAGGAAAACAATGAAGACACAACAAAGGTCGGCTTAGAGCCACTATCACCACAGTTCTCCAAAAGCTGCAGACAGGGCTCTGGGGAAACAAACAGGTCTCTATAGAAACTATAGATTTCACTATGTTACCAAAAATATGGAATGACAGACACATTTCTTCAGCTTGATCTTAAAAACACATTTCATGTATCATGATTTACTGATGTTAGTGCTCCCCACCCTCCCCAAAACAGTTAATTGTTGTGGCTGCACTGAAACTGCGGTGAGCATCTCAACACACACTCACATCTATATAACTACTCAGTAATGCTTTATTTACACACATCATTTTCGTGCAAGACATAACAGGACAGATGTGCATCCAAATATAAAGGATTATAATAAAGACTGGATCATGGGTGTGACAAACTCCAGACAGTCATTACCACATACCTGACACTAGACGTCCGATGGCATTATGAGTTTTCCTTCTAGGAAATAACTATTGTTTTTCTACAGCTAGGAGCTAGTCGGACTGCATGAAAGGACCAAAAGCCAGGTCAGGTGTAAGGCACAATTCCAGTGGGTGTACTTGACATGAGCAGCTTCTCACACAGAACATTCACTAGCTGTCATTTTAAAAGCACTACCCAAAAAAGTTTACCTCTGAAGTTCTGTACATTAGATTTTTGAAAACTAGCTGGTATGTAGAAGGAAATTATCATATCCTAAGCTACTATCATACCCACATTTTGATCCCAAAATCTATTTTACCTGCTAAATATTTTATGCACTACATGCTTTAAGTAGTCCAGAATTAAATGGAAAGACTGTTCTTCCACACAGCAGTTCTACGTATACTTACTGTATTGAGCGCGTTAAGTGTAGTGTCGTCACGGGAGGCTGCTACACAACCATCTTCTGTGGATCCTCCATCACACATGCCTGCAAAAGCTGCCATGCTCCTTTACAGTTTGAGGGGGAAAAAAGTTTAAATTCTTCAGCTGTTTGATGAACACATCATGCAATACACAAATAGTATATGTACACCTTAAATCACAAATTTCAGGGCCTTGTGATACTGTGGGCAACAAATAAATGAGGCACCACAAACTCTACTATTTGTTACGCAAACCTGAGTTGCCTCAGCATATGGAATAATTAATTCAAGATTAAAATCCAATCTAAGCGGATCTCATCAATTAAAGATCTGCACTGCAGTAGTACCGAATCCTGATCAGGATTACAGAAGATACAACCTCCAGACATGAGGACAGAGTCTCACTGCAGATAGCAAACCTTTTGTTATAATCAGTTTCATTATGTTAGAAAACTCACTTAAATTGCAGATTCCTCACATCTATGAGTTCTTGCAGGCTAGAAGTAATTTACTCATACTCTGAATTATTACGAGGTCCACCAGTGCATCTCATTAATCTACCAGGCATACCAGAGATCTGCATGAAACTGAGAAGTGGAGCTTATTCAAAAATCATTTATTCTCTGAAGGAATCCTGTGCTGTCGCGGCTATGTCACTGGTAGCAGTTACGTCCCTTGTTACATGGTACATATCCAACACCAGCACATACTGCTGGTTTTGCATTTTAAATCCAAAAGCCACAGCCAATGGAAAGACTCTGTGTTGGCCCAACATCAAATCAGAGCATTCTTGTCTTGAACTAAACATTTCAGCTTCTCTGGTCGACTTCCATGCTGCACCAAAACTGAATAGAAAGGAGTGAGCGCAGCCAAGCGCACATACATGGCAGTCCACATTTCCACTACAGCATTCTAAAGACATTGGTAATATCTTGGGGGAAATTACCTTGCTGCCCTAAGGTACATAAGTAAGTCACAGTCATTGACACCTGGCATCCACACAAGTTCTTCATGCTGTGTCACTGTGTCACCATCTGGGGAAGGAAATGGCTGCAGATCAGGAAGTTTAGCCTGGAAAAAAAAAACAATGAAGAGTTCGTACAGACATTACAGTTGTTAACAACGTTAGGAGAATGCACAAGTGTTAGAGTTTGTAAATTCTCTAGAATATTATGATCTCATAGATGGAAGATATTCAGACAACAGGTGGTGAAGGTATTTGATCCGAGTTTTAGAAGTTTGAGGAAACTGGGTCATCAAGCCCCAATCTATTCACTTTATCCATCATTCCTTCTTTTAGCAGGGCAGCTCGTTACCTGACAACCATGCAGGGTTAACACCACCTCTCAGACCACCACCAGTGAAGCCTTACTCTACATAGACCAAGTGCAAGCATGTCTGCAAAGATACCACAGCTTGAAAGTAAACCATTTTGTATCACGCATGTAGTCCTCCGTTGTACAGAAGTCAAACACTGTTGGACAATTCACCCTCAGACACTTTTCATTTGTCAAAAAGATGCTGTTACAACTCCTGCTTGCCAGGCTAAAACATACTCATATAACATAGTACCATGAAAGATAGCGGGAATGTGGCTACCATATACATACCACTTTAAATGAGTCAAAAACTCTGTACGGTTGACACTAAATTTAAAATTAAGTCCTCAGTAAATCATTAAAACTCTGAAGAGAAACAAAGAAATTTCCTGAAAGTGAGATAGCTCAGTGAAATGAACTCTGCCATTAAATAAGTATTACACTGTATCCAGAGACCCAATTAGCATCTTCAGTCACCTACTGCTACGGGATGAGATAGCTGAGAGCCTCTTCAGAAACAGCTTTTAAGCCCTATAATTACCTCCTATACTTACAACGCTAAACATATTTGAGAGGCAACATTTATACATAACCAGTAATTACAAGTCACAGGTTCAGATGTCTTTCATGTTCTGCTCTTTAATCTGTACTTTATATTTTACATCTTCCCTGGGAAAATGGATATGCCATTGAATTTCTCGTCTGGAAAAGGGTAAGCAAGCATTTTACCAAGATGAAGTCTCTATGAGAGCTATGCATTCTAGCAACCGGGGTGCTTTCACATATTAATGTTCATCCTTAGGTACCCTAGGAACATGTTTAATTTACCAGAGTTACTCCTACGAGCAAACTTCTCTGGAACACCTCTGGCCATTAATTTGTTAGCCAGAAGTTTTCATAGGAGAACATTTAGTAGAGACCCACTCTCCTCCTCCTATGCATTTGGATTTGAGAACAACTGCAATCCTACGAAACATTGATCTTCACTTGTGGCCCTACTTGCTGTTATGATACAAGCAGTAGTTTGAGGCACCTGCGCATAAGTATCAAAAAAACCCAACAGTCCTCCGGCACCTGTAACACGCACAGTTTAAGGAAAATGAAGGCAACAGATATTCCTCAGAAACCACTATCAGGATCTCAGGGTTCTTTCTGGATTCTGCTACATACACCTTATTCTCAGTAATGTAGATAGAGGAAAGTTGTATCGATCCCCTCAGTTAACAAAGCCCAGTGTACAAAGGAGACTATTTTTACACTTTGCAAAGAATGAATCAGACTACGGAAGAGCAAGCAGCAAATATCTTCAATCTGACTTCCTACCATGACTTACAATCAACCATTCATATATCTTAAGATTATACCTTACACTAATTAATGGGATGACGATATATCCTCTTAGCGATGACATTTGTCAGAAACACAGATGCTCAGCAAACGAGTGAAAGAATAATGGAAGTTTAAAATATTAAGCAAAAATTAACAGTATTCTAAATCAGTGGACCTTCTTCCTACTTTTTTCCCCCATCCATAAATGCATCTGGGAATTATACCTTACAGCACAAGTGACTAATACCTGCCAAAATATTAGATGACAATTTGACATGAAAGTTGTTTGGAAGGTATCATTTACAGCACCCTAATCATGACTAGTGAAAAGACTACTACAGGTTTAATTGCCAAGGACTTTTTTCCTCTAAATGCAAAATATCCTTACCAGTGTTAAATAGGTCCCACAAATTTTAGTTTACTTTCACTAGTTAATAAATAAGATTTTAAAAAGAGTCTGAATGAATATTCATCACCTGGATGCAAAAATCCAGTACTTGGACAGTACAAAGTCGATTGCAGAGGTAAAGGAGAACACTTCGTTCCCAGTGACAGAGCTGGCCTTATAAACCAGAGTAAGTCGTATGTTAATGCTCTTTAAGAACAGATTACTTTAAATGCTCATGAAGGACTTCCCTCAAATTAGAACTAACACACCAGGAAGAAAATAACATCTAGAATCATAACCTTATTCTGCTTCCCAGTGTTTGATCATATTCAGCACGCTTTCTCCATCTCTATTCTAACAATCCAAATGACTTAAGGCACTGGTCTTAAGAGTTTATGGGTTCTTACTGCTTCTCTGTGTCAAACAAACACCACAACTGAGGTCTACCTATCTTTAAAATCAAAACTTCTCCTCTGTACAGCATCGGAAAGTAAAAAGAAAGCCTGCATAAAAAATTTCCTGGAAAATACAAATAAGATACTATAATTATAACATGACTTCTGTAGACCACAGACAAAAGGGTATTCCAATAATTGTCCAGAACTACTATGTCTCCCGGGTTAAAAAGAATTTAAACTGCTTTGTATCAAAGTTATGCAGTTAAAAGGGTGAGGGCCAGCTAACCTCTTGAATGGCAGAAGGACAGTGTGTTGGTGCTGTTGGCACAAGGCAACACTTGAAGAGGGTATTTAGAAAGAGGTCTGCCCTAACAGCTACCAAAACTGCTCCAATTAGAAACAACTAATCTTATTTTTAAGATGACTGTTGAATTACTAAATACACAATGCCTCCCCCAACTTCTGTGCTGAAGCACCACAGTTGTCCAAACTCATTTAACAGACAAAACTAGGAAAAGATGTGCAGACTTTAAGTGTAAACACGAGTCAATGAGGAAATGCAAAGCCCCAGACATGACACCAGAGAGAGCACGCTCAGAGACGAACATAAAAGGGGGAGTAGGATTACAGTGAATTCTGCATTGATGACAGCTACATTAACAGACATGCTTAAAAGCACTGTACCTGTGTTAAAAATTGAATACATACATAAATATACATGTATCTCTGGTACAGGAAAGACACCTTTCTCAGGTTTGAAGTTCCTCCGTCCTTCTAGTTTTGTAATGTTGTTCTTGGAAAGCTGATGTCCTTTTTTTAATCACTTATAACAGAACTCCATTTTGTTTAAATATAGATTCACAAAAAGGACTGTTATAGGCAGCATACTACCAACTTGACAATTTTACTATGTAAATTAAAAGATCTACTCAGAATATAACTATAAAATACCAAATTAATTTTTTATAGCTTATTAAAAGCGTTGCTTGGTGAAAGCCAGCTGAGAATGCTTTAATTCTTAACTCCAGAATGTGCCCAATAGTAGCTTTTTCCCCTCATTTCCAGTAATTACTCATATTCCTTCAATCTTATTCTAGAATTAACCCAATAGCAGTTCTGCTAGTAATAATCATTAACATATCAATACTTGACATAGAAAAGTCTCATTAACTGAGCTAAGGAATTCTAAAGAACTCATGATGGATCTAAAAGACTCACTGTATTTGAATGCATACAATTTTAAATAAGTGTCCTCTGAACAGATCAAGTGGCAAAAGCATGCCCTCTGGATATTAGAATACAAACAAAATCCCTTACCTGATGGCTGGGTCCAACTCTGATTTCACCTTGGGTACTGTTTAGCCTCCTAATATGTAAAGAAAAAAAATAGTAATAAGAAAGAATTACAATTAAGGACATTTAGGATCATATTCTGTGTTTTTTGTCATTGCATTTCCAATGCAAATGGAAGAGAAGCAAAAATAATACATTATTAAGAAAACAACTAAGGATATACGCAGATGTATTACAGGCTACACTGCAAATGGCAAAAACCAACAGGGCAAGTCTGGAACTTTTGGTCAAGCAACTGAAGACAAGAAGAGGATCAGCGTGATCTGTCCTCACAGCAGCACAGAAGAAGCAGCACCGACTTGTAATCAAGATCCATTGAAAGCCCCTCCAGCTCTGACCGCACCATGCTTTCGCCAGCCAACTCAAAAGCCTGCTCTGCAAAGAATCACCTTCCAACAAGCATCTGACTTTTACTGTGTTCCTTCAACTGCTTATTTCAACACCAAACCTAAAACAATGCAGACGATATGCTAAGCACTATGCTACAGATTACTACACAGGAAATACCACGTTCCTCAGAAACGTCTTTGTGGTCACTTTCATTTTGAAAGAGAAAATATCTTAAATTAAAATGTTTGGGGTATTAATCTTTGAAGATCAGAGCCTTGTATTATCAGAATTAGCAACACTGATTCCTCTTTTTCCAGGCAGAGCTCGTGGAAAACCATTCACGTTACTTCAGATCTCACATGCAAGATTATCTAGCTCTCATTTTAAGTTGAAGTTATTATTGCTACTGTTTATTCAATTTGCTAAAAATCACATCAGATAACATGACACAGAAACATGGAAAATCTAAAAAGCAATGAAAACATGCCTTGTTACATCTGTAGAAGTGAATTTAATTCAATTAATCCAAAAAGTGATTCCCTTCTACATCATACACTTGGGCCTTTATATTTTTCCACTCTTTTGGAAAGATATTTATATAGAAAACTTCAGGTTACAAATGAACTGTCCTCCGTGTAGTGAGAATTACACTCTGAAGGGCTCACGTTCCATGTTTTCACGTAGAGTTGCCCTGGCAACAATAGAAAGTAAAGGTATGCCAATATAAAGCAGAATAACACATCTGACAGGACAGAATTTATTCTTCTTCCTAACTTTTGAACAGACTAACAGAGTAAATAAAACTTTATCACTGAAGAGTGCCCTTTGACCCTTTTTTCTTTATTAAATATATTACAATATAAGCAATAAGAAGGCACACAAACAAAACTATTTACTGGAAATATTAATTTCGCAAGGACTACAGTTGAATCCACGGGACCTCTCTGCTGTGATCTCACACATCCAGCTCTTGTCAAGAGCCAGATCGCTACAGTCTGTAAAGGCTCTTGCACCTGAATACTGGTATTTGTGATACTGAAGGCAGCTCCCGTTTGAAAACTCAAATGACACTCCAAACCTCCTGTAAAATATCACTAAAGAACACAACCACATCCAAGGAAATTCAATATCCCTAAGATTAACGTTGTTCTTTTCCTATAAATTGTTATTTAAAGAGACGACAAAATTCGGAGCTGTTATGAGACAAACTTTTGACTTAACACTTCAGTAACTGCAAGCCACTGAAGTAAGTGTCAACACACTAGCAAGGAAGAGCACATGGATAAACTGAACAGATGACCATCTTTAATCTGGAAACAGCAAACTTGAATTCACCTTGCAATTTGCTGGTACAGGGAATAATGACATCATTTTACAAGTAAGCTGCCACCCTGCACGATTTCTTATTCACCCTGCTGTGTTCACAGGGATCATAAGCAACAGCCGAGAAACAGTCTCCTTTAAACTTTAAAAATTAAGATCACAACCGTAAACTGCTAGCCCTGAGTGAAACTACCAATGGGTAGTCCAAACCATCAAATACCACTTTAAGTCAAAAAGGTTACTGGAGGGTTTTTTTACATGATCATTTGCTTATCCTTATGAACATTTTCACCTAAAAACTTCAAAGTATGTTGCACAGGTGTATTAAGTTAAACTACTTCTTGCTGACCATTCTGAAGTGTTATGCACTGGTGCACAAGTGGGGAATCTACAGGAGTGGGTCTGATTATCCCTTATCCAAGGCAACCAACAGGAGAACCCACCAGACAGGAATAAACACGGGGTTTGGAATACTCAATCTTATGTCTCAATGTCTACACGACGCTACCTCCCTGGTAAGCAGATCCACTCTAAAATGTGTGCCAAAAGTCCCCTGCAAAGGACAAGAACATGTCAAAATGTCTTTCTCCAATGCATATTTTTGCAAGACATGATCCAACATTGTTCTCTTGTTTTCAGGTTACACAAACAAATGACTGAACTAGAAAAGCAATTTTAGATTTACAACAAAGTTATAAATTAAATACCAGGGTACACTTTTTTCAGCTACAAAATGTCAGACTTTTTCCCTGTGAGGAATGAAGGGGAAACTGATAACAGAAAATGCTGATGCTCTTCCTTTAGTCCCAGAATTTGTTTTAAAGCCATGCACATCTCTACTAATCAGCGCAAGTTAAACTTAAAACATGTCTATGCACTTTGTGCCAGCTACAATACTTCATACCAGCCAAAGGCCGTAAAAGTAGGTTGTGTACTGAAACAGAAAATTGAGTTATTTTCCATTTAGATAGGAAAAAAACCATCAGTCCAAATATTCCCCAACTCTCAATTGCTTCAGTTACACCACACCAAATATGATAAATAATCAAGACTGATTATAGGATGCTGGAGCATCCTGTAATTAATTGCAAAGATAAAAGCAAAGTTCTGTACAGGATTTATGCTCCTAAAAAAGTGGAGTTAGCTGGGGAAACACATTGGGGCTATCCAACCATGATTCCTCACATGAAAACGAAGCGTCGAGATAAATATTTCTGAGAGCCTTTTCATCACTCATTTGCCATTCCCCCCCGATTCTATTCCCACCCCAAAGGCGCTCCCTCCCCTGCCCTACAAGGTAAGGGCCAGGCTGAGTTCAGCTGCTGCGCAGCAGCACATTCAGATCACAACACACTGTGCTTCTTTAAAAGGGCACAAAGCTGATGGCTCTGCAAGGGCACACAATCTGTTAAGTAATTTTTACTGTTTCCACAGCCCCAGGAACAGGTTTGCAAATGGAAAGAAAATTCTTGCTACGGGAACGAAAATGCACTGTAGGTTTTTAAGCTAAATTATATTGGTGGAGAGCAATTACAATAATAATGGAACAGCACTCCGTGTTTATCCTATGGGAAAGAAAAAAGAGGACACAACACTGTATATGAAATCTGACACAAAAGAAACTGATGTAACAAAGCAGTATCCATAGCAACAACAACTTAATATTTCAGTCCTCTTCAGCTGCAGTGGATTAAATATAATGACAAGATGTTCCCTTTGAAAAGTAACCTGTTGCCATGACAACGTTGTATTCTGCAAAGTAAACAGGGGCTGGTCAGAAAGGAGATGGAAGCCTGTGACTGAATATCAAAAAGGCAAGAAGCTTCTGTAGCAGAGCAGGGCAAAACAAGCCCACTCTAATCCGAGAGAGGCTCGTTCTGAACAGTTCCAAGAGAAGAGGGAGGATGTTCAGTTCAATAAAGCTTTGTCCTTTCAATTCTAAAGCAACAGGGGAGGCTGGAGGTTCAAGGCCGAAAGCAGCGTCGCGGAGAGAAAACGGTTCAGAGGCAAGGATGGGAAAGGGAAAGGAGACAGCCCAGGGTGGTGTGGAGCTGTGATTTATCAGCTTTAGAAAGAAGGAAAGAGAGGAAGGAAGGCTGGCAACAACCGCTCCTGCACGATTTCCCATAGAGAAACAAGTTTAACCCTCTCTCTGTCATCTACCTCCTTGTTGATATTGTCCACCAGACTCTCACCATTCACACAAAAGCTGGTGCAACCGTCAGCCTTTGTCCGTGAAAATATGGCAGTGCAGTGTCATCAGGGACTGAAACACGGCAACAAAAAGAACTGCCACAAGACATTTGAGCTGCAATGAAGTACACCAGCTCAGCTGTGAGGGAGGATAACTTGGGTTCAGGACTCCCAACACCAACGCTGTTACAGTATAGCTGGAACTGAACAGGATTGAGGCCTGGAAACCTGGAGCAGAAGTCTCCAGAGTTTGGAGGCAATGGCAAAAGCCATTTGCAGATTTCTGCGTAGCACTTCTCTGCACTGTCCTGTCCTTGATGTGAATCCAAGGCAGTTCTTTTCCCAGTACATTGAGTGCAGATCTCTGTGAGGAAGCCAGGCTTCTGAAAGAAACCACAGAGGCTGCATACTTAAGGTGGACCTTTGGGGTCAAGGATCACATGTACAAGGTGGAATCTTAGAAGCTGCAATACTGCTTCTTTCATGTTTTCCTTTTTACTACCACAGTTCAGCAAGAAACATGCTGTGCAGTAATTGCACATTTTTTATCCTGACTTACATCCCTGAGACAGGGGTGAGGGGATGGTACCACTGCAGTACCACACTGAGCCAACTGTTCTTCATCAGCTCATTTCACCCAGCAACAGACATGGCTTAATTTTGTTCTGCTATGACCACCACATACTCAATGCTCTCCACCACACACTGCACTTCCACTGGCTTGCTGAAACTCCTGCTACTAGCCAGAAATACCTCAGAAGGCATGAAAATAACTTAATGCTACTATTAAGTTTAAAAAAAACCAAGACAAACAGCCAAACAAAACACCACAACCCAAGTGTCACATATAGGAGAGCATTCTGTGCTACCTGTTTAACCACTCTTGGCATAATCATTCCTGATTCTGTATATTGAGGTGATCTGTAATTAAATTAGAGGATTACTTCAACAGAAAAAGGGTTTTATACCAGCCAAATCACTCAGCCACAGACGACCTCTCAAACGGCCTTTCTGATTCTCTTTGGAGCTCTCCAAGAAGGGTTTTCAAAGCCACATTAGATATATATATTACAGGCAGAATAGATTATAAATCGTAATCATACACTTTAACACTGATGTAGCCAAACAACCACTATTATTGGCAAGATAATCAGTTACATAAATTGAAAGCGTGATGCAGTAAGGCAATTCCTAGATATTTGTGATTTCTGCAAAATTAATATAAATCTGAAATAGTAAAGAGAAAGTCTCAAGAAAATGTTTTTTAAAAAATCCTTTTATGCAAATGGTCCAATACCCAAGATGAAAAAAATGCTCTTTAGCAGCAGTTCTAAAAACATCTGGCAAGGATCATTTTGTTCCATCTCCAGAGTGACAAAACTGGAGAGAACAAAATTACTCCACTCCAACTTCAGCTGGTTAAAAAATAGTTTATCAGGGCCTGAAAGGAACTGGCATTACATTCAAGAGATTCATTAGCTAGGACATTCTGTTTTGTTTTATTCCATGAATCCATAAAATGAAATTCAGAACCTCCCTTGCCATGCTCCTCCCTCATCCGATGCTACTTCAGGCTCTGTCTGCAAAGACTTAACTGTAAAAGAGCAGCTTTACATACATTTGCTCTTCTGCAGCACTGAAGAAGTCGTAAGATTTCACCACAGTGATGCAAAATAGACTGCCCACGAACACAATAAGCCTCTGTCATACATCACTGCTCTTGTTCTTACTTTCTCCCAGTATCTGCTTATGGTCACTGCTGGAAGTCAGGATACTGAGCCAAACAGATCCCCAGTTTCACGCAGCAAGACCATTCTTATGCATGTTACCTTCCACACAGTTCAAAATACAAAAGGGATAATCAGGTTCAGGCCATTTAACCTCTAACCAAAAAGCCCCACCACTACCACCAACCTGTGAGTTAGGTGCCTAAGAATAACAGAATTGGCTCCCCCTGCTTCTAAACAAACAGCAATTCTTGCTTAAAGATAGTGAGTTGGTCACATTGTTTTGTTTTCATTATATGGGGATTGATATAAGTTTACAGATTAAACAATGGCTTCTTAGCTTTTTCCAACAATTATTTTCTACATTAAAAGTTTTACTTCAAGTTACCCGATTTCATGTCTCCAGCTTGCACTTGTACCTTAAACCTCCAAGCTAGATTTTAAAAATCCCTTTTCTAAAAGTATCTTAATGCTCAGAAAATATTCTTGCCAATGGCCAGCCTCTAGTAAGTTTAAGTTTTGTTTAAAACCTGTTGTAACAGTGTCATATAATAAATAAGTAAAAAAAGCACAAGCCAATTTTGTGTTCTGAGTGGAAAAAAATATCAAACCTGTAGTTCAGGCAAATGAACTTACACGGGAACATTTTTAGTGATTGCTCAATCTAAAGCAGGAATGAATAAACATGTACTAACGTTTGTATCTCCAGTACAAGCTCAAACCTGCTGAGTGCTTGCAGAGTCAGAACTTTAAGGAAGCAGAGGACTCAGTGTTCTGCACCCATGCTGCTGTTTGGAGAAGGAAGTACTTGCAGAAGTTTGAGTCAGACAGGAAAAGCTTTTTCAAGATAATGTTATTTTTCATCAGGTTTATATATGAGGAAAAAAAAAAAGACTACACAGTCCTTAGAAGTATTGTCCCCGACTCAAAAGGCAGGATGGAAGTGATCAGAATACAGCCATTCTGACCCACAAGTTACTGCAAGGAAACAAGCATTCTCTCCACCTAGGAACTACCTTTGTGGGTAATATTTTGCTTGAAGATTACATTGATCACCTCTCTAATCCTCGTTTTCCAATATTTGTTTACCTTCAAATAAGGAAGATGCCAGTATATTGATCACAAATACAAAAAAAAAAGAATTAGTGGAAACCTTTGCATGGTAAGAAGTTTTTTTTTTATCTGATCTACACATGATCTTAATAGAACCAAAATGTTACTTATTTGCAAGCAACATTTAAACTGATACATAAATATGTAAATGAATTCAACATGGAATTATGTTGCTTTAAATGTTTATCTTGTACAGTTTCTAAAATGGCCAGGCAGTACCTTTGCACTTCTCAGAGCAAATATTCACTATTAAAACAGAGTATATACTACATCAGCACCATTTCTTCAGCACAACCACAGTTTATACGCAGGACAGTGGAACCAGGCAGCAACCTAGCAGTTAATTTTTTCCATAAAGCTTCATCAAGGTTAGACATAGCGACCTACCACGCAGTCCCTTAGCTTGCTTGACAACACAAGTCTACAGCTTTGTTGAAGAGCAGATACATGGAGAAGCAACAGCGAATGTTAAAGGTGATCAGCAAGAAAATAAGCCTGAAGATACCCCTAGTTCAGTCATACACTTAGATGTACGAAGCTCTAATTAAAACAATTTAAGCCCAAAGAATTGGAAGGACTGAAAAAAGCTAAAATGAAGCCATAACAAAGGGAAGTAAGACTATCAAGTACTTGGCCACTATTTCTTCATCTAAAGGACAAAATAAAAGCACTTCCCGTAATATATTTGTAACTTCAAAAAGTTGTTGGGAGGGGAACTGTAACCCCCTAGACCACCCCTCAACAGTCTGAACTGGGGAAAATCTTCTGGGCATCCAGCCAGCTTAAAACTTCACCATCAGCAGTAACGGCATAAGCCCACTCCACAGGCTGAGCAAGGGGAGAGGCTCTTTTCAGCACACTAAATATTTCGCATGCGCGTGTGTGTGTTCTCGATTTTTTTTTGGTGTGATTTGTTGGTGTTTTTTTTACAGGGAGGGGTTGGTTTTCTATTCGTGGTAGTGTTTTTTTAAACCAAAGTGCAACAGTCTTGTACACCTATGCACAAACCTAAGGAACTGCTTTCATTATAAACTGTCTGACCAACCCCACAGCTGGCAATACAGGTGGAAGACGTGTGTTGAAGTATGTGGAAAGGAAAAATTGAGATCTCAAAAAACACTGAAGGTCTGCTGTGAGAAGAGTTCTGCCACAGGGAATAAAAATATCTATACGTTTGCTAGGAGCAGGAACCACCTGAATCTACATGACCACAGCATGGACACCAGAGGCATCCTGCAAGGGGGGCCGTCTGGGAGGCAACAGAACCAACATCACATCCACAAGTCCTCACGTGGAAGCGATTAAGTGAAGAATGCCTTATTTGGCATATTATTCCAGCAGTATTTGTTTTAACAAATGTCATACTTCTGTTTGACAGTCAGATTTTTTGTTACAACCTGGAGGTGTTTCCGTTTTTTCCACCTGTGCCACTGTAAGTTAACCTTACAGTTTTTAAAAAATAAACGTAACCAAATTTTCATTTTGAGTTTAGAAGTGGCATTTCTTTCAAATCTTTTTTAAATGCATGCACAAGCCATCACTGAAAAACAGTACTAAACAGATTGCTTTGTACCCTCCCCATCCCTCCATGCATTCTCTTCTGCTTGTAAGTCAAGGTTTTAAAACAAATGTTAGGGACACAGGTGTCATATCCCTGTATTCCTGCAGAGCAGTGCCATATTCCTGCACATGGTCAAGTAGCTCCTTTATTAGGAATAAGAATGTTTCTGAAGCCTAGGCCTACAGGGAGAACCCTTTCAACTCCAAGGTGATTCAGCCAGTCTGAAGTTCAAGGGAATTGTCTCTGTAATCACAAGCACGACTTCGCTTCAGCCGTTGGCAAAAGTGAGCAGTGACCCACACTAAATACCTGTTCTGGATTTTTATGCTCTATAGGTATAAAACGAAATGGAAAAAGGAATGACACCTCAGATAGCAAACAGGTACAGACATGGCACTAACATGGACAAAATTATGCAGACTTGTTCATCATTCGCTCCTCAGTTTCTGACAAGAGAAGGCAGGCAGCCCCAGCAACGCAGACTGCACCGGTGAATGGCTACGTGTGCAAGGCTAAAAGTCAACCTCCTGCTATGAAGTTCCAGAGACGTCACTAGGAGCAGCACAAGCCATCCTGTCACCTCCAAACCCAATACACTCCAGTAACTCACAAACAAGTTGCCCTGATTGATGTACTTCCCCTCAGCACCAGACCCCACAGCACTGAGGTCAGACCTGCAAGCCAGTGGGCTAGCAGAGGGCCACAGCAGAGCAGCACCCAGTTCCGCACCAGTTCAGACACCATTGGGAATGAGAACACGCTGCAGAATCAAGTTTACTCCCATTCAGCACACCCAAGTCCTCTCAAACGCATCTATATTTAGCAGCCACAAGTCACTGATGGCTATCCCACAAGGGCCTCAAAGCCAGTCACAACCATACTGTCATTACACAAACCTGTCGAGCCCAAGTCCTCTATTTTATTCAGATCAGTCTAAAAAATATAAATGTTTCACTAGCCCGATAAAACCGATGTGGGTACTGCTTACACAGCTGCCGTGTGACAAGCTTCTCAATGCATAAGACAATATTGCTGCATTTTAGATGCATACGTGTTATTTGTGACTGAAATAAGCAGAACCACACTGGCTATTATTTTTTTTTTTTTCCTTAATACTTGAGGAATTACCAGCAGGATCACTGCCCCTCCATCAAAAGGAGAACCACCCATCCTCAGGGCAACCTGCTGATCCACAACCCTCCTGTAACATCATCTAAACAGTCTGTTGCAGGCCCAAACATTTCCTAATAGCCACTTCGGTAGCCCTGCATCCTGCTGAGTGCCTCTGCAGCTCCCCACGGACCTGCCAGAAGGTTGGCATGCAGACAGCACAACTGAAATTAAAACTGCACCACGAGGGGAGGAAAAAAAAAAAATAATATAAGCCCACACAGCTTCTAGGTTTTGCTCCATGCACCCCTCAGGCAGCAGATCGCCTGCTCAGTGCTCTCATGCAGCTGCACAGCAAGGCTGATGTGATTACAAGGTTCTGAGGAACATGCAATAGTAATGAAATGATTTCATAAACATTTCAGAAGTCACAAATAACAGCAAAAATCATCATTGTTTAGGGGAGGCCAGAGTGATGCAGCCTACCTGCAGGGGCTGAATGGATCATCCATGACTATGACAGGCTCTTGTGGGTTTAGATGTATTCCTGAACCCTCTACTTAACAGCTAAAACTCTGCCTTTTCCACTCTACCAACTCAAAATGGAGGCACATGCAGTCTGAGAGACCTCAGAGAGCTTTCACTGAGCTTGTGCTATGACCTAAGCCTGCACGCAGAACGCAGAAACTTCGCCCTCGGACTGGGAGGACTGAGCATGTGCTGTGACCCTCCCTCAGCCCGCGCGTCTCTCCCCGCTCAGCGCGATCACCATCCAGCCCCGCCGCCGCCGTGGATCCGGCACCCAGCCCCTGTGCAGGGACGTGGGGCCTTCGCTGGGGGATCCCGCACAGCCAACGCGCCGCCGCGCAGCCACGGCCACACCAGCGCCGGGGATCGGCATGCCAGCAACCCCTTCTATCTTCTCCAAGGGAAACATGCATCGATTTTTTTTTTTTTTTTAAAAAAAGGCTTCTAAAAAGCTTGTTTTCCTCAGCTTTCTTTTAAAAAAAATCACATCGATTAAAAGGCTTTCACAGATGCTTCAACCTTAATACACAAATTACGTCAGGAAACAAAGCAGCAAGCTGATTCACAAAAATACTTTTATTCTACCTGAACATTTTAAGAATATGAATTCTCAGCACCAATGCCACTGTCATTTACAAGCACGTGCCAACACAAGGTGAACCCAAGAGGGGCCAGACTTCACTGTCTGAACTTCCTTCAGCAGCCTTGATTTTTGGCGTTCCTATTTATTAATGTAGTTCTCAAAAAATTCCTAGCTACCTGTTTATACGAAGGTAATAAATGGTATGCCTATCTAGGTATGCTCTAGGTATGCCTAGAGCATAAAACACTTTAATTAGCATACCTGCCTCCATTTTAGAGCACCCGAGATGTCTGAATTTACTGCAAGGCTAGAAAAGGATAAAAAGTTTCTCAATTTTTGAATTTTAAAGAGACAGAAACAGATTAAGCAAAACCAATCAGGCCACAGAACAATCTGAAATTTTGTCTTTTACAATAATCCAGTGAGAAAAATTTTAACGTAAGTGGCTGCAGCTTTCTTGTTGCTCGTATTATGTTACCTCCCACCCCCTTCTTGGGAACCTTCACCAACATAGTCTGGCTCCTTCAATGAACCTGCAATAATTCTTCAAACGTTCAGTAACTTGAACATTTCAGCTACCATGGCCCTAGTGAAACTACCTGATGCCACCAAAGCTCATTCATAACCTGAAGGAGCCGTTCCCTAAAATACAGAATAAAGGGGCTTGGCTCATGCCCATTAGAACAATAAAATCCCAAACACAACTATGATAAAAGTTCCTAAGTTGTTTTTTTTTTCTTTAAATACTAAGCTATACTAGGCTATGTATTCAAAACTTCCAGAAAAAACAATGAAGTTTTATGAAGTGCTTTTAAAAAAAAAAGAAAACAGACAAACCCGCCATAACATTCTATCAGCTCACGCCTGTTACAACACAACTGTCTGACCAAGTTTTCCCACACTACAGACTAGAAAACTAAGATGAAGCTTTAAAAATCCTATTTACACACAACTGCACACTGGCTGATTGTAAGAACATACACTCTTATCTGTTTCTAGAACTGAAACTTGTACTCCACCCCACTATACTTTCCACAGAAAGGAAGGGAAAATTGAAAAAAAAGAAAAGAGAGGCTCTTGATTCAGACTTTCAACAGAAAATAGGAAGCCATGAAGGACAAGAAAAAGAAAGAGCAAGTCACCTTCTCTTTCACTCTTGGGAGCACTCCTCTCAGAGACACAACAATACACATTTAGATCACACCACCACCCAATAAGAACACTCTAGAAGAAAAAGATTTGAAATCAAGGAAAAGCAAATGTTGTGGAATAAAACCACAGACAAGATCCTGGTCTTCCCAGAACACCTATTCAGAAAATTCACCCGTGCCTTGAATGTTTGGTCTTATTTTGTCCTACAATGCAAAACAACATTGCAGAAAAGCAATTTTGATTCATGCCCATGAAAACTGTAGAATGGTATCTGATTATTTCTAGTTCCAAGTAAAAATTCAGGAGCATTTAAATCTATGCATATTTACAGATATCAGCGTCAGACAAAACTTCACAATGTATTTATTTACTCCTGAGATCAAAGAACTGATTGCCTAGTACATGCCAGTATGCTACAACAGGCCAATACCCATGGTGACATTTGGCACAGCTGCATCCTTGGGCAAGAGGGTTCCAGGTTGTTTCCGTAGGTTCACACAGGATGGCAGGGTACAAAAGGAAGGACTAGGAGAAGTTCTGGCCAGACTCAGCTACGTCTGGCACTACACTACAGCTGGGGTAAGAACCAGAGGTGTAGTAAAGGAGTGGTAAGATGTGAGCTAGTGAAAATCAGCTGCCTCAGGTCAGGCATGTTCAACAGCATCCCCAAGCCTGGCTGAATATTTCTTTTAAACAGAGCCGATGTCTGACTCAGATGCCAAGATCAACAGCTTAATTCAAGCTGGAGCAGTTACTGATTTTCCGAAGTGGTACCTCAGGTCTGGTTTTCCTTGTCCATTAAAGCTGTTTAACTGCTATTCTATACACTTTGTAATGCTTCTAAACCAATTCCAGGGCATACACAATTCACCTAACATTTCTTCTTTGGTAAAGCACTGGTCTTATCCAGCCATTTGGAGAACCCAAAAGCTTAAGTGGGATTCCACCTTAGTGGAATTAGTCAGCATTAGAGCAGTCACATCTCTGAAGAGACATGAAATTAATTATTTTAGAGTACTTAGCATAAAATGAATTTTCTTTCTCAGCTGGCTATACAAGTTTAGCGGATGCATTCCATGCTCTTGAGAGCCAGGAATACATTTCAGGTCTGCTTATGAGCTTGATCAACACTCTATTCAAGGTGGTAACACCCAGCCTCTAGCTTTAAGATTAGTTTAGGGGTTTACTCCACAATCAGATTTTTCGCACTGATGTGAGCGTTACTGAAACACAGGAGGTAATCTTTTACTAAACTCTAGGAAAAAAACCCAACAACTTGATACACATTGAAAAAAAAAAGTCATCCCAAACCACACAGGTTTACCACTTCCGTACTACGGAACGATCAACAACAAAATCATGGTTGATATTTTCCAAGCTGAACCTATAGCCAGCAAGCTTTCCAATAGAAAAGAAAGGACAAGGTGCACTTCCCTTCAGCACTGGCTGTGTGCTCCAAGAACAAAAGGGCCTCTTAGTACACGTCGACCACACCAGTGTTTCAGATGGTTTTGGGGGTCTGGGATTTTTGTGGGGTTTTTTTGCAAATAGAACACACAAAAACATAAAAACCAGCCAGATTCCCAACACACTGAGCTGTATTTGAGAGTCCTGGAAAAGCATACGAGTACCTTATGCTGAACGCAGATCTCTCAAACAGAAATATATCTTTGTAGATGCAATCCACAGCTCAAGCTTGTTTGGTCTAAGAATGTATCCTATCACACACTTCAAGTCACTTGAGGGGATCACGCTGCAGTATTCAGAACCTCATCTACAACATATTATTACTTCAAGCTACCATGAACATCTTCCATCCTTTCCATGCGAAACAAAACACTGCATTAGAAAAGCAGATCAAGTTCAAGACAAAGTTTTATTTTTATAGACAAATCACCAACAGGTCATCCTGGAACATGTGCTGCAATACTTTTACTTCCAAAAGCAAAATAAATCTAGAATTAGGTATCCAAAGAAGCATGGATTGTAAAGCAATAGCAAACACACAGGTCAAAAATAATCAAGCAACCTAGACTCTGGTCCTTTTTCTAAACCTCCCTCCATTCCAAGACAAAATACAGACTCAAAGAGCTAGAATTAAAAAAACCCTGGCTGCAACCAAATGAAGAAAAAGCCTACATTTAGAGAGCTGGCTAGCCTGAGTAATTAGCTAATCACTAAGTGCTATGCTTTGTCATTTCATCGATCTTTTCAGGCTCAGTTATTTTCTAATAGCTGGAAGAATTAACAGCTACTTCTACACAGAAAGTGGGTTTAGAACTGCACTGACAACTTACATAAATGACATTTTGTAAGAGAAATCATCCATTAAACACAGAACTTGAACACTAATACAAATAGTTCATTTAGCATCCACACCCCAAAAACTAAAATGCATTGAAGAAAAGTTAAATAGAGGAGTCAAGCACAGGGCTGAATATCAGAGAGGTGTATCATGGCAAACTTCATAAATGCCTCACCTTGTTGGACTGCTCCAAAAAAACCCCACAAAATCTGTTACAAAATCATTTTAACATAGTCTATTTTAAAACATTATAGGATTTCATGCCTGGAGCTCAGCAGCATACATTAGAACAATTGCCTCCTAGGGACTTACACTGACAACAACTGCTATGAACCTGAACTGACTGGATCGAGGGAATTTACCTTGTCCCATACCCTGTCTCAGACACATGGGCAGTTTAAGACTTCAAAGTAAGATACAGGAAGCCTCATAAATAGGCAATTCCACAATAATATGCCCACACAGGGAGTTTCTTACTAACTGCAAGCAGTTAGTGGTTGGCTATGCCCTGAAGCATAAAGATTCATATCTGCATTAAAAGTGGTAAATCTACAACGTAACAATTCAAATATTTATTATTTATATGCCTATCAAATCCCCACTTAATACTTTTCTCAACAGTATCTCTAGAAATCAAGGCCCAAGAGCTAATTATGTTTTCCACGTTGAAAGAAACAATACAACTTTCAGCCGGCACAGACCGCGCTGAGCCCTGTCATGCATTATTAATCTTTTACAAGTGCTCATGGAAATATGCCCCTAGATAACAAACTCCTTAAGGCTGGTATTTGTAAGGCATTCTCCACGTTCACAAAACTACATAAATGAAAATCTAAAAGTTAGGGTTTGGACCTGAAAAATAATGAAGGGTACGGTCTAGTACCAGCTTTGACACACAGCTGATAAACACCGGTTGGACAACTCCCAGGCAGATTGAAAGAACTGTGAAATGAAAGAGCATGCTGAACATAGATTCTTCAAATATGTATTCGTTTCCCAAAAAAAAAAAAAGTTATTTTTGTACCTCTAACTTGCTCCACGCCAGCAAAGCATAGACTAGGAATTGTTGACATGGGACCCTGTATGAGTATTTACACATGACAGTATGAATTTCCACACCTAAAAACTTCCAGTTTGGTTTCTTAAAACTGTCTAAGTTTCAACATTGCTTACTAGAAGACGTGAATGTATTTTTAAAAGTATTTTCAGGGATGTGCATTTAGCCAATGAGACAGCTAAGGATTCCTGATAGTGTTTGCACCCTGTAAAAAAATTTCACAGTTCTAAAAACCTGTTTTGAAGGAGTTTTCCTGCTCCTACAGGCTTGGACCAGTGGTAAAGCTTGTCTTTAAAAGTCATTTCACTTACCTTGTCTCTGGATTATAGCCCAGTATGTAGAAAAATGAATCCACTCGAGCCTTAAACTCTCTAGCAGCAAAGATGTCAGAGAAATGGGAGATATTACACTTTCCTCTGGAAAGAAAGAGGGAAAGTGGTATTAGAATTCTATCTTGAATAACAGCTACTTTAATTAAGCACCACTGCAATCTGCGTACAAGCCATAGACGTCCTTCTGTTCTCATAAATGTCTAAAACTTCATAAATATAAGCCTGTTGTAACAAGTAACACTGCAGATTCTTCCCAGGGTGGAAAGAGAAGAAAATTCAGTTACAATGTTCAAGATGGTGTTCTATAAACATTCTTTAATTCTCATTCAACCAGCACATAGTCCTGAGGAGCCCAAATTTAATCAGACTAATGAACAATATCTACCTTAGAAATACAATCCTGAAAATTTCTTAAAGGTTTTGCAGTCTTATTACACTTACATCTTTAAGGAAGCTTCAAGAATTCTACTATTCATATTATTTGGGAAGTCAGCTTTTCATTTAGAAAGCTAAATAAAACTTTAGTTTGATAACATCTCCAAATAAAAAGCAAAGCTATGCTGATTTTAGCAAGGCTGCAATCCCAACAATACAAATTCCAAACACACACAAGTTTCATCCTCTACTTTCTTACATAAAACACAAAGACATTTAAAAAAGAGAAAAAAGAAAAGAGGATTTGTTAGCTGCTTCTACAACAGATTGTTAGCAATTTTTTTTTTTAATATAGTTTGTTGATGAAGTCATTATCCTTAAGGATGAGCTGTAAAAAATTGGATCGCATTTCCCCAAGGGTTTGTTGGAGCGTTGCTGTTGGGGAGCTGCTCCTGTTCTGTCCATCAGTGCAGCGGATGAGAAGCGGGTAGAGAGAAATGGGCCAGCCAGCCAAAGAACCACTGCTTTTCATCTAAACCTGATTCAATGCCAGAAACAAAGCACAAGATTTTGTTCTTTTTCAGTAAGTCAAGCTTTCTAGTATTAACACAGATAGCATCTCTTCTCCCTCGTATTTACCGAATAGTATTTGCTATTATAAATAAGCTGCTACAGGGGTTATTTAACACTTAAATAAAAAGGTTTGCCAATCTTGGTTAAAACTGGATGAAAAGTGCTATTGCCAACAGTAAACTGAGAAGAATAATTATTTTGCCTGTAACAGTACTGGATCTGTTTGCCTAGTCTTCTCACCAGGGCTTAAAAGCACTGCATACCCAAAAAACTGCACTAGAAAGTCGAAATGCTAAGCTTACTTCCCTTCCTCATCTTTTCATGGGAAAGCACTCGAAAAAGGCTTACCAACCAACAGCCACCGAGAACTCTGCCTTGGAACACGAGCTCTATGATTCTCAACATCAACTACTGCAGGTGAGGAAAACACACACCAGAAGGATGAAAGATGAATTAAAGTTGCCAACTGTTCCAAGACAAAATTGACACGGCCATCCTGCAAGCTGCAGCTCCAGAATTGTCCCTATTTTTGCCTAATTCTCAGCCAATTGCCTTTCTGGCAAAGGACAAAGCAACACAGGATTTTGCACGTGTTTTGCACAGGTTGCAATGGAACATTAACAAGGTCCATAATTGACATGTCTCATGGAAATACTGAAAGACAAACTTGTTCACTAATATTTATTTTCCCCCCAGTGGTTGTTTAGTCCTAGTTTAGTCATTCAAAAAGAAGAAAATGAGGAGTGTTTGTTTTGATATTTCACATTATATTCACATTTTTAAAGTATTTTGGGGAAGAAGATTTTGTTTCCTTTCAATAATTCACCTGAGCGTTAATAAGCATTTTCCAGATAAACTTGTATTATCTGTATTCATGAAAGCAGTACATCTTGTTCCCAGCACTTCAGACAAGTAGTACTGCACATTACTACATATTACCACAAAGATTTACCACATAGGTAAAAAGGACATAACTTTATTACACACTTCCACCGGGATCTACAAGTATCCTCTAGTTAAATTCCTTCCACTGGTTTGAGCGTAAGATTGGTAGTTACAATCACCGGTTTTATTTCCCAGTTTGTCATCAATTCATTGTGTGACCAGAGCCATTTGCTGTCAGAGGGCAGAGAAATAATGCCATACTATAATAAATTAGAATTTCACGTTAACCCTCCTTTCATGCATCCCAATACATCCTGCCTGCTCTATGTTCTCAAACTGTAAGAACATCATGTGCAATTACCCTTATGTTGTTCTTGTACACTGAAAATTACTGACATGTATTAATCACAATTTGCTAGGAAAGAATCAGCAAAAATGTAATCTGTATCCTGCAAAAGTATATTCTCTCCATTATCAGCATCTTTAGATACCATCTACAAGCCTGCAAGGATTATCAGAAATACAAACAAGCCAGAACACAGCAAAACAGTGAAACCATAGGCCAACAAAGAGAAAGAAGAGAGTGATCTATCTGAAAGGTGCCCATGGTATATATTTTCAAACAAAAAGGCGGCAAATAAAACACAAGACAGGTTGAGCAAGTGATTGCTTTGGTCTTTTCAAGCAGCCTCCACTTTTTTGAAAGGAGAGAAGAGAAGGTTATTTTTCAAGTTTGCTTGGTATGCATATATAGTCCGTTTTTATCCTCCCATTTTTATCTTTTCTTTAAAGAAGAAAACAGAAAGGATGTAGAAGAGAAGTTAAAATACTCCCAGGGAAAATTCCATACACATAGTTCAGTTTCTCTCTGTTTAAGCAGTCAGAGCTCCAAGACTGGTTTCATCAAGACAGCCAACCTCCTGCTAGCTTGTTTCTACGCATGCCGGTTTAAAAGTGGAAGGCGACCTTCTGTAACTCAGAAAAGGCACTGGGGAATTTCATGAGATTATAGTACGCCACTGGAATTTTCTGAGTTTATAAAAAAAGTCCAATACGTAAACCAAAGACTTCTTCCCAGCCTTATGACAGAAGTCACAGCCAGTTTGTCTTGAATAAGTGGCTTCAGCAAAGTGACTCTGAACAAAAAATGTCTCCAGATGGGTCTAGTGAAACACCATCTGAGCATTATTATCAGGGAGATTATTCAATTTGCATTTTGACAATATCCATGCACGTTAGGCATGTTGAAAATCTGCTGAAAAATAACGCCTCACTGTTTCTATTTGAAAACATTTTGAAGTAACGGTGCACCCCCTCAGCCCAGACAAAGGTTGGCCACTTCAGTTAAAAACTTTGCAAGTAAAAGAGAGCAGCAACCCCCAGGGAAGGGCAGACAGCGCAGAGAACAACACAGGGGTCCATTACCTCCTGTCTGCGCAGCTAGTTTTTAATGGAGCTCTTAGCTGAGCTGCAACAATGACAAGTGCCTCAGAGAAAAAGCCTTTAACGCAATTTAAGCAGGGCAACATACTAACAGTCACTTTACTGGGAGATGCTATTGTTAATAGCGAAATCAAACACGGAGGAGGGAAGGGTAGTATTTCTGCGGGAACTAGCAATAACCTAAATTGGCAAGGATGGGAAACAATATCTTCTGAGCAACATTGATTAACCGAGATGAAAACGAGATCGTAGAATTACAGCTCCTTTTTGAATGAGAGCAGATAACACAAGTTAATTACTGCAGGAGATGAGGAGAAAGCTGAGCAGTATGCTAATGATCCCCACACAAAACCAGAAAAAGCATATCTCTCTCACTAAAGAAGGTTTTTCTCATCCGACCCCGAGACCCAGCGCCGCATCCCCTGTAACTCACCTGAGGGCAGCAGCGTGGTAAGTGTCAACATAATCTGAAATGAAGAGCTCTCGATTCTTGATAACGGGGTCTGTAATAACAAGCTCTCGTCCAGAGTCTGCCAGAAAGCAAAAACACAAACAAAAAAACCACCAACACATTAGCTGCGGTCTGAAAGCATCTACCATCGCCGTTTGCAGGTCTTCTTTACAGGTTAAAGTTTGAGGATGTTTCTTAGATACTATTCAGTGTTAAGATGACAAACATTCAGATAGTTTACATGGCCTGTAAGGTATGGAAATAACACAATACCCATTTTTACACATGAATTCTTCCTTGCCATATCTAGAGAACTGCTGAAGGGAATGAGCTTTTAGGGGTACCCAATGACACATCTTATCCACTGCCCACTAAAAGTGGTCACCCCCAGGTGAAAGGAACTAAGTAAATTAATTTATCACTGACTTCTGGTTTTCAGGCCAAGCTTTTGGTTGGTTTGCATATTTAATCTCAATTCTTCAACAAAATCTTCACAGTACTAACTGCTTAGTGCTTGGCTTTGAGATAAATATTGATATTCGTGTTCAAATGCAGAAAATTCTCAGTGCTAATTAAAAAATTGGAAGACAACTTTTTCCATTACATCTTTATAATAGCTTTGAAGAACACACAAAAATACTTCTCCACATGCACAGAAGTGTGACATAAAAAAGCAGCCATTGTTATCAAAACCGCTCACTTTTTGACACTGTGCCTATAATTCCATTGTTAGAAGTTTCAAATAAATTAGTAAGAGAAATGTTAGATTTGTGCAGCTTTTGCTAAAAGCACACGCAAAATGCCCTTAACGCCTGCAAAAAGGAGAATGTACGCTCAACTTTGTACTGTCATGCACCAAAAAATTGCTGTGTTCCATATTTCAAGCATCAACTTTTATCATCACAATTCACCTTGGAGTATCTTCAAGAATTTTAACAGTTGCCTCAAGGAAATTCCCTGGTAAGAACAGAAGCAAATGTTATGTCTCCCCTAGAGGCAAGAGATAAATGACACTGGAATAGGTACTAAAGTTTCTTCTGCTTCTATTAAACCCAAGACCACACTTGCTTTTGCAAAGAGAAAAGAGGGAACTCAGCTACGAGTGCTTCAGTCCCATCACTTACTGCAGTATTAATCACAGTGAGGATTCACACACGCAAGGCAGCGTGAAGGTAAAAAACTTGGTTCTCGGGACACTATGGCAGAATCACTAAAATAGAAGACATTCACAATTTCTTCAGACAGCTTGGTCTTCAGCCAGTGACGTATTAGTATGCTGCCCAGGAGGCCCATAAAGGATCCTATGTTATTTTTCTTTTCTGTTCTCTCAAGGCATTAGTATAATACAGCATAGTATTTAAACCATACCTGAAACGCATCTGATTATAGCTATGGTTACAGGACATACACCAGTTAGAACAAACAGGGCAGGTAAGAAACACTCTCATCCATCTTCTAACACATTGTTTCATCAACAGTCCTCGCTTCGTGTCTCTACACAAAGGTGTTCTTGCTTTTTGGACTGTTAAAACTGAACATTCAGAGTACAAGTAAAGACCTTACTCTGCAGAGCCTAACTTACCATTCTCATTGTGTCTGTCCTGAACCAAATGCTGATAGACTGAATCTGGGACTTCAGACTGGCGATAGTACCATTTGACATTCATAAGGAGGTGGTCCCGTTTACTCTGAAAAAGAAGGTCTAAAGGCATTACTAAAAAGGAAAATCAGACCACATCTGACACAATCTTCTAAAGTACAAATTTGTTTTCACACTGAAGAAAGCCTAAGGTAAGACCCAAAAGGGAGGAAAACATATTTCTGTGACAATGAAACAAGGGCAATGTGGTAACGACAGATTGACTTTCAACCCAGACAAAGGCAACAAGAACCCACTGCATCATCATGCGGTTTTATCTCTCTGTACATGACCAGCAAATACCAACCCGTTCGCACCAAAAAACTAGCCCAAGAAAAGAAGAGGCAGGGATCAGAAGGATTGGAATTTTTACCCTCATGCAACACGATCTTAGTCTGCTAATTCCTACAAAAAAGTATTTATGGTGAAACACAGGGGAGGGGGAGGGGAAAAACCCAACCCAATAGCAGCATAATTCAGAAAAAAAAAAGAATACCAATAGCAACCTAATTCAATGCAACCATTCTTACTAGTTGTAACCAAGAGATACTATATATCCCCCCTCCCCCCCGCCCAAGGACAGATGGATTCAGACGTGATCATAGATGTCCTTTATTACACTCTGTTACATAAAAGAATAGGATGCTGCACTTCAATCCCAATAATTACAGGCTCCGACTGCTCACGTACCTCACAAAACCAACAACAAAGTTTACACAGAACTATCTTTTTCACTTAACTCCTTTTTCATTTGAGAATCCAGCCACCAGTTTGTTCCTTCTAAGAAGGAAACTGAAGCATAAACACCACTTAAAGAGAAATTTTAGATGAAGTTATTACAGACTCTCTGCTTCAGTGTATCTTTGAAACCCGTGGTTGACAATTCTTTCTAATGCTCCAAAACACTTGCAGAAGCGGAGGGAAGCCTAAAGGGAAATTAGCATTCTTTTGGCATGAGGCAACCGCGAGCACCGTTCGCTTTTTCTGGACTATGGTTCTCTAGACCCTTCTAGGACTGCTCATAAAACATTTACATTTACAAGTTAAATCACAGATTACCCGACCAGAAAGTTCTTATCGTCTCTCCCGTTCACATCAGACTAGTTGTTACAGCAATTTCCACCCTTTCTGCTTAATAAACAACAGCAAAATCTTTCCATTAAATGCACTTGCAGCCTTTGATTAAAAACACATGTAATACCAATACAAAACTGCTAGTGGCAGCATTGTGTCAGGAAAATTGTTAACTAATCCACCACTACCACATGTGCTCAATGTACTCAATGCCTCAAAAACCATTCAAGAACATAATATGCATATTTGTGCTCTACTGCAGAAACCTCAACCTGCTTTAAAAAAAAGGCAAAAAAAGAGACACACATTTGCAGTCAAAGCCAACAAGCTTGTCTAATGAATTAAAGAAACCCAAAAGGACTAAGTCTGAGAGGCAACGCTGATTTCTCCTGCCTGCTGTTCCAAAAGGGTGGTTGCAGACCAAAATTGAGTTCTGCACATCTCCGTCTTTATTAAAAGTCTCTCTGAATTCTGGAGACAAAAAAAAAAATTGCAAGTAAATGTTTTATTACCCTCTTGCTAAGAGTTCATAAATTCTATTAGTGCTAAAAAGAACTGCATGCAGCAATGACGGGAACCGTTAACCCAGCATTTCTCTGCAAATTCTCTTTGCATTTCTTAGTTACAAGAAGGCACCCCTCTTGTGTCACCCAAAGCCCCGAGAGCACTCGGAGAGCTTTTTTTTGTGGCACAAAAACTACTCACTCATATGCATGGACGGTTTGCACAGAGCATCAAAAGCTAATGCTGCGGTTTTCTTGGGTTGTGCCACTGAAGTTGGGCTTCTTTCAAACAGTAAAAAACTCCAAGGAGCATGGTACAGGAGGCGTAAGTACCCACGTATACGCAACCATGAAGGAGTACAAAATACAGCATTGTGGGGGGTGGTGGCAGTGCTTTTTAACAGCAAGTTACATCACGGGGAGGAGAAGGACAGGAAATCTGTGCTGTGCTCTGCCAGGCACGGGGCTTGCAAACACTTATCTACAAACCAAACCCTCAACAGCCAGAACAACAACCGGCAGCCCATGGAGAGAGCTGAGGAAAGGAAGCAAGTTAATTATCTTCATAAAAAGAAGAGAGAACAAAGGTAGGAAGTGATGAATGAATAGATGCAACCTCCTATGTGACCTTACAGCGATGGTGCTGCCAGGGGACAGCTCTGCAGAAAGAACTCTGGAAGGGTACAAATTCTTTGTGAAGGTACATCCCTTACCTACGCATGCATTGAGGTTATATTATAACAAAAAGAGGAGGATTAAAACTGCCAAATGCTTTGATTGCCCTGGCATCATATAAAGACATGAGCTGGGAGGTCACACCTTTATTTTGAATTAGGCCGAGACTGAAAAGGAGAGGGTGATGCAATCACTTCACTTCCCTGGCTCGGTTTCTTAATATATCTCAAAATATTTCTCAGAACAGCAAGCAGCACATGCTCCACAACGCTGAATGTTCTTCATCATTTGAATCATGCCCCGAATGCACGCACAGGGCACAACTCAAAGCCCCGCTCATAAGGAACACGGCAACAAAAATATCATTTACAGCCACGATGTGCAAGTAATTTTTTACGTAAGTCTCTGGACAATGATGCAACTAAAAATACGCTGGTGTACTAATACGCTGCTGTTTGTGCTCTGCTGATAGCAGTTGGGTTTGGGTTGTGGGATGCTTAGGTTGTGGTTTTTTTGGAGGGGTGATCTGATCTCCTTCCTAAATACCTCTTTTTACCACGATTGCTGCTTTTTGTCCAATTCAAAAGCTTCATCTTGAGAAGTATTTTCTGTATCTGCTCTCCAACTTGCATGATTTTGTGGTGTTTAGTCTGAAGTTTCAGTCTCCCTAAAAATATAAAACGTCTGTCATAATCTTGTTTTTCACATTTACATCCTTCATTGCACAGACATTCCTAGACGTGCTATTTCGTCAGCCAACTTTCTAAATATGTATGTCATTTACAGAGCAGACTATACTCAGAGGTGTCAAGGCGCCAACTTCTGTGGTAGACTATTTATTTTAGAACCATGTGCACACAAAAGAAATGTCCCCTACTTCATAAAGTGTTACTTTTTCTTTTTTACACCTTTACATATGAAAAGCTGCAGATAGTCACGTGCCAAATTCAGACTTGCAGAAATCACAGTGATGGCAAGTGCTTTAAAGTGTCTTTCTGGCAGCTCAAAAAGATTCCCTCTGCTACAGAATTCCATTCTGCCCTTAAATGAAAATATTGTTTATTGCTGCAGTACTCAAAAAGCACTCATTTCGGGGTTTTGTTGTTGCTGCTGTTTTGGGTTTTGTTCCTTTAAAAAAAACACAAATCAGTTTTTGGACATTCATCAAGAATTAGATAAAATGTGTAAAAGGATTAAAGCATCCCAGTTCACAAGCATCTGCTCAACTTCTATTTAAAAATAAGCCTCTCCCTGAAAACGGAAAAAAATAATCTTGCAGGTTCTCTTTAGAAATATGAATGTACTGATTTCCACAGCATTTGTGACAATTCCAAGGTACCGGTTTTCTGTTACAACATACTTGCCAACAGCTACTGCCCATTACAATTCCTATCTTAAGAGATTCCACGTTCTCTTCCCAGGGTTATGACTAACCAAATTGTGCAAATGATCACAGATGTCCTGCAGATTCTCTCCAAGGGATTTAAGCAGTATCCTTCATTACTTGCCCTATTTAGATACCACGTTAAATCACAACTAGCTTTGGAAACAATATCCCAAATGCCGGAGCTGACAGATGGGCACGTTGGAGCCAGCGAATAGCAGCTATTTCAAAGGAACAAACAGCAAAACAGAAACAAGGAAAACAACATCTCTCCTTTCAAACATATTTTCAACAATTAAATTTTTCTATTAGGAAGAAAAAGAAAAAGATGATGTGACTAATTCTGGGCTACCAAGTTCTTTGTATGATTTTAGCAACATTTTAAATATTTTAACAGTCACTCCACTGTTCAAAATAAACATCTTGTGCATTGCGGCATAGAAGCTCTGGCCTCACAAGGCCAGTTTTCAAGTGGACATTATGTGTCTTTTTTAACACTAGAAATTAACCCGTTCCCTTTGGAGCATCGTTTGTCCCCCCTAAAAAAGATGATTTTATTATACACAAACGGTCCTAATTCTGCTGCGTGACATGGTATTAGCCCGACACCAACACAAGATTTGACTTGCTCCACTTGCTGTGCCCTCGCTGACTCAGTGAATCGCTACCTCTATTTCTATTCCTACTGGAGAAGTATTTTTACAGTTACTCAATTTTGACATTTACTAATATTCAAAGGAGGGAAAAAAAAATAAAGACCACTCATACCAGATCCCCTGGGGAAAAATAAAAAAAAAAAAGACAGAGGGGGGACACAAATGAAACTATCTGGAAATCAGGAGCTAAAGAGATACAGCAAGGATCATTTTTCTTCCCCCTCTGCAATAGCACATGTAATTTCAAGTTCTCAGGACATCTTTGTGTAGCTGTTTTCTAATTAAATAAGAAACCTGATCAGCTGTTTGTAAGCCAAGAAAAGCCAGCTTGGAAATACAGAGGTTATTACTACAAATGAATGTTATTTTTGCAGCTTGATTATTTAATTCAGATGCACGCATATTAACATGTAATTACTTCTTGCAAACACAGAAGCTTTGTCAAAAGTGAGAGCTATCAGTATTCAGCGAGGAAATACGAGCACTAAATACGGCAACGTGCACTTTAATCCTCTCTGCCCCTCAAATAGAAGGCAGCGCCCTTTTGGTTTCTGTCCTCCTAACCTGAACCAACACAAAGACTGCAACCTTTAAACCTGTTAGTGTTATCTAATGAGTATTCCATCTACAAGAGCTTTTTCTAATAGAAACATGCCTCGCCGGCTTATCTGGGCACAGAAGGCAGGCCACAAATAGGGGCGGCTGATGGAGCGCAGTAATGGCCGGCAGGAAGCGAGAAGGCTGGGTTAAGCCGCGGAGAATCGATCAGCGCATTCAGCCAAGTGAGAGCTGAGCTGGGAATATAAGCTGCCTGGGGTATCAAATATTGCCGTTTCCAGTGTAAAGTCCCATTTCCGTGATCTATGTAGGAGAAAGCGTAATTTATTGACAAAACAAGATAGGATTTTTTTTCACGATGCCTTGCTCTTGACACGTTGCGTTTGTTTACAACAAGAATCTCTCTTATGTCCCTTTTATTCACAAGTTTAACAAATGAAACTCCTTTTGGAATTCAGGTGGAATTCCAGCGTGCTGGGAATTATTTCAGCCTTGTGTACAAATAACTCAGACGTAAAACAAGCATCACACCTTCCCCTGAATCTCAAACTCCTACACTCAGACACACACGCACACGAAGACTCCCCCAGCCTCAGGGACACATCTGTCCTGAAGGCTGTATGAGAAACACAGTCCTTCTGCTCAAAGCCATGCGGCTTTGCTGAGAATAGTATTTATTCTAGATCTCTACTACAGTTTCTACAAAGTTCGAAGCAAAACTGTTTGCAAACAACAGCAAACATTACACAGTATAGACAGGTTATTTGCAGACAGAATTGTTTTGTATGGAAGGAGAGGGGAAAACATGCAAGTCCCACAAACACACCTGTAACACTCAGCCTACATACATACTCATATACACATATGCAAGTATAAAACAACAATCTGTTTGCCTACACCTTTAAACAATTGCAAAACACAGCCAAAATTAGTCTTAAATCCTGACATTTTCTGTAAGGCTGTGTTTTGTGCGCTGTGAGGAGACAGCCAGGTAGCCAAAACCTTAGAATCCAGCCATCAAGGCTCAAACCTTTTTAAAAACACTAGGTGATACACTACTTATCCACATACTAATTCACAGTAGCTGCCATATGTTGTCTCCTAGTGTGGGTGGTTTGGCATTACAGTTGCTAGACTGCCTTAAAAAAAAAATATACAGTCTTCAGATCCCCAGAAGAACTCTACTATCAAAACTCACTATGCTGACATTTTATGAACAGTAGACGTTCTGGTGGGGTAGCTGTTACGGTCACCAGGCAAGAACTCTATAACATGTATGACAGACAAAGAATAATTATGGCAACTGAGAACTATGCAAAGGTCCACCAGAAACTGCAGCAAATAGCACTAAAAGACTGCATGAACCTTCGTGAATCCAACAGTAATACCAGCTTCATAAGGACACAGGTTAGTACTGAATTTCATTGTGCTTCAACTAGATGCTCTTCTAAAATAAAGCTGAACAATCTGAGCTATCTGAAGGCATTCTTCTCTCTTCCCTCCGTCTGCTCCTCATAGCTGTCTTCCCCTCCACACTTTTGCAAAAGTCAACTAATACGGAATAAACGTTACCTACCAGCTCTTAATTTTGCTTAGTATCACTCATAAATCTTCCCATCCCCTCAATTCTGCTTTCCAGATGTCCAAAACATCCTGAAATAATTAAACTAATGCTCAGCCCCATTCACCCAAGAGTTGATACACTATAATTCGAGCAAAGATGTAACCAGTATCTAGACCCATTCCTTCCCAGTAAAATCAGTATGCTGGATTAGCATTGTCTTTTGCAGACACCCAGCCACTCACCCACCAAAGCAGGGAGGGTTTGCAGATGGAGAGGCTCCAGCTCCATTGGGAGCTGTAGCAGGGAGGTGTTACACATTAGCACCCCACTCATTAGCCAAATATCACTCCATAGAAATGGCATCAATAAGGAAGGGAGCTCCGTACTCCTAAAATTACACTTTAGAGATAAAATAATCCTCTCCAACATATTGATAACAGCTTCATCCTAAAAGAGCCAGTAACTCTCAGCTAGAATCAGATTTGGATGACAAACTCTTTCAGACACCTCTATTCCCTTCTTCTGCTACTATTTTCTCCCTGTTTTCAAAACAATGTCCTCTAATTACTTGCTTCCAAATGAACTGCCAAGGGGTGCATGTCAGCAATTCCCCCTGACACAGAGAGGCTGCCATTGATTATGTGGAATGCCAACAATGGGATATCAATCTGTGAATTAGGCACCACATGAAAGGAAAAGGAAACACAAGGAACAAATGAAAATACCATTAGAGAAACAGTCATTGCTTTCCAGGACCTAAGCCCATATGCAACAATAGCTTTAATAAGACACTTGCCATGAGCCAAACAAAAATTAAGCCTGTCTTTTTTGAATCTTGAAAAATATTCTAAAAAGCAACTGTGAAACAGCCAACTGAAATGGAGTGTTTTAGGCTTTACCAATTCTGTTAAAGAACAGGTAACTATTTAAAATCTTATTATTTGACAGTGTTTCTTAAAGGCGTAGGACCATTAAAATTTAACATGAAGTCTCCTGCTTTCTACTGAGACAGAAGAACAAAGAACTATGTAAAAAATCTACTGTATAAGTTACTGGCCCAAGTCAGCTAAGTTAGTTACAGAATGGCATACTTTTATATGTGCAAAAGAGTAGGTGTAACTACATAAAAACAAGTGCAAACTAGAACTGATCGAAATGAGACTTTATGGTCACTTGAAAATGAAGCTACAAGGGCACCGGCCATCTGTTGAACGGTTTTCAATACATTCAACTTCTAACCGGCTTTTGTGCCCAGGCTCCGGGGACTCCTCTCTTTCAGTATCAAAAAAGTATCCATCTTTTTTCATACCTTTGGAATTTCACTCATATTCACGCCCCAGAAAATGTGATCAATCAGCACCCCACATCATCATCTGCTTTTAATAAGATCACAAAAGAGCTCAATTGGGACCAAACGAGAAACTACTCTACACAGTCTTTGCCCATGTTATTTGTGTTTTCTACCCAATTCCTGAGGCAATTTCCTCCTTACCTACAACACTCGGGATTAACCCCATCTTCCCTACGTTTAGCTGGTGGTGACACAGACACAGAGGATCAGAAACAGCATGCTAACATCCTACAACACATCAAATGTCAGACATTAAATACATATTCATTCATAGGCTTTCAACTTTGGAGCAATCCAGAAACAGAATCGAACACAGCCTCATTCAAGCTTTCAAGGAGAAAAAGAACATTACTCAGTTCAGGTCATGACCATAAAGATTTCTGTATATAAAACAAACTATAGTATTTGCTCCATAAACTTTTCAGCTTTACTAGAAACAAAGCTGCTTGTTGTGCCAAGGTCTGGCAAGTCACCTGTTTTCCTACCAGTGAAACACACTTAAGTAGGACAATACCCTTAAAATTTCAGTGCAATTCTAAATGACAAAAGATAATTTCATCTTGTAAAAAAAAAGCAGTTATGCTTAAAAACTGACTGGCTTAAAATAAAACTATCATAAGATCTTTCATGAAGGTTATGGGTCATTGCTTACTACCTCATTTAATCCCTTTGTGGTATATTTCTGCTCCGTTTCCCTTTTATGTTCTTTGAATCCCATCTGTGGTTCATGGTGTCAGTTATGCTGAGCAAAAGCATAAAGTAACCACACAATTAAAGTGTACAACTACCCTTGAACAAGCCTGTTTAATTATAGCTGTCAGGGCTAGCAGACAACGTGGCCACCCATTTCCCCTCCCAGGAAAGCTGCTGTGGCACAAAAAGCTTTCCCCAACAGACTGCTCCCTTTCTGGGGAAAACAAGCAGCTGCCTACACCAGTGGGTCCAGATCTGCGACGTGTGTGTATATCTGATAAAATCCGTGCAGATGAACTTTGTTTGTCTGTGCTGTCTCCACCAAGCAGAGTACGGACACAGACCGTAGCTGGGGACAGGCAGTTGGGTCCAGCCAGACTTGTGATTTTTGTTTGAGCAAGCCACAAGCCACATCCCCACTCAACACCCACGGAACCTGGCACTGTGCTCCTGCTGGGGAGTCTTCTCAACACACAAAGTTGCTGCATTTGATGGTTCTGGGGAGACCTTAGAGCCCCTTCCAGTCCCTAAAGGGGCTCCAGGAAAGCTGGGGAGGGACTCTGGATCAGGGAGGGGAGCCATGGGACGAGAGGGAACGGTTTTAAGCTTAAAGAGGGGAGATTTAGACGAGATATTAGGAAGAAATTCTTTGCTGTGAGGGTGGTGAGCCCCTGGCCCAGGTTGCCCAGAGAAGCTGTGGCTGCCCCATCCCTGGAGGTGTTCAAGGCCAGGTTGGATGGGGCTTGGAGGAACCTGCTCTGGTGGGAGGTGTCCCTGCCCAGGGCAGGGGGGAGGAACAAGATGGTCTTTAAGGTCCCTTCCAACCCAAACCATTCTATGCTTTCTGTACGTGCATATATATGGTACACTCAGTTCTACTGTACAAAAATCACAGATGACACAGTGGAGATGCCATCTTTCAGGTATCATTTCTACAAGTATCACAAAAGCCCTATACGAAAGACACAAACAGGGCTGAGAATTCATTAATAGGCTGTAATTAAAACCACTACTAGGGAAAGCACTAGGCATAAGCACTATTTTTGACCACAGCATCTCTGTTCGCGTTTGTTGCTTCTCCAGACTCCACTTTGATTACAGATGATGCCTTTCCAACAGAAGGGAATTTGGCAGGAAGCTGCTGACACGGTATCGATAGCGACCCTCCTTAACACCCGGCCTTATTAGCATCTCTACTGCTGCTCTGCATCCCACACACAGCCGACATCAAATACACTCAGTGTCAAGCATAATAAGCAAACAGTTACCTAACAACTAATGGTATTACAAATGCATTTAACTAATCATTGAATATATGCTCCGGTAATTAAATTCCATTAAGGTTTTTTAAGCATTATCCGAAAGAAACCCAACATTGAAATGAAGATACCATTCAGACTATGCCTGACATTTGCCATTAAATGTCATGTATAGTATATAGCTCAAATCTAATTGCTGAGCACCAGCAGCCGCAGTATTTATCACTTCTATTAAAACAAGCAGCACACACAGCGGTGAGACTATTTGAAGCCATCATATACAGTTTAAATAGATTTCTCACCTTTTGAATATCAAGAGGCCACATTTTCTTTAACATCTCACTGAGGGGTTTACCTTTTAACAGAGGGATACCAAGAGCTGAAAGGATAAAACAATCAGGAGACAGTTTGCTCTGCAAACCCAGCACAAAGTTTAAACAGTCATATGGCTGTTAAAATATTGCCTAATAGTCAGGCGAATTTTATGACGGGAAAAATTAAAGCACCTCTGCAAACTGGCCTGCTCTGCTAGCAAGCTGGATTTTTAAATTATAAAAACAACAACAACAAAAAGATTGATCAACCAGATCCTGTGGCTTGGCTGTTTCACCACATAATCAAATGCTGTTCCTATGAGGAAACAAAGTGTATTTGGAAAATAAGTGCCTGGAAAGTCAGTGTTTCCTTGTGCAGCTTCTCCGAGGATGTGAGCATTTGCTTATAAAATGGTCAGTTACTTAAATGTTTACATCCTCTAAGAAACTGCACCTAACACACTGTGTTATAAAAAAAGCTAACATTTTAAAACAAAAAAAAGTTTTCTACACACACACACTTCATGTATTAGGGTGTTCAGACACTGGCTGATAAAACAGGGTCATGACACAGCCTTAATAAAAATAATACTGACAGTAATGCCTGTGAAACAAAGCAGAGCTGCTCACCAAGAAAAGAAAACAGTCTTAAAAAAAATGTCAAGTTGCAGAAGATACGGCTATCTTACTATGCACGGAATTTCTAATGCAGATTGGTGCTGTCTGGCACGATATCAATAGCTAGAATTAGCAACACTAGACTTTATATTTTTTTCTTTGTATTTATATGTAAATCAGTAATAAATAAATATACCCCAAACCACATCCACAGGCTACAATCTAATCTAAACCTGTAGATTGGAAAGATGGCCTCCATTCATCTGGAAATACTAGATATTGAAAATGCTAAAATCAGAAAATAACTATGCTGGAGAATAAAATGGATGTATTTACTTCCTATAAAAGAAAAATGCTCACAGGAAAAGTTGGGAGCGAAGTACAAAAAAACCCACCCCTTTTCTCAGGTGCTGAAAGTCAGGAATGAACATATGGACAACCAAGATGAACCACATGAAAAGGACTTCCAAAACAAAGATATATAGTTTTTAAACGTACAGTATGTGTATGAGGGACACCATCTGCACTCTCATTTGAATTGAGATTGAAGGGAACACAGCCAGCCAAGCCAATATAGAGTTCTAAGGCTAATCATTTGTCTTGGGTAATATAATCATCACTGCACTACAACCCTAACAAATGAAGCTACTAACAGCTTCCATTTTAAAAAGTCAAGGTGTTAATTCACTCACATCCACCAGTGGAATGCTTTGAGACCAACTAGTAGTTCCACAAACCATTCAGTCCTCCTGAAGATTCAAATTAATTTACTTTATTACTAGAGGCACTGGATGGAACTCGTCATTGCCAGATTCAAATGCTCTTGACTCAGAAATCATCAGGTATTCTTATTGAAAGTTTATACCTTTCCCATTGTTCTGAGCACAAGGATTTATATGAAGCGTATCATGATAACCAATTTTTTTAAATACTTATTGAAAACAACAGGACACCTATATGCAACCATTACCTATAATTGCTGAAACCGTCAGAGCACCTTACAAAAAAGAAAAACTTTTCATAAAGCAAACCAAAGCACCCAAACCAAGAGACACTAAACCTTAAGGAAATTTGCGTAAACCTTATTTGACTGTTTTAGAGATAGCTCATTATTTAGATTAGTTTCCGTTCACCAAATACAATCTTCTCAGCATGACTGAGAAAATTGTTTTTAAAATCGCCATGAGTTTAGTTCTTCAGACTGCTTACCAGGAGTCTTACTGGTGGGGGGAAGTCTTAGTGATTATGCAGTAAAACAAGGCACCTTCCCTCTCTTTGATGCATGCGTTAGGGGGAGAAGCCTATTTAAATCAATATCGAAGCATGTATTTGAGAAGCTTGTGCAATACTCTGCAGTCCTGGCCACGCCATCGCTCTGACTTCCGCTTTCACTACCTCGTGTACGTGACTGCACAGAGGCCACGACGCAGACCCTGCGCTCTAACGCTTGAGAAGACGTGACAACGCTGCCAGGCTGGAAGGGACCTCCGATATTACTTCAAACTGGAGGAGAAAAAAAAACCACCAAAAAACCCCCAAGAAAAAGAGTCCTAGTGCACTGGGAGCCTGAGCCTAAAAGGTGTGGAGCTACCTCAGTATTTATTACCTTAGAAAAGTGAAATAAAATATTCATGTGCTGGAACGAGCAACACTGGCAAATCCATTTTCCAACACTTAAACTAATGTAAACTATAGCACTCATCCTACAAGTGCTTTCCAATGAGTACAGTAATAAATGAATCTTTAATGTAATGCAATATTAGCTCATATTTAAATATTTACTGTGCAGCTAGTGTATTTCAAATGCAGGCATGCTCCAGGTACTCCCCCAGCTGTTTATTTTCCTGGCCCAATATCTTTACTGACAAATAGCAGCCTTGGTTTAATCACCTCTCTGCTTTCAGCATCAAAAGGCAAGTGTCAAACACCAATGTCAGCTCCTGGATCAGCCCCACTCCGGCATCGAGAACCATCAGGGTGGGGAAGGAGTGGATGCCAAGGCCATGCCCTTCATCAGCAGTGAAGCTCACGCAGGACACAGGATTATACCAAGGAGCAGGTTCTACTGAAGACGGCAGAGAGCATCACGACAGCTGCACTTTCCAGATGAAAGATTTATGATGATGTTTTAACCACAGTTCACAGAGTTTTGCACTTCAGAGTGCGAAGTTTTTAGCTTAAAGGCCCAAACTACTTCAAAACTCAAACAGCTTCTATTGAAAGAATGTTCTCGGGGCTCAGAAAAGCAGATACAAACAGCATCTGAAATTGGTATACAATTTTCAGATATTTCCCTGCAAATTTGCCTCGGCTAATGCAGCGAAGCACTCAAACACAGTCCATACTGGCAATAATAATCATCTTTGATCGTTAGCACAGCACAGGGAGCAAGAATTCCTAGGTTTATGAACAATTTTGTAATACAAATATGTGAAATGCTACAACACATCACAACTAGAAAACTAACACCAAATAATAGCTTCCTTTTTTGAAAACGTATTTCTCCATGTTTTCAGCAACAGACATTCTGAAAAGCATCCAAGGGAATACCCTTTCTGCAGATTTCTTGACATACATTCCATGCACTGTGTGATATTATATATTATGCACCTTCTGCCTCACGAGGTCCTACAGTTCAGACATATCAAAGCACCCAATTGCCCCCCCCCTTTTTTTTTTTAACATGAAGAATATAAAAGCACATACTGAAGCTGGTCCTTGTTAGCCGGCCCATTTTCATCTCTTTAAACTCAAAGAGAGCAATTCCCTTGAAAACTGTCACAGCATTTTCGCAATCCATAAAGAGGAAGTTCAACAGCCTTAGGTCACTAATCATAACTACAGTAGATACAGAGCATAAATTATGTCTTTCTATTTCACAGTAGTGAATCATGTATATTCTTTTATCTTAATTACTTGATTCTTTCCATAAATCGAATATTCCAGACATGTTTGTAGCCAGTACGGTGTAAACAGCAGCAAATCCCTTCTCTGAAGTAATATTCCCAGCATTAACATTCCATCTCCTTTCCTTTCTGCAAGGTTACATGTAAACCTCATCTTAACCATTCCCTCCTTTTTCTTTTTCTATATACAACAAACATACAGATGCCACGTTTATCGCTGTTTCTGCTGCACAGTTACTTGTAAACAAATTGGCAAAGCTGTCAAGTGGCCATAACGCTATCAAGAATCTTCTCCACATAGGAAAGCACTGTTGTGTCAATGAAGTTGCGCCTATTTTATACTGCAGCTACTCCAGCATTTCTTACATAGTTAACGCAGTTCATGAAGATGCGTTATTACACTGAGTCATAACCATGGGATACAGACTTCCTGGGATGTTCATTCACTGTAAAGCATTAGTTGGCTTTCCCAGCAAAATTAGGACACGGAGCATAAAAGAGCAAGTGCAAGCACTTTGGTGGCATTGGCTATTTGAAAAAGTCCTCTGAATGAGACACCCACTGGAATTCTCCAACTGCAAAGCACAGCAGAAGGGACGAATCTTTCTTCCCCGCAGTCACCAGTATGAGACATGGCCAGCAACAGCACCTTTACAGTTCAGTGTTGTAAGGAACTAAATTGATTATTTGACCTGCCAAAATCCTCACACTGCCTGTGACTAGCGCTGAATCCACTCCATGGAAACCTCAACTCAAAAGAGAACACACAGCTTTGCACAAATACGTAGCAATGAAATCTGGGCGAGCAAAACCCAAAAGTTCAACCACCCTAGTGATATCTGTGATATAAGAGGAAAGGAATTTGTAAATAGAACCACCTTCCTCACGGCTCGTCAAATCTTATTTACAATGTCCTAGACTAGAATCTGCTGCACCGGCTGTACAGGTTGATTCCAACACTTGGCCCAGCAAAGATCCTCACCCTAAGAGTGAGACATTAACTCTACCCAGGGTTTTACTACAACTGTCATATTTTGTGTTAAAACTCCAAGAACTTCCAAAGAGCTCCATGACATTAGGCTCAGTTTAGGGTGCCTCTTTCACCTCTCTCCACTCTTCTGATATTTCTAAGATGCTTACTGACCTAAGGAAGTATTGCCTTCTCTGATTCTTTATCACATGTTGCTCAAGTCAATAGATAGTTTTATACAGCTCACGTTTCAACTGAATTTTCTAATATCATGCTTAGTTACAGATGACCACCTTTTAGAGAGCAGTCTATGGATTGCTGTGAAGGCACGCCCATCATTTGATTAAAAAAAGCCAAGGATTCGTCAAGACTCATCTCAAGAAATCCACAGCAAATCACAGCTACGGAAATACAACCCACACCAAGAGGCCTGGTCCATTGCTCCATTTGCATGAGTGCAGAATAAGTCCTCTCTCATCATCACAATTTGCTATGAAAATAGCAGCTGCTGAAAAATACTTATTTTCGTAGCACCACACTCTCAGAACTTTTATTTTTGACAAGGATCCTCACATTTAGATGATTTCTACTTTATCTTTTATTCTGCAATTAGAACTGGTATTTTGCTACTTTAAAAAGGATGTTTTACAAATAAAAGGGAAACCCAGTTTGTTGTTTTATACAGCAACGGTACATACAGGCGGATGGAACAATAATTGCTCTATAGAACAACACAGCTTGTATATTTTCCAAAAGGAAAGAGAGTTCAAATAAAGTTTAAGATTTGCTTAGCACAAGTTTGTTTGTTTTAATAATTCTGCATTGCTTTTAACCTTAAAGTGTGCCAAGAAACAAGACACTGGAAGGAATAAGATTCAGAAAACCACAGAAGTTCTGCTTAGAAAGCAGAGCAGGATACTTATGCACTACTAATTTAATTAAAGAGTTATTTTCCTTTTAAATACCCTCTAATGGCCCAAAACGAACTCAGGCTGATTTAAAATCAATCATTTTAATCAAAATTACAAGTTCAAATTCTCCATGGATTAGTGTTCAGTGGCTACAGAGTCAAAAATGCACATCCATCACATCCCTCCTTTTTACTTGCTCCAAGTCCCAAGCAGGGAAAGCCCCGGTTATCTCATTCACACAAACCCTGCGCATCTCAGGCGCCTGCAGCGAGGCAGCCCCTGAGCCCTGTTTCTGCTCTCTGAACAGGCCCCAGGCAGCACCCAGACCTCGCGCCCGCCTTCTGTAGAGAAGGAGAAAGAATTTGCAGAAGAGCTGAAGCTCTATGAGAGAGTCACGAGGTGGAGCTGACTTGGAGCATCTTCCTAAGCGGCTCCATCAGGCTGTGCTGCTTTTCCTGCTGCTCAAACACAGAACCCATCCCAGGTATCCAAAGAGCATCTCTCCTATTTTCCCTTCCACATGCCAACATTTTTGTACCTCTGACCAACAGCCTGCTAGATCAGATGTCTTTCCTAGTATTTTTTTAATCTACCTGAAATAAACACCTTTTGACACAGTGTGATGTACCAACCTCAAATTTACCAACCAAATAATCACTTGCCTTGAAGAACAAACTTGCTCTACACAACAATCCCACGGCAAGACCAGGGCAGTGCATGGAAACAACACAGCAGCAGTGATAATCAAGAAAGCCGACAATTCAGAACACACACCCGTTGCCCAATGCCTATCACATTATCAAGTGTTTCATAGTAAAGAGGAACAACGGCCGATCTGTGTGGATAAAGACAATTGCTACCCACTTCAGCAGTGGCACAACACAACGCCAAGAAATACTTGCAAGGGAGGCTACCCGTAACTGAAGATGGACACCTATGTGTGCCAAGAACCTTAAATGTCCCTACATCCTGAAAGGTTAAGGAAACTAGGGAAAACAGGAAGAAAGAGTCCAACCAACTCAATCTGGGGCTGGTAAGGAGCAGAGATTGCTGATTACACCCTCAGCTCTACACGGATTCAGGTGAAGAGGTTTCTCTACCAAGCCTGCCAACATCACAGACCTTTCCCACCTCCCACCTTTGACCATGCACTGCTATTCTAGAGCACTTAGGACAAAACCTTTAGCTAGGCAGTCTCGGTGATGTTTTCCGTAAGTGAACTCCAACTCAATTGCGCTTTCTCCAATGTAGCTAGAAAAAAAAATCAAAGGTGTCTATTTTAACATATTACGCATTATTCTTTTCTGCCCATGTTTTGTTTTTTAAGCATCCAGATAAGACATATAAGCCTAGCAAGACGCTCGCACACCTAAGCTGTCTACATCCTAGCAAATATGCCCGTTCCACAGCCGTGATAACACAACACCGAAACACAACTACCCACCGAAGCCATGGCTAGCCCAGATAGCATTTTGGGTAGCTGGCAGTGGGATGTTTATTATGTCCTACAACTCCACATGCTCCAGCGAGCATTTTATTTCCACACAAGCATTATGACTACCTTGAAGAGCCATATGAGGCACACCAGTGAGGTTGCCCTTTCCCAGGAAAAGGCAAGCAAGCAAATGGCAAGGGACAGGTCACACCAAAGCTTAGTGACCACAGTGACATTTCACATTCCTTAAGGAAAGCCATTTTGAAAGAGGGAAAACAAATTTCTTTAATGAATTATCTTCACCAGCTTACGAAGCATAACAATGTATCTTTGGAGACTCAGCAGAGACAGGAGAAATCTGACAGTGTTCAAGTACCCCCAAATGACCAGAGAGAAAATTTCAACTTCAATAATCCTAAAGGTCAGAAGCATTATTAAACATGACAGATGCCCTCGCTATTCAACACTAGAGGACATGGCTAAATTTATTCTAACTCCATTTGCTCTTGCTACATGTAAAGCAGCTAATGTACCATTTAATACTTTTTTTTTTTTTCCCCGCCTAAAAGCTAGAAATAACAATCTTTTTTCTCCATATTTTCAAGTTGACAACTACTGATTTATTTAGCAGTCAATTATCTCAGCACCAGGTGTAGGAAGCAGCTAGGTTTACTTTGGGTAAGCAGAAGGAAACACGACAGTAGAAAAGGGAAAAAAAGTCAAAAGGTGCTGAAGACCACGCACCCATGACAAAGGGCCTAACAAAACTAAAAATATGGGTAAGTCGAATATACAGAGGGATGTTAATAATTCTGTGGCTCCCACATCTAAATCAAGACATTGCTATTAAACGTTCTCATGTACAAATTTATTAGCCACACACGTCCCTCTCGATAGCCCAGTATGGGAAAGCAATCCTGACTGCGCTCTACAACCATGAGTGGTATGTTCTTCTTTTTCCCTGTTTGCTCAATATCTGGTTTCGTCCTTGGCTCACAGTCAGTGGGGGGTGTGGGGAGGTGGGCACGTTGTTAATGCAATTTGTACCAATTGTGCTTCCTGCTTTCCTTTTTATAAAATTAGGATAAAGAACACAATAGCAATTTTGCAAAATGAGCACGAGATTTCACATTTAGTCCTATTTTTGTCCCCTTGCAATTCTTAGAGTTCCCTTTCTGTTTTATACAGAAGTTGGCTCTCAAAATAAAACAGTTTTCCAATGAATGGGAGCGATTTTCTGATGTAAGGCAAGCCGACAAGCATCATCAGCTCCTCTCAAGGCGCCAGCCGCCATGTTCTCTCTGCTGGAGCGCGTCCATAGCGTGGTGCACACGCAGAGATGCATCTCGCCAGCGGCAGCAGCGCAGGACGCGCAGGCAGCTCCACTGCTACAGCCGGGGATGGAGCCTTTGTTGGGGGTGAAGCCTCAGCAGCCTCCAGACAGGATTTCATTTCTCACATGGCAAGAAGCCAGCGCTGGAAATTCCAATCACTGGGCTTCCGAATGCCACGCAGTGCAAAAACAAACAGGGTAATCACATTAAAAAAATAAAATAGCCACAACAAAAAAAAGTGTGGGTTATTCTGTGGAGTTTTGGTTGGTTTGTTGTTGTTGGTTGGTTTTTTGTTTGGGTTTTGGTTTGGTTTTTTTTCAGATGTAGCCCCTAAGTTGTACGGTCTGCATTTCAACTCTAAAGATCTAGGCCATATGGAAGAAACGGAGGAATACCTTATTCCTACCAATGCTACCACCTATTTTAAACCCCTCAAATATGAAAATTCTCTCCCTTTCCAAAAGACAATGATGCAACTCTGACATAACATTGTAGCTCTGTATAAATTAATTTAGTTCCATTGATGCATTGCACTATCAAAGCTACTGAGAAAAGCAAAACCAACACACCCCACAAAAATGCTCAACATTCTTTACTTGATGAAATAACACTACTGATGAAATCACAGATCTCTGCCAGGATCAAGCAGGTCTGAATACAGCGTCTTCACACAGCCCTGTGCGCTTTGGGAATGCAAGATATGCTGGTTTAGCTACTTTAGAATGGATGGTTTCTGCTCCTGCCTTCAGAAGATATACAACAAAATAAAAAGAATGTTGCTGTATTTTTCAAACAAGTTGAGTGAAACTCCAATACCCATAAATCCACAGAGCAGCCTCATTCCTCTTTCTTCAATTCTGGACTCTCACGTGAAAGACATTTCAAATACCTTGTTAATTTAACACACCGAAAGCACATCAACTCAGTGCTTGAACAGTCTGTTACTATAATAAGAAAATTTTTTTCACATGTGACAAGACCAAACCCTATCGTGTACCACAGCTTAATATCTGTGCGAAAATTCAAAGTGTCATTTGGGCAAAAGTAAACCAAAGGAAAAAAACCACCTACAGAAAAGCATTGTAAAGGAGGAAGGGAATTATCAAAATGGATTCATAAGCATCTGCAATTATTTTAATACAAAATGCCCAGCAAATCTCCCTGTACTGCTGACAAATCACCAGCTGAGGTAAATCCCAGATAATGAAACATTGTAAGAAAGGCTCTATTTAATAATTTAGCCCCTGTCAAGGAGTTTGTATTGATTCTTGTTTTCAGCGCAGGGAGAGAATGTTATCTTCAGCCTTACGGCTCAATGACAGCATCAGTGAATTTAATCACTGTGCAGCTCCTGCCATGCAATCCTTAAACTGTCACCTCTGATTCTTCATCATTCCTTGCTCCTTCAGTCCAAGCCCCCTAGACCCACATTTTCATACTAATCTCCCACCCCACACATGCCCCACCATAATCACAGCAGCATTTCAATCTGCTTCACATTAGACAGAAAAGGCAATCTCATTTGCAGGCTAGATTTTTTTTTTTTATTTTAAATAATTCAGCACTCCTTCAGATGTCTCATTCATCTCTCTCAGATTAGCGAGTCTGCTCCGTACCTTAACAGCAAACTTTGCCATGCTGAAGGCAGGATTGAGCGACAGGACAGCAGTTCTAGCAAAGGTTTTGAGTAGAAAGAAAATCTTTCAGCCTTTTCTTTGCTGTAGAAGGGGAGGTGAAGCTGGAGAAGCAAGAATCTATATTAATCAGCATTTTTTCCACACCAAAAAGGAAAGGTCATGCTGCCTCATAACTGGCCAGGAAAAATTAGCCACAAATTAATTCAGCTGCAGTTCAGGAACAGAACATCAATTCATCTACAAACAGAATGAGGCTTTTAAATACATAAATGCTTGTGGCTACAGAAACCTCACCCAGCCATTTGCATTCAAAAACACTGACTCCTATAACAGCGCAGAGGATAACAGATGTAATTTTAACATGTTTGCTAAAATGCAAGGCCATACGCAGGAAGAATGCGAAGGAGAGGAAGCACAGACTGCCTAATTCAGAAAGACATATTTCTTTTAATTTTTCCTCTCTATTCCAGGTGATATGCAATACTTTCCATTTTATAATCCTTTGGATCACAGCAAAATGATCCCACAGGCCCACACAGCCAAGGTCATCACACACAGCTTTTCTATTACAGGGCACTAGCGGCATTTCACAACTGTCTTTTTATGCACTTCTGCCTTTCCATCCAGACTATAAATTGTTACAAGGCCCTGGGGCAATCCAGCTGTACGCTCCATTCAAATCAGGCTTCAAGGAGAAAGCACCACAGTCGAGATGCTTCAATCAAGTAAACACACAGGCACAAAGGGCAACTGCATCACAATTAATAATGTTTTCTTTCGGATGGCAAATTCACCTCTTTTTTTTTCTGTTTTAAAGTTTCTCTCTGATGCTCAGATCCAAAGTGTAGCCCATTAGCATTTTAAATGTGACATCAAATTAAGTCAAAAATATGATAAATCAGAAGCATGCTGCTGAAATCCATTTGCTGGTTGGGTTTGGTCTCTCTCCGGAAAAAAGGAAAACCTCAAAAAGGCAATTTGGACTTATTTATCAAACATCGGAAATTTGCACCAAGAAAGGTTTAAATGACAGGGTTAGAGGACAGATTTGCAAGATGTATTGTATTTGTACAAATTAGCTGGCATCATGGCCAGAGATACCCTGTTATTACCAGCACCTCTGGGTTTCTTTTGGCCATCAGTTCTCACCCTTTGCTTTTGCTGTTCTCGTTTACTTAACTCCTCACTTCACCTCCACTTGTTATTGCAGAGAAAAAGCATATAAGCTTCCTGGATGACAGTTGCACTTCCTCTTTCATTTCTGATGTGTCTTTTTTTTCCTCTTTCAACTTAACTTCTAAGTTGGCATTGCCTTGGTTTCAGTAAATTAATCTGAACCTTACATTCAATACACTCGTCAGTGCAATATTCTGTGACTAGCCACGTTTTCAAATCAGTACACTCTTACTGGGGATGGAAGGTAAAATTTAGGGAATTTCTGCATTGTGCTTTGTTTCCTTCCACCAAAACACTAATATTCAGTAATCTTATTTTACTACTGATCTCTGCATACAGATAAACGTATTTCCAATATCTATGGCTCTTCACTACTTTTGATATTTAAATTGAGACAAGTAATCAAAGCTGGACACACATTTGAAATGCAATTACTACTGTTGCATCATATATTTAAGCCAACAGCTGGTTATTTTAGGTGAGGAGAAAAGTTTTATTGGGGTAAAACAATCTTGTACCCAACCCCGCAGGCTCCTGTCTCCCGAGGAAGCCGTTCGCGCCAGGAGACCGATCAGGAGCTTGGAAGGAAGTGTCCGTGTCTGTGCTGCGCTGCACAGAGACAGAAAAGGGTGCTTAAATTCTATAGCACTTCAGAGAATATGCTGTTGGATTTCTCACCCACATCGTGTCACAGAGGTCTCCCAAAGCCGGTTTAGTTTACCTAATTGGGGGTGTGTGTGTATCTGTGTTATAGAACAGTTACCTAACCCAGCGTCACAGGTAAGCTGACATTAATTATCATTAACATCTCCACAAAGGGCAGTGCTTGGCCACAGCCCGAGGTGTGCAGCCCCTTAGGAAGAACAGGCAGCAGGGTGATCCTTGGCTTTCCAACAGCAGCCCTTTCCATTCCAAATGAATTACTTCCCCAGACTTGCTAACACACTTCGGCACGCCTCTCTGGTTGGCCCACCGAACACAAATGGCAAGTTATTCAAGCTGGTTAGTCTAACCTACATACCCCTCTGTCTGAGCCCCGCTGGCTGCCCAGGTATTTCGCACTCCTGACAAGCTCTCAGCTACCGTTAGGTGCTGCCTCCCTCGTGTCCAGCCCGTGGGACTGAAAGAAGTTTCCTTCCAGTTCAGTGGGGTCCTACGCAAACGAGCATCAAAAGCCATCTCAATGACCACCTTGCATGCGTATTAATCCAATTTCTGCATATTGATTGGATTTTCTCATACAACTCATCCATCTAAGTTTTAATCATGTTTTTTCATCATCTGGAAGTAATCACAGTCAACATTTTAATTAAGATAAAGAGAATGGACTGAATGTTAGGACCTGTTAACCATTAAGAGATAAAGAGAAACTTCACTGTCTATAATATACTGATTATAATGCAAAGAATCTGTCATGGTTTAAACTACAATAGAAAACCAGGAAATACTATTTAATGCAAAAAATACATTCCTTTACAGCTCTGAAGCTATATCCTCAATCTGATGAGAATCCAAATCTGTTTCTTCAAATCGTCTGATCCAAAAAGAAATTCAGTGAAAATTTCCATTTTCAAAACATAGCTTTCTTCAATAAAAAAAAAAAAAAGAAAAAAGGACTTCTTTTTTCTCCCGGAGGGGGACAGCAAGCTGGGTGGAATGAAGCAGCAAAAAGTACCAGTCTGTGAGAGAGAAACGTGACTGGCTGAGCAGATCCGTAGCTATTTCCTCAAGAAATTCCAGATACTGTTCTTCTGCCAGAAACTCAGAACACGGAGATCAAAGTGATTTTGGTCAGGTTTGATTTATTCTTAGCAGAGCTTAGACTCCAATTCAGAGACCGCAATAACAGGATAAGTAACTGGAGTCAGGCTTACTTCTGAAGGACTATGTGAAATGAGTGAAGATAATATCAATTCCAGAAAATTAGCACGGGGAGGGGTGGGGGGTGGAAATGAAGGAACATTTAATTCCCAGCTATTTATTTCAGAACTATTAAAGTTCAAAACTGCAGACAATTCACTCCTCCTCACTTCCTCTTGATTGCCAACTGAAGTACGACTCAGGCATCACTATTGCGCTGTCTATGCTTTGATCCATGTATTTGTAGCACCGAAGAATATTTAAGAAATACTTTGTGAAGTCTGCAGATTTTTTTTTTTAAGATTTGACTCATGCCAAATTAAAGTGAACAAAAAGTATGCTCCCATAACTTTGTGATGACTAGAAAATTTGTATTTATGACAGCCATGTGCTCTATTTAAACAACTGCATTGTTAAAAATGCAGCAGTATTATTGCAGAATTAAGTCAAAAGCAGCAGACTGATGTACAGGAGACATCTCTCGATGTAAACAACCGGTTTCTTACAGAAAGAAAAACTAATCAGAAAAATTTACATGGGAAAAATAAAAACCACACACCTAAGGATTAGCTGCTTCTATTTTATTGGCTTGTCCATGTCATTTAAACCCCAAGATGTAAGACAAAAAAATCAACTGTAGACAAACCCTGAATTAGATGCTAATGGATCCCAGTTCTACTCCTCTACCAAACACCAATTTTCCTTCTTACAGCTGTTCAACAGTCAAGTAAGGTGAATGAAGTATTGAAGTCACATTGTTATGCCCTGTTTCAAGCTTTATCCACATATTCCAGCTTCCCAATTATATTTTACTGTTTCTTATTTGAAAAATAATATTTTTTAAAGTAGGCATTGTAAGATGGATAACACAGGCTTAAAATAAATGGGTAAAGAAGTGTTTCCCAAGGAACAAAACATGGTTAGAACAGTTGTTCTAAAGCTAATGATAACCTTGCATAATCCAGATTTATAGAAGACCACTTAAACCCAGCCACTTCTTCACCTGCCCCAGTGCACTACTGGTTGGAAGGAGGGAGAGCATCTACTACAAAGTAACAGAGAGCTACTATGTAGTACCACCCATGAAAGAGAAGGAACTGATAACCAATAAAAATATGTAAGGCAATAAACCAAAACCAGATTTAAGCATTGCTTCACCACAGTTCGTTCCTAATCAAAGTCCTTAAGGATAATCTGGTCTTGAATCCTGAAAAGAGGATAGTACTAATCCAGAGCAAAATGAATTAGCACTAAAGAGAGGTTAAAAAAATTTCTGGGTCACCAGGAGCATGCAAAATAACCCAATCAGTAGGGCAAAAAAGAATTTAGTAACTTGTTTTTGCCTGGGGGGTTTTGGGGTTTTTTGGTTGGTTGTTTTGGTTTGGTTTTTTTTTTTTTTTTATTAAAGTATAGACAACTCTCTCATACTCTTTTGACAGGCTAAGACAATTTCAGTTTTAAAATGTATTAAGTTCAATAATTCAGAACTGGTGAAGTGAAGCAAACAAGGAAAGCCTTTATGGCATATTCCACCCTTTTGCATGACCCACCACCCCATCATTCTCTCTAAGGAGTGGAAAAAGAAGCTGTACTTTTAACAGCCAACATCTACAAGTATAGTAAATATTCCTCTATTTGAGGGCAAAAATGAAACAGCAGATTTCCAAGGAATTTACTCCTCAACATTCTGCAAAATTCCCAACAAAAGCCAAGACATCACAAGTAACTAGCAGAATAGTATGAGAGCTACAGAAACATTATTCTGTGTTTTTACATCTTCGAGATGTCACTTCACAACAGAACAACCACCTTGAGTGAACACCCGAAGCGCTGGATAAGACCAGGGACATCCCCCTCAGTGAACCAGCTCGGACAAAGGGCATCTTGGTTTTCCAGTGGGGAGAAACACAGGGCAACAAAAATCCACTACACGCTGCAGTACAGCTCAACGCTCCGTCACAGAGAGAAGCGATGCTCACTTTAAGCACACGCATCTGTTTTGCTCTGGAGAACACGTCTGCTCTAGTGCCATGTAATTTTTATTGAAGCAACTTGGCTCTGTAGGCAGCTGGGAAAAAAAAATATCCTTTTCTAAGCAAGACATTTCTATCGGTCAATTATTTTCCACCAATTCCTACTCTTTCCCTTCTACAAAAATGGGTTAACTAACCAGGTTACTATCTACTGTTGCAGAAATCAAGCTTTCTAATAAAAAAAAATAGAGTGCTAAGCTCAGGTTTGTAAGTGAAAACATACACATTCTTAGCACTTGAGAGTTCTTGTTTTCATCAGCAGACAACATCCATACCAAATGTACTGAGTATTTCCAGGGAGAAGCTTGAACTACGTTATAATAATTGCTATCTTAATAAAAGCTAAATTAACAAAAAAAAAGAATTTATTAGTGAAGACTTCTGGTCTAGTAAAAAAAGTTAACATAATGCCACTTTTTGGAAACCTGTAATTTTTTTTTATCCAACAGCTCCATTATTGCACTGTATTAGACTTGTGCATCCCTGTGGAATTTAACAGCTCTCTGCAGAGAGAAACCTTTGCCAACAAGACCCGGTTCAGATCAGGCTACAGTGGGTTTAGCAGCATTTTTTACCTTTAAAAAGCCATCAACAAAATTACCTTTATGCTAAACTCTGCTGCCTGCCTGAAGAGTTACAGACTTCCTCTAGAACACCTCACAAACAGCTGAAATGGTCTATCAAAGGACAACCAGTCACCAGGAAAATGATCACTGTGCTGCTCTACCGAAGTACCCGATAGATACTGGTAATCAATTCTAGAGTTTGTCACACAGAATGAACACAAAGAGAAAGTCTGACAAAATCAATGTCGCAACTAAAATTTACTGTCAATTCAGCAAATCCCGCTTAGTCACCACTGAAGATACAGAAGTTTTAGCAAAATTCTTGACTATGCGAAGACAAAAGAGATTAGAAGGCAAAAGCTGAAAAACATGATCTATTTTTTTTAACGGTGTAAGGAAGCATTTGATTCAATGGATAGACTGGACTAACACTGTACTTCTAATCTGTTGAAAAACAGAGAGAAAGAAAAATACCTGCATGTTTTCCCTGCTCATCCATCCTGAAACCTTACCAGCTTTTGAACAGAAAAGGCTCCTACAAGAAGCAGCTAGTTTTTGAACCCAGCGCTCAGATCTCAGCATGCAGCCAGCAGCTGAAACACAGGAGTGAGTTTTCATTCACCCCCAGTCTCTGCATCCCATCCAGCTGCCTTCTTAAGCAAAGTTCAGGCAGATGAAAATAAGAGGAGAGAGCCAAGAGACTCGGCCTTAAAAATACTCACTGTTGCCTCACTCCATATTCCCAATCCTTTGTTTGGGTCCTAAACAAGCATCCAATTTTTTGGGATTCTAAAAATAATACTACACCAGAAAGGAACCGTATCTATTTAGAAGGTGTTTTTTCACATCCATTGTCATTTGGTGGCAAGGCAAAGTAAAAGCAAGTGTACTTGTACTTGCTGTGGCATCCTCCACTGAAACAAGACACAAACAAAAACTGCCTTAAATACATACAATAGTTTGGGGGTTTTTTCCCCCCTGTGGTGCCTTTCACATCACACATCATTCTGAACACCAAAAAAAAAGTTAATTTGACTAGTTTCTTAAAAATTCACCATTAGAATGAGTCTCAGCTATGCAGTAACTCTAAAACCAGAACACAAGACTGTAGCAAACCATCAGGGAACTTAAGCTGCCACCAGCTACTGAAGTATCTTCCGTTCCCGTTTACCACACCAATACCTCCTCTATTGGTACAAACTCCAGTTTAAAGACAAGCAACTTTTCGTGTGCGTGTGTGAGATCATTATATGAACACCCTGTACGTATCAGAGAATTGAGCATAACGAAACCTCTGAAGTGTGACCAGGAATCGAGCATGCCTTTTCCTTCTCGAAGCCTGAAGCGCATTATCCCAAGTAGATGCTAAATAGCAAGTCTGAACTACAGGTGTTTTTCCAAACTCCCGACCAGCACCACAGAGCAGGAAAGGACAAACAATAAAGGAAGAGGTGAAATCCCTTCTGTCACCAGCTTGGTTCTCTCAGAGTGCCCTCGTGGCTCCCACAGATTTCAAATCACCAATTTGCAAAGCAGTTTCTCAGCTGCAGCCCATTTCTTATAAGCACAACAAGGAGCTCGCATCCTCTCTTCACTTTGGTGCTGGTGGTGTTGAGCTCTCTCCCCAAGAACATCTGACTCAACATGTTACTGAAAGTGATTTTGAAAGACGATATTAATCTTACAGTGAAAGCTGTGATATGGAAGTACTGAAGCAATGGCAAACCAGAAAGGACACGACAATTACTTAAAGTGCTTCTTCTTGTCGACAATTTCCCTAAGACACAACACATCACAGCGAATCATATTTTACTTCTCCATTCCAGAAAGTTGTTTACATGAATCCCAGAAAGCTTGAAGCAATCCAGTACCACAGAAATGGAAAAGGCAAAAGAGGCTAAATGTTCCCCATGACAGTGTTTAACAGAGTTATGCTGGATTGATCAAATCACTTAATTTCTTCACACGTGGCCAGCCTTGATGCACCATTTGATTTTTGGACTGAGGAGAGAGACCTCCCAAAGCCCACTGTGCTCCCCCAGTTGCCTCAGTGCTGGGGAACCAAACCCAGTGCTCTTCCTCCCAGCCTCAGTTTATCCCAATAAAACTCACGGTGGGAATGTCCAATCTCCGCAGCATCACAGCTCTGGTTCGTGTGAAGCAACACACAGCAACAAAACGCACGATGGCAGAGACAGATTACAAAGAAATTAGCAGTAAGTAAGGCTTCATCACGAGGATTTTATGGCCACTGGTGAAGTACAATCGCTCTTCAGGAAAGCAGAAGAGACATTCCTCTAGTATAGTCCTTAGTAGAACCTGTTCATCTTAACATCAAGAAAGTATAAGCTAACGCAACAAAAGATACCATTTCACCTGCCATAACTGCTGGCACTGCAAAGAGCATGCACAGAAGAACAATTATTGGTTTCTCCAAGTCACAAGCTCTAGGCACAAGTACAAAGTTGCTCTGAACTCATTTGTCACATCTGCTTCTGCAGCAGCATGACTTCATCAAGTTGTAAGTAACCTCACCCAATTTTCCACACGGGTATCTGTGAAAGTGAAGCAGGCAAAACAGTTCTAACCACAAAGACGCTGTTTCTAATACAACTTGATTAACATGAAGGGGAGTAAACCCATTTATAAGGAATACACCATTCTCTACTTCGGTATTTGCTTCTGCCATCTCGGTCTCCTGCCATCTGTCTGTCACACAGAAGAAGCTTGAATGATAAACTAGAAGAAACTGACACACTTCGTAGAACCGGTTTCTAGTTCCGCAATAAACGTGAAACCAAATGTAGTTGTGATTGAAGATCTTACTGAAGAAAGCAAGTTAAACTTGAGTTCATGAACAAAACTGAATGGTACTCCAGCCTCAGCCCCAGAACTGCACCTACAACAACAGCAGGAATGGGGCAAGACTCATACACTCACCCAAAAACTCCTAGTTTATGACAACTAAATAACATACTTAATTAGTAAGCAACATTTCAAAGCTGTTGACTCTAACTTCCCTGCTTCACTTGACATACTTAGCTGAAGGCTAAACAAGACTGTTGTCCTGTTGGTATCTCGCCCTAGGAAAGAAATCGAGTGTCCTTTCCACCGTGCATCTTTCCTTTCCCCCCAATAGTAAAAACAGTGACAAACACACTGAAGATTCATTTTTGCTAGTACAATCAGCATGAAGGGTTTTTTTTTTCAAGTTCCTTTTATGCATGATGTCAGTAAGAAGAAAAAAAAATCTAACAGAAATTAAAAGAACTTAGAGCAGGCAAAAGTAATCATAAAACAATGATACTGTTCCCATGTGAAAAAAATATGCAAAATTGCCAGCAACCCTGACGTCATATCCTTTGCAGGTTGAAAACACTATGGTCTCACAAAATAAACCTGTAGGGAGTAAAATGGAAGACTTGAGTAAGAAAGCTTGGAAAAGGAAGATACATTCTGATAGCAACACATAGCGGGTGATCTACACCTGTAGACTATACACTGACAAGAAACACAGTTTATTACATACTCAGAACTTCCAAAAGCCAATGACAGCAAGATGATCAGCAGTAACAGTTCCCTTTCCCAAACATCCTGTTTATGCTACCCAAAGCACCACAAACTGCAAAACCCCTTGTGCCCAACAGGCAGCAGCTGCCACTCTGCCCAAGCAGCAAGGGGCTTTCTGGGAAGCTACAGCATACTGGGAAGGAACACATTTAACCTTTTAAGCACACAAATAAAGTTAAAAAGGGGCAAACCACAACTCCAACTAGTCTGGTTCTTGCACAGGCCTCTGACTTTTCATTTTAGAAGAATAAAGCGCTAAAGCATTCTTAAATATTATTTCATATTTTTCCAAACCAGTACAGACTTGTCACACTGGTCTGGTCTCTCTTTGCACCCTCGCCTGTCAGCCCCCACATCAGCTGAGATACACGGGCTACCACAGGTCAGCCCATGTGCTTCCACTTACACAGCTCTGCTATATAAAGCTGGAGGTAAAGGCACAGCCAAATTTAACTTCCCAGGAAAAGCTTAACTTAACTGAGCCACAATTTCCCAAAAACACTCAACTCAGTATTTCTGCGGATTACAAAACCGTATAATGATGTAGACCACAATGTGAACTCCACAGCCCAGTTAACTAAGCCTATACCAAAGATAGATCGCTGTCTTAATAGCAAAGCAGCTACTATTTCAGAAGCGAAAGACTTACTTGGAAGGATCAAGGAGCTACAGGAAGAGCTACAGCCTAAGAAATATTGCCATCTCACTGGAGAATGGGGCAGGGAAAAGGAGGAGATGTGAAAAATTTTCCTTACCAGTTTGAAGTCTTGAATGCTGCAGATGAAATACGGGGTATTCGGCCGGCGACTTTCAATATATACGCAATCTTTAAAAAAAACAAGATTTTAAAATAATGGAAATTAACTTCTGTACCTCCAAGAAAGAACATAAAAACAGGATAAATTAAAAAAACAGCTTAAGCTTAGAAAGAGCCACCATTTCATTTGCATAACATGTAATTTATTCTGAGTGTGATCTAAAAATAGAAACTAGATGTTTTATGATGATAAATAAGGGAATTAACTGCATAAAAATTAACAATTTGAATAGACGTTTTGCTAGAAAAACAGAAGGAAGTCATATAAGACCATTCAGAATTTAGTTAATAAAAATGACCAGGGCACAACCTACGAACCAGATGAAAATAAGACGGGAAACTAATCAGATCTTTTGTGGTTAGCTTGCTGTTAAGAACCTACTACTAACATATTTTCTCCTCTAATTGTGAGGAAAACCAAGGCAACCAATCATAGATGAAATGCAGCAAACTAAATTAGATTTACCTCAGGGAAGGACTGGGCTTTCTCAAATTACATTTGACATGACAGAAACGGAGTAATGATTTTTGTTTGCTTTTGCCAACTGGACTCTACAAGGTTGCTATAAAATAAGGTCTGTTGTATTAAAAACATTCTTGGCAACACTCCCACCAAAAGCAGTGCCTCAGAATAAAATTACAGCAAGGATGGGAAAGATGTGGCTGATTAATGATAACGACCTTAGAAATCAGAAAACTCACACACAGCTTGCTAGAAGGCAAAGATTGTACTCCTAAAGCCAAACAAATATTTAAAAGGACAGTCCTTGTGTTTTCCTTTTATATTCAGATAGGTAATTGCTATTCAAAACACAGAAGACAAAGAACACCAGCTATTCCACGAATGATTCTCCATGGACCCATTTATATTTCTAGAGAAAAATTCCAAAGTCTTAAGAGTTTTATAAGACACGCTTCAAAACAGAACTAATACCCTGCTTCATGTCTTGTAAAATCTAGAACTTGTTCAAGTTCGTTTGCCACACAAAGAGCATTCCTAAGGATGCATCGGCATTGTTTATAGCAATAAAACATCTTCCTCCTGAAAGAAAAACCCCTTCATTAATCATTTGAAGCCCAACGTGTTCAGCAGGAATACCTTAGGACTATGAAAGTGCAGAAAGAATCTTAGGAACTACATCAACCAGGCTGGAGAAAGGCCAGGCATTTCAAATCTATAGCACTTCAATGATATATGCACAAATTACACGGTTGTGCACCCGATTTTAAATGTGGCAGCAGTATGATACCCTGTTCTAAGGAGAGAGAGGTGTACACTACCCATCTTCCTTCATTTCAGGTAACTGATGCCTTGCCAGGATCAAAGCAACTGTGCTGGCAAACCAAGCTTTACATGCAGGTACCACCTTTCCCCAAATTCTGCACGGCTTGTTGCCATCACACAGGTCTGGACTTGCTGCTTTTGGCTACAAGCACAGTCACAGCCAGCAAGGCTAGATTATACTAGTATTCCAGTAAAACACCATTATCTTCATTTTACAAGCAAGAAATCGTAGCCTGAAGTAGTCAGGTGACAGGCTGAGAACTCCGAGAGTTATGTTTGAGGTTGGTTGTTTTGTTTTGGTTTTTTTTGATGAAGCAAGGAAATGAACTTTTGAGTTACAGTCCAATACTTCCTACCATAAAAACTCTTCCTATGTTGGGACACTTCATAACCACAGAATTTGTGTTGTGCTTACACCAGAAGACATTCCTCTCCATCTCAGTGGTGAGACCAAGAGGGGAAAAAAGTTGGAAATAGTTCTAGCTTTTCTACCAGTCATGTAAAATTAAAGTGTGAAATGATTTTTTTTTTCCTCTGTCTTCCTTTTCTGTACCTTATCTTCCCAAATTCTGTTTTCAGCTCACCTCTTGTACAAATTTGCAAGTAGGCCTTTATTTTGTCCCACATCGGCAGTATGCCAAGGCAATGTACTCAAGGTTTCCAAAAACAACTGGTCCCAGAAAAATTACACCTGAAAGCTACCACACCATGTTTCAGATGTGAAACTGTGCGCCTCCAGCATCTTCACTGGGCACTACCCATTGAGCTGACACTTTTTTACCTGCAAAACCATGAAAGCAGAGCAGAGTCTCTTATCCCCAGTAGGCTGTAAAATAATCTCTATGTACTGGTCTCAAACTGAGCCTGTTGATCAGTATAGCTAAAATTCCACATTCATTGAAAGGAATCCAAAAGCAAAGGTATTTCTCAGCTAGACCGACCCATGATTTCAATCCAGACTGGAGAAGATGTCGGTCTGAGCACAAGTTCCCAAAACAAATCTCCTGCTCAGGAGCATCGCACAACCCCACGCAGAAAAGCACCAACTGAGGGCTGAGAGCCACCGTGCACGAAGGGTGGGCTGGAACCTGGACTTGAACACCTGCAGCCTCTCCAACACTTGTGCCTTGCAAGTGAGTCCCTTCCTGCTGGTTTATCACATAACCATAGGAACCATCTGAAGCAAAGCCCTTAAACCCAAGTGTCCAATTTCTACCTGCAACGCTATTTGTAAAGCGGGCTTCTTCACCACACCAATCTCCGTCCTTCGCAAGCTGCGCTGGTAATTACTTCGCAACAGCCATTTGGAAAAGTCCAATGAGCTTGACAAAACAGATGTCTAAGCCAAAAATCTATTGTATATTTTATACTAAGAGTCAAAGAGACAGAATAAGAATCTGGACTGATCTGAAATCATCGTTCTATCCGCAGTGAAGCTCCTCTTCTCAGTACGCAGAAGCAGTGTAATTATAGCACAGTCACATCCACATTCCCACAAATGTAACAACTCACAGCTCAAGTGTTCTGAAGCATGCAAGTTCCAAACCAAACAGTTCTGGGTTTTTTTTCCTTTTAGCTATAAGTTAACATTGGTCAGCTTACACAAATTTAACTGAAATCCCTGAGACTTTGTTACATAATAAATTTTGGTCATTCGTTACAAAAGCATCCACTAAAACAGCACTGAAACGAACTCACAACTTCTCAGGCCATGAGTTCCAAAAGCCTTTTTTTACATGAGAAGCATCACTTGGACCTTCCCTAGGCTTGCTGTTGGTTGTAGCTCCATGAGTCCTCATCCCTTTTGAGAACAACTGCACAGTTTTTTAGCATAAAAATGCCAACAAAAGTAAGAATTCCACTTCAGTACAGCTGGCACCTCTTTACCAGGTGCCATCTGATGCAAACTTAACCCCAACTAAAATCGAGAGATGGTAACAAAGCCAAGAAGGATAATGGAATCAACTAAGGAGTGAAACAGTCAACACCAGACAAGCAGGTGTTTAGAGACTTTTTGTGCTATAAGCATTAAATGAAGTTTTAGAGCAAAGAATTTTAAAGCCAAGGAAATGGTGAGAAAAAGTTAACTGGTATACTGCATTTATTCTGAACCCTTAATGCCACTCCAGCATTACAGCAGAGGAGGAGACATGGTCAGGAGTACAATCTTCCAAAAAATGCTAGTGCTAACCAAGTATTTACTAAATACAGTGATTAGTCTTAATGATGATGGCAGCATCACAGGAAACTATGCTAAATAGCAAGGCTACATAGGTATCTAAAGAGTATCAGTTTGAACTTTGCTGCTGCATGCTTCCACCATCTATAATTTGAGAAGCCAAATACCTCACACCAGGAGTCTCAAGAGAAAAAGAAGTTTCATGGATGTAAAACACTAAAATCTTGGGGTTTGGTTGGCCTTTTTTTTCTTTTTTAGTAAGAAAATAATGATAAGCAGTTTTATTTAACAACCTCCAGTATCTCTGTGGAATCAAGAATTATGTCCATTCATTTCAAGTACGACTTGCCTTTTCCAAACAACTGATTTCAAATTGTGTATTTCCTAGCTAAGACAGCAGCAGCTGTTGCGACAGCACGCATATGTACATTTTAAAGGCTTGAAATAGCATAGATGTAATCAACCATCAACACCAGAGGAAAAGTAATCTATTTGTCTCGTAACGCACTCTTATATAGCACTTTTCATCCAAAAATCCTGAAAATCCCACAGAAGTCGGGCAGGTAAGCATGTGAGCTACCTCGCACCAAATGCGTCCTCTTTGCCTCCTTGCATCGATACAGTATGATTCAAGCCAATTTATGCAGAAGTTATAGCCATTTAACTGTATCAAAGTAGTCCTGCATCATTTTGTTATCCCAGAATTTACTTGACTAATCATTCCATTTAGACAGCCCTCTACTCACTCAACCCAACTGCTCAGTATCCCAGGCGAATCACCCATTCGCATGACGTTCCACCACTCATTTGCAGGAAGTTTTTCAGGATTCACTGGGGAAAGCATATAAAAAGCAATTATTTTTTTCTTAATATCTCAGTTTCACAAGCCTCATTTTCAGAGCTATCAGACAGCCCACAGAATAAACAGCTAAGCATCCCCCTGAAATGGTTGACACAAAAGAAAGAGAATCTGGCATCTACCACGGACAAAGCAAGCATGTTGACTCACCAGTACACTGCATTTAAGGAAGGCACTGCTGGCTGCCCGCCAAGATTTAAAAACAAAGATGACATCCAGTTAAGATGTCTCCAAAGCAATAAGAGGCCAGATAAGAAAAAAACAAGTTAATCCAGGTGCAAAGCAATGTCATGGTAGAAAGTGGAAAAATGCCAAAACATTTATGGATACATCCACATTATCTACTCAAAACTCACCATAAAGAGCAATTACTTTTATTTACCAGAAATCCAAAATACAAATATATTATTTTGAAGGACTTCAATGTGCACCCAAGCAACAAAGAAAAACCACACATCATTTTTGAAATGCAACAAACCTACATAGATAAGACTTATGCCCATGAAAAATACAAAATAGCCCCTCCTTAGCCTTAGCATGCTGGAATGTGCTATTGCACCCTCTTTTCCCCAACTGATCCCACACTTCTGGAACACTTATCTCTATATGGCTGCAGAGAATGACAACTTCAGTCAATTCTCATGGCTATTGCTCAGGCTGCTTTGTGTCCAAGCATCTATTGCCACTTTGTGACAACTACAAAAGATGCCCCATTTGTCACAAAAAGCTAAAAAAAAAACCAACTTAAACATCACAAAATAAAGATGCTCCTCACACAGACAAGTTTACTTGCTTCTGAATTTTTACTGCTCAGCAGGTTCATATACATCGAGTGACATGTACTCTCTTCGTGCTAAATGGAAACCTGAAGCCTGAGGCTGTTCGTCAGCCTAAAACACAATTTTTCAGCCTAAAACACAATTCATCTTTGCATCATCCTGCATTTATTAGTAAATAAGAGCAAGCATGAAGCAGGTAACCACAGAGGAAATGGGTGTGCTGTAAATTCACACTCTGCTTTCTCCCCAGCACGATAACATCCATGTGTCAGCTTCCAAGGGCCACCTCAGACAAGTTAACCGTCTCATCTGTTACACCACAGACTCCACTGGTGACAAACCAGCAAACTCTCTAACCAGGCAGGGGGAAAGAAAGAAAAAAAAAAGAGGGGGGGGTCTGTAACCTTTGCCATTACAACAGTAAAATAAAGACATCATAAGTTCCCTGCATCACTAGTGGGATTCACTGCCCATCTCCAACCACGAGCACATTTGCTTACTTTCCTATTTCGTGTAAAATGTCCCACTGGAGATGAAGTATTTCTACGACACATGGTACAGAGTCATTATGCCTTTGGGCTTGTGATATTCACCAGATGTGCCCTAGTTCTGAAGGGTTACATTAATATTCCCTGACTAAAAGCTGCTTTTAAAATTAGAGCTTCAATGCATGGACTTAAAGATATTTTGGTAAAAAAAAACCCAACCACCTCACTTCTCTGAGCACATGAATCTTTCTCAGATTAAATGCTGCCGTTTAGGTAGTAACCATCTTCACAATTAGAATCCTTTTACGTCTTACTTAATGAGTCAACACTTGCATCATCCAAGAGACAAAGCCGTAGGCTCTCCACACAGCGCCACACTTCCACAGGGAAGATCTTCCTTGAAAGCCATCAAGGAATTGTCTACAACCCCCTGACATCATATTTCAACAGTCAGAAGCTCAGACTTCACAGTGGAGCTGTACAACCAGAGTTCCAATACACACACACCAGTTTTGTCATCCCAGTATCATACTGGATTACACGTTCTTTCCTTCATTTTGCTTTCCTTCAGATATTCTATGCTAGACTCAAAGGTTCTGAAAAACGACATGCCAGATGTGTAAAAACCCACTCTTTTCAATTTAGGTACAATCTGGGGGAGCTCATCAGACACCAAGTTTCAACATTTCATGCACCAACTCTGACATTGTCTCAATCGACCAGACGAATCACCAGGCTTGCGTAAGCAGCAGTAACACATGGTCCATGTTCAATCAAGCAGAGTTACCCTGCAGCGCCCCTGTACACTCCTGTCCCACATCCACTAATTCTAACTTCATACAGAGACAGCACTTATCCCAACGCTCATTAAGTCTACAGATTCAGTTGCACCACAGTAGAAATTTGTATGATGGATCTGAGAAACTAAAAGGAACCAAATACAATTTGTGGGATAGGCAAACAATTAAAGGATATTCACATCCCAGAATTAAAGGATATTTACATTCCTCCATTCTGATGTTGAAAATTAAAAGGCTTAGTTGTCCTAGTGCCATCTGCCAAGCGGTGCAGAAGCGTGATCAGACAGTTCTGAACTCCTCTCCAGAAATACCTCTGCCCCAGCCAAAACTAGCGGGACCCCCCCGCAGCAGGGCTCTTCACTTCAGTGTCCCACGTACTGAAAGGCAAATGACACAATCCTTCCCCACCACCACCCAAGACAGTTAAATGCTATTAGTAGCACAATATTCGTAGTTTCAGATCATTAGTAACCCAGCGATACTTTTCCAAGGATCAGAAAATATCTGCAACATTCTAAATGTTGCAATCTGAATTTGCCTGTGTTCCAGATACAGGAAAATTACCAAACCCTTAAAAACAAAAGGTCAATAGTGGAAATATGTCTAACTACAGCAACGCATTTAACATGATGGCTTAGTAACAAACATAGGAAAAAGAAAAGTTAGGGAGGAACGGACTGGGAACGACAAACACATGGTTTTAAGTAGAAAAATATTAGGGCTGACAGGTAGGGAGCCGTACAGTTGCCTCTCTTCCCCCCATATGGCTGACAACAAATTGCCAGGCTGATCTTTTAGTGTCACTGCCTGCTGAGCAGATTTCAAGCAACACTGCTGGCTCCTTGTCAGAAAACAATGTGCTCGAGCCCTGTTCTGCAATAAACGCTTCAACCAATTTACTGTGTTCATTTGAAACTCACAGGAGTATTCCCGATGCCTGGCCCAGAGTTCTTATTTGGCAAATGATTTTATTATAAACTGGTATCATAGCGAATCCATTTTCTTTAAGGGGTTTTGCTGCTGTTTAATGGACTGTCAGTATAATTTAGATTTCATCTATTTAAACTCATTCAAGCCTGGCTCCTGATTGTACAATAAATGGAACATATTTCTATTCAACAAAATTAATGACAGCTAATTGTAGTCCGCAGTTCCCAATTTTATAAAAGCAACTGCTCTGTGGTTCAGGCACCCAGCTACACGATTTCCCACACCAATTATTTTTCTGCATTTTTCATGCATGTCCACAATACTATACACCTCTTTTCCTGTAAGATGCATTCACATATTGCATTAACAATTTTGATATAAACCAGGCATTTTCTTACAGAAAGCAGTGTTACCAAGAAATGCCGCACTGAAAGCAAAGATATTGTAGATGCTCAGCCGCTAACTCACACTGGGGTATCCTCCTGTCCTAGAATTGTTTTTCTTTTTCAATTAAATACATAAGGGAGGAGGGGTGGGAATAAAGAGTGCATGCCACTAAAGAAAAAATAAAGTAGCCAGTTAGTCTAAGAGCTTCTTCTTTAGCAACAGGTAAGCTTTACTGCACGCACACCATTTAAAACGGTCTTTTCTGATCTTTTAAGGTCACAGCAAACTTTTGCTAGAGATGCAACTTTTGCTCCAAACGCTTCTCACTGACATTCACGACGACTCAGACCTGCACTGGATGCATTTCAACAGCTCGCCGTGGACACTCATTTCTAAAATGCTGTGGAAAACAAAAAATGAGCAGCACCATTACCACATCACTACATGATCTCACTTTTTTTTTTTAATATCCTTAACTTTTTTCTTCCATTAAAAATTTGTTAATGTGCAAACTAAAACACACAAAGAACAATGGCTATGGATAATTTCTCTGGGACCTTAAACACAAGCATTAATAATAAGCCTTAAGAAACCACCAGAAGAAGTTGTCACAGGCTACATGAAGTCAACTGAACCATCTCCACGCTGTCTTTGACTAGAGCATGCAATTGGCCAGTACACATAAAAAACCCGCAGAGATTAAGGGATCGAGATTCTGTATCACTCGAGATAGAGAAACTTTCTTCTCATGCACTTTCCATTCACTTGTGTTCCCAAGTTTTGGCAATGAGTCAATGGTGACATTAGAAGAAGTGAACAGCGTACAGCTGGCCCATGAAGCTGCACGTAATGGAAAAAACAACATCTTTACGTGGTTTTGAGTTGAAGAAGTTCTTCTATCAGACCATGCATAATTGTAACTCCGTGCTCTAGTAGGCAAAACAAGCACACAAACAGGACTTGGAAGGGAAAATTCTTCTATTCCCAAGCCCACCACAAACACCAAATGGTTGCTTAACTTCTCTCCCTCAGCTCCCCTTTTGATAATTAAAGTGCAACACAGTACAATACCTCATCGCAATATGGATGGGCTTTATTTGTGTAGCCCTCAACTAGAAAAAAATTACAGCCATTGCTGTTTCCCTAGTAACTAGCCCATCACTTCACCTTCCAGATTAGACAAACGGAAAGAGAATAACCCATTCTATAAGTTGTCGGTGCAGCCCTGAACAGAAACACCTGTTCAGAAGGGGAAAACTAAGTGTGTCACTTGGGGAGGATGGTTTTCACGGAATACTGTATTTCAAATACTGCAGTCTGTTGCCTTAAAGCCTGCTGAGGCGTAAATACAGATGCTCCTGTCAAGTAAGATTATGTGATATTCTCCCTATTGTCTGCTAACCTGATATTCACCTACTTGCAAATACCTAGCAGCATTGAAAAACAGCGGTATTTTTTTTAAAAAAATAAATCAGTATGTATTTTCTGAAATTAAAAATATTTTCCTATTGTTTCAATTTGTAAGTAGCTCTGACATTAAATTTCACTCCCTCCCTCCACCAATTTATCAGAAAAACTTCCAGATAAAAGTTAAAGCTATATTCTGGCATAATGTAACTGTTGTGCTACATGGGAAACCAGTACCGAAGCTAAAATGAGAGTTTAGTTGCTGTGTACCCAAGTGTTGCCATTATCATCGACAAAACACTCCTTTATCTAATGGTTGATGAAAGATGCAGCAACTTCCACATAGTAATAGAAAAAGGGCTGGTAAATCCATACAACTAGAAGTTCAAACTATTCGGATTGAAATAAATTGAGGGCAGGCCATGAACAAATTACTGCAGCCACAAACTCCCCTTTCACTCCTTGAAAAAACACTATTTCAAGGAATTCCTTCCCCTTAGTCCAATTTTCCACAGTTGCTTCCCACTCACTGTGGTTTTATTTCCAAATTTCCATTTGCCTAATTTCATAATGGCATGCTGCATTCCCCACGAAGTATTACTTTTTGCTTAGGTTAAAAATCTTTCTACATCCATCCTCCACAAAAATAATGCCCTAATGCAGCCTGCAAAACTGCTCTTACCTTTGTTCCACAGTTACCTGTGGATACCACAGATTTTCAACTACAGTTGTTGTAGTCACACCAGAAAAAGTTGTGTCAACAAGATGTTCACGTAGTTTCCCATTCATCCTATAACAGCTCCAAAACACCACCGCTTTATAAGGTATTTTTATTTTGCATTATAAGCTTCTCAGGGAAGCTGTTATCAAGGTCCTTTAGTACACAGCATACGTTTCTAGAGTTCACAATCCATGTTGCTTTTCCCAATACTTCATGAGAGCAGTTAATGGTAGTACATCTCCTTTCGTTAGTGCCCCGTGTTCTGTTGTGATAGAAGGCAAAGGGATGACCCTCAGCTAAAGTACTAACAGTAACCTTAGAGAGAAAGTCTTAACTACAATTCTCCACTTGCACAATTCATCTGTTATTACATGAAATTGTGGCAGTGTTTTCATAACAAAAACAATACGAAAAACTACCTGTTAGACCAGCACTGGCTAAGGAGTGTGCTCAGTCCCCCCCCCACAGAACCCCCACCTCCTCAGCACCGCTCCGCAGGGTTTATACCCAAAAGCCAAAGCCAGAGGAATCCATTTGACAGATCAACCTTGATCTACACTTGAGAATCCATCTGTCAAGCACCACCAGCTGTCCATGCAGAGCCACACTTGCCACAGTTAAGAGCAAATACGAACTCAGTAAATGTATCGCCTTCCCCCACACACAGTTTGACTCATGTTTACCACTTATGCCAACAGCACATATTCAGAAAATTAGTTATATGCAGTTAAGTAGTCGATGTATGCTCTCCTGGAGCCTTAATTATTTTCTACACTTAACATTATTCACCTATTCACCTCATCTTTGAAAACCCCACTTCTCATAAAATCTCAAATGCTGAGTATATCCAATAGTACAGAACAATAACACAAGTTTCAGCTGCATGTGTTCTCTTACAGACTTCAATCAACTGCAAAGAAAATTCTTTTGTGATGCTTTTATGGATTTTAGATGCTTATGTGCATTTTGGTCACCCTCCTGACACGTTTTAAGATTCACCTACTAATCCAGGCCTTTCCTCTAGTATTTTTGTAACATTAATTACTAAAGGAGGAATGGGTAAAGAATGTATTTCGTTCCTTTGAAAGAGTCTTAAAGATAATATTTTCTTTAAAAAATTGTTAGAGGAGTTTTCCCTCACCACTATTCACATATACAAAAAGGTCGAAAAGTTGTGTAAGAGTGAAAAATAAGGGAACTCTTATAATTAAGCAGCACAGCTCCCAAGGTTATTCCTCTTTACAGCAGCTGAAAGTCTGTCACTGAACATCTGATTATTTCAGTGATCTAGTATCACAACGATAACAGACTTTCAAAGGGAAACACAGAGCGCATCATGTTAGAATCCATGGTTATTTCACCTACAAAGCTTTTGAGAAAAGGCCACACATGCAAGGCCAAGCATCACCGTGATAAACTTGGGCAATCCACACAACATGGACAGAAAAGGGTCTGGACAAAGACCTCCTAAAATTAAAATGTACACGTGAGAAACTGATTTCATTGCCTGTCTTCCTTCTGCACAAGCATAAAATTCGAATTTTAAGATTTCTCAGAAAAGAATTAACTCCCCCCCCCCCAACTTTTCAGCAGCCTAAAAAAAACACTTGCCAGAACTTCAAGGTTTGTACAAAGAAATTCATGTTCATATATTATACGATTATATGTGGTTTTACATTTAATTCTGGCATGGCCACCTTTCTCAGCTGGTAAAGCTGTCAGAAAAAATAGAAGGCAGCACTGAGAAGAATGTCAAACACATGGGTCGATGTCAAATACAAGCCAATCACTGTCAGAGCATAAGCCAAATTCCTGCATTTCAATTTTACCAACATTCGACCCAAATACCAGCATACCGCTTATTAATAAAGTAAACAGAGGGAGGAAGCACTTTTATTTGGTTTTTGTTTATATATATTTTTATAAAGCTGATGAAGGTTTCTAGATTAAAACAACAATTTCAGCAATTTCCTCAGCGACAACAACGCAAAACATTTCGGCACAGTTATAGTAAAGGGAACATTTAACAAATAATTATGCCAGCCAAACTAAACCTTAGAAATTTAGAAGTCCTAATACTTGCTTGCTAACCAAATTGACAGTGGATTTTAAGATAGCTAGAAGAAATCTCAGTCCAACTAGATCTTAGGTAAATATAACTCTGGTTCCGTTGTGATTGGAACTCCTCTGGCCCCACGTCGCAGTACACAAGTTGCACCAGGGGAGGTTTAGACTGGATATTAGGAAAAATTTTGACACTGAAAGGGTTATTAAGCTTTGGAACAGGCTGCCCAGGGAAGTGGTTGAGGCACCATCCCTGGAGGTATTCAAAAGACGGGTAGACATAGTGCTTAGAGATATGGTTTAGTGATGGTTTTTGTCAGAGATAGGTTGATGGTTGAACTCGATGATCTGAAAAGTCCCTTCTAACCTAGGCCATTCTATGATTCTATAAGATGACCCATCTTTTGTTATTTTTTCATTGTGGTAGTGCAATAACCCTACCCCTGCAGGCTTCAAATCTCAGCCGCTGATGACTGCAAACCATTTCAAAGCTTATGAAGTGCTCCCTTTGAAAAACAGCCACATACACTATAACACAGAACATATCGAAGTGAAAAGTATGTAAGATCTCACTTTGATACATTTGGTGACAAGGGAGCAGCAGTATTTCACAACAGCACATTCGACCTGCAAATTCAGTCTTTCCTTCTCCGATGCCTGTCCGGATAATAGCTTATGGGGTTATGGTGCCTCCTAACAGCACTCGGGGACAGAAATCTCACAAAACTTTAAAGTGACATCAACCTATAAATCCAGAAAAGTTAGTACTTGACTCAAGTTGTATTTTCCAGTAGCAATATCTCACTTTTATCCTAGTGACAGTGATTTCCCATACCTTAAAAAAAGGCAACTAAACCAAGGAGTCCAATAGCTGTCCCAACCAGTGACTGCGTAAGACATCTCAAAGTGGCAAAGAGACACATTCCTATTTTTTTGTATACTAGGCCAGATGTTCCAGGATCCACATAAAGCTAATTCTGCCTCTTTCCCTGCACAATATCGAACCACACTTTACATATCTAACACTCCGCACCTCTTCTTCCAGCTTCACACCAATCTTACAACACCTAGAACAAAGAGACTCTCATGTAAGCTATTCCAAAGCAATTTGCTAGAAAACGATGAAGTCCTATAATGCACTACTCTCCCTGCAGAAGCATCTCACCTTGTGTTACCTCAAGTTCATTCCTCTTGCTGATGTGCTGTTTATGTAGTTACTGATGTCACTGTAGAAACAGATCCTCATAAGTCCTTTTAATTCCTGCAGATCCTTTTAAATGTTTCTACGCAGGCAGAACAAACAACATTGTCCTTGTCTCCAGGTGACACATCAAGTCATCTGTTTTCCTGAGGCTCCAAATCAACTTAGACTTTCATCCAACAAAGTTTTTACAGTCCAGCTTTCCAGGTGCCATCACGATATCAATGCAGCATTCTGTTCAATAGCAACAATATCCTCAGTATTAAGTTCTGTGGCTTTAACAGACTAACATTCCTTCCTGTCTTGTTGAACAGACCAAGAGTGAAAGGGGACAGGGACAACACAGCTTCCTCCAGCAAGAAAGGTATACAAGAGTTCAGAGAACAAAAAGGAACAGGACAGTAAAAGCATCCACATGACCAGCTATTATTTTGATGCAGCTATTCCTGCTATGTACTTTTTCTGGAATCTTAACTCATTTATTTCGTAAGAGCAATTTATTAGAATATTAAAAAGAAAATCTCCATGTTCGAGGACCAGCTGAAGATACAGAAGAAAAATACCTCCATACATCAAGGCCATTGTAAGACTTCAAGCATGTTGCTGCCCTCCAGTACAGGGAGGGGAAAAAAACCTCCCTGGAACAGTATCATCACTACTTTTTTCATCTTTCATTCTGTTGGCCAAAAATTTTAAGTTACTGACAGCGCTATTTGTTTTCCATCACATAGCTCCCTCTTCCAGCCAGGCAACTCACTCTCTTAACCAAGTACCAAAAGCAGGGCCTAAACAAAAGTCGCTATATTCCTCAGTGTTTGGAGTAGCACAGCATTTGGATGAAGCCTGGACAGCTCTTCCAGAAGCCCCTCAGCCACTGGAGTCCAGTCAACACATTAAGCGCCGTTTGACTGACAGGCCTTCACAATCTATAGAGAAAGTCGTACACGGAGACCAATTGTCTAACCCAAACAACAGATGTAGTTCTAAAGTCTGGTTTGCACAGCAGAGTATCAAAGTATTCGAATTCACTTACAGTCTGACAATAAAAAAAAAGTAGAACTGCAAAAAAACCTACTACAAACCAAGATCATCAGTTTTAGAGCACACCCAATTAGGAGCCACGTGTTAATCATATTGCATGTGGATACAAACTAGATGGGAAATCAACCCTTTCAAATCACGCTGTATTTTGGTAAAAGCCAGCAGGATAGAAGGGTATCAATCTGCACTAGAAATGGAAGGAAATTCAGCATGAAATAATCTAACTGAATCTAAAAGGAGAAAAAAAACCTCAGTCTTGATGCAACTATTTTATACTGTCATTACCTTATGCTAAGGAAGCCTGTAAGTGAATCTGAATACAGGCTTTACAATAAAAATTAGTTACCACAACAGTCGTTTTGACAAAAGCAAGGGAAGAACTGCAAGAAAAAAAAAAGAAAAAACCCCACAGATTCGATTTGGAAGGAAATGGGAGGGAGGCTGTGCAAACTGAGAGGACAGATGGGGAAGTGGGCCAACAAGCTTTCAGCATAGGCCTGGGTGATTTCCAAGTCGAGAAGATTAATTGCATGGCGTTGTCTAAGCTCTACTCAATAAATTTTAATACATGGTTTAAAGCTATGCATACGTTCATTATATCTATGCAAATTAGTATGAACAGTATTTATATAGTAACAATACAGTGTAACCTTTCATTTGAAAAAAATTCCAGTGTTCTTGATTATCTATTTATTTCCAATTTATTTGCTATTACTCAAATATAGCTGCTGAGCTCAGCACAGAAAAAAGTAATATCAAGTGTTGGATTAAAATTGTACAGCAGTGGGGTAAACACAGAATTTGACCATGGACTTCATAGTAACAAAATACAGACCTTTAACATTGATCCACATCAGATAAAAGTATTTAAGAGAAAGAATCAAACAAATGGATAGGATTTCCTTTCCTTAACACCTAAAAAATGTAAACTGAAAGCAGCAAACCATTCTGCACACACCTTTAATTTTCATCTTTCTAATCCTTGTTGCGCAAGTCTCATTAATTTAAACTCTCTTAATCCCTCTTAAATTTTATGTAATTTGTACCCTTAGCTACAAATACATCTCCCTATATGTAAGCTAGCCTTAAGACAGAAGCTAAGATTTTCTTCTGCAATAGATTCTAAAATTGCTTTAGAATACACCACACACTGGAATGTATATTCAAGATCTCACTCCTGTTAAGAAATTATGTTTTAAATACAATTTAAAAAGCAGTATAGCCAATTAAGGTTTCAGCTGTGCTCATGTCCCTCCAACAACTGCCTGGCAAAGATGCAAACTCTAACTACAGTACTGATTCCTGCTGTTCTGCAAACATCCCCCTACCCAAGCACTCCCACATCAGAGCTACTCCGAGCACTGCATCTACTGGATAAAGAGTGCTAATACTTCTCCATCCTACCGCAGGATAAAATTGAGATCACAAACAACTGATTTTCCACCTTCATCCTAAGCAAAGGCTTTTCGCAATAAAGCCAGTGTATCGCATTGTACCACTGGGCTCACACAACAGCTGCTCTTAACAGATTCTAAATTATTTTTTCATCTTCTGACAACAAAAATAAGACTGCCACCAAAGCTGACGCTTTTTTGCAGGCTCCCTATTGTTACTGCTCAAGCAACAAATATTACTCAGCTACAAGCCTTGACCAAGAGAAAAACATCTTTTGAATGGTTTGAAATGCTGGTTGAAGCATTTTAAGAGAAGCTATTCTGACAAACATTGGCTGATCTAAGTGAAAACTGACTCTACAAGTTTCACACGGAAGACCAAGTCTGGGATGCAACACCTCCAAACCCAGCAGTATTTCAGCCCATCCATGCCCACAGCTGATGCTGCCCAACGTACAACTGGCATTTTTAGAGCATTTACAGCAACTACAACTGGATAGAGCATTTAAAACATTTACATCTGTATTCATACAATGAAGTTTTAGTAGCCGAGATATACAGCACCTCATGGAAGAAATCGGACAAGATTTTAGCTCATTCATTTCCATGGTTTTTAGTTTGAATCCATCTCTGTTTTGCTCCAGCAGTTACCACGGTATAGTCGTCACTTTACAGAAAAAGTAATGTAAAACTACCAGAGCCCTTAAGCCGATGCTTTGAACAGTAGAGCCGAACACACCTAATTTCTTGTAGTGGAACAGACAACTGCAATCAACACTTTTAAAATGCTGTGTAGATGAACACAAATTTTTACTCAAAAATGAAGAATACAGCTAGCTGAATAATCTAATTTTCAAGTATAATTTCATTTTGAGGAAAAAGTTAGCTAGCAGCAGCCACAGGTTACATCTTGGAACCTTACATGAGACCCTAAAAGCCTTATGAGAATTAAGTGGCATGACCAGAGCCCACCACAAGCTTCTGCTTCTCTCCCCAAAACATCCGGACTCTTGATGATACCAACACTGTTTTGGCCATTAGCTAAGCTGCTGTACATAGACATTAATTAGCTAGCTATTAACGAGGGGGATGAAATCAATGGCATAACAGGTATGAGATCTTAAGTCACCCAATTTATATTTTGCAAACAGAAGACAGGAGAGGAGCTCCACAAAAATCTCAGATTCACAGAAAAACTCGTCAGAAAGGTTGGCAGACATCTCTATGTGCCACCTCTGCAAATCCCTAGCTCAGATCAGGTGTCAATTCAAAGTTGGAGCAAAGTGCTCAGTGCTTTACCCAATTTAGTTTCAAAAATCCCAAAGACAGAGATTCCACACCATACACAGCTAATTAGTGTAGTAAAAGGAAAAAAGGGTGGTTCTTTTTCAAAAGGCAGCTAAGTTCATTCCAACAAATCAAGATATTACCAGATACAGTAAAAATTTTTTGCATGCATATCCATATTTCTCTCTAATAGAGCTGTGGCAACCTGCCCCTAGGACAATCATAATCTAAATCAACAGACAGTACATTGTGCTGTCTCCTGCAGGCAACTAACTGGTAGCTCTGGTGCAAAATTACTTTCAAAGGAAACGTAACATAAGAATTTCTTACCTCCAGGCCTGTATACAACATCATCCTCCGTGATAAAGGATGTTATTTCACCGTTGTCTGTTCTCTCATATCGGGACTTCTTCTTGGGTGGTTTCTTTTTGCTTTTCTTTGTGGACTCCTCTGTGGTGGCGCTGTTGTTGTCATTGTCCTCATCTTCACTGTGGTCACTTTCTGCATAATTCTTGGCGCCTCCTTCTAACGTACAGCTCCGCCGAGGACGCGAGTTCTCACTCTCCCTCGCCTTGTCTCTCTTGTCTCGCTCCTTATCCCGGTCTCTATCCCTGTCCTTCTCTTTGTCTTTGTCTTTTTCTTTGTCCGCTGTCATGATTCGCCACGTGCCTTCTTCTGTCCTCTCACGGCTGGGCCTCCGTGAAAGGTAGACAGTGAGCCTGGGCTTCAGTCTTCTGAATTTCTCACTCAAATCCAGGAAAAATTCAACCACTCCAACAACCCCAGCGTTTTAAAAGGGTTCTTGAAGTGGGGGGGGGAGAAAGAGGGGAAAAGCCCATGTTAATATTCAAAATTCTTCCAATTACTGAAAAGAAACATTAAAAACAAAGAAAACCCCACACCCTAAAGCAATTCAGTATGGAAAACACAAGACAGTAAAATACAAAGCAGTCTTTTGAGGCATTTGGAGAAGTGATAAATTATGAGGTGTCTGTAAAATGTTTGAAGCCATCTCCATCCTCAAAAAGATCTCACAACTCCTTAAAAAAAAATTCTTTTGTTCACTACAGAAATATAACAACTTCTTCTTGCATGGGAAATGCTCACTGAGAACACCTATCATTTTATACCTGAAGCTGAATAGGAAGCATGCAAGTGGGAAAAAATATTTAGGAAGGGACAAGTGCAAGAAAGGAAGAGCCTACAACTTCTTTTCTTGAAGCAAATGAAAAAGTTCAACAAATGGCTGTGCTGTTTTACAGCTCGACACCACCAGCAGCGGATGCCCAGCAGCTTTGTAGGTGGTACGGAGTAAAGAATGCCATCTGCCACCTCCAGGGCAATCTGGTATAGGAAGTCTTCCCCTTACCGTGCTTTTCCAAAAATAGAGCTAACCTGTAACCCACAGATTACAGGAATGAATTAATTGAAGCCAAAGCAAACCACAGTAGTTACAAGTCCACTAACAAAATCTGCTTTTCCATACATCAAAAATACAACCTTTCACACTTGCTTTACCAGTAACAGAACACATGGAGTTGGATTTTTAACTCATCACCTTCCCACATTCAGTTTCCTGCTGGGGAATAGGAAGAGATAAACCTCTGTTTTTACTTTCCCAATCACTTAATCAAATACAGTTAACGTGAACTGCATCTTTTTTCTTCCTTCAATGCAAGTTTCAATTTAAAAAATTGGACTTGCTGTTACAAGAGTATTTGCAAGCTTGGACCTATGGCCAGGATCCTCAAACGAGATGACCCTACAACCAACAACCACACAACGGTTGCCTATAGTCGTGCTTCCACCCCCACTGGCAGCCAAGCACTGCGCAGCCACTCACTAACTCCCCTCCAGTACCCCGCAACTATTACCGTACCTCAGTCAAATGACAGGTACTGACCCGATGCAGCTATAGCCTTCATTCTTTTGACTCAAAATTGAGACTATCCATTCTATTAGACAAACCAAAATGATCTGGACTGACAGATTACACAACACATCTTCGAGTGACAGCCAGCAGCACGTACATTAGAATTTTTGGTACCTGCTCTGGAAAGGCTCTACTGAATTTGCACCGATTGAAGTAATTCCAAGTGCCTTTTAATATTGCTCAAGAGCAGCAGTCTGAACAGTTACAGCCACTACTGAACAAGAATCATAACATACCTTTTTTCTGTAAATAGCCACGAAAGAAGGATATTTCAAGGGTGCATCTAACATACAAATATAAGTTACCTTTTTTCCCTAGTTCACCAACTCAGGATAAAGCTGAATTTACCCACAGCCAATTCATAAGTCTTCAGGAAGCTACTATTTGGTGCAACCTGAAATTAGTTCACTGTGTAGAATGCTATAGCGTGAAAGTCACAGACCTCAGATGACAGACTGTTCATCCATTAAGCCTCTGAAACCACATTTGAGAAGGAAAAAGACTCTTTTGATTTTTATGTCAGCTGAGAAGTCAGCGATCCTGTGTATTTGAAATTCCTTCACACTTACATGAATCTCAGACTACAATATTCCCATCCCTGTCGACTACTACTTCCAGCAATGGAAACAGCCAAAGAGAGACAAATTGCTTTTGCTGATACAATTCAGTCTGTGGCTTGAATCTCTCAGGCATTTCCTGAATGAACTGATCATCCAGGTAGGAAATGATTCTATTTTCTTTCCTCCTTATAGCAGCTGCCATCTTTCTGGTAACACACAAGGGGAATCCAAGGAAACTCCAGTAGGGAAGACTACAATGAACCTGTCAATTGCCAGAGAAGCTACAGATAACAGCGATAGCAGTGGTCTCCAGGGACTCGATACGAAATGTCTTAAATTTCTAGAGGCTAGGAAATTCCCCAGTAGCAAGCTTGAGAGTTTTTCTTCTATTGTTGTTGATACAAAATTCACTTTAGAGAGTAAATAACCTATTCGTTTTGAACAAAAACTAATTACTTTCCCAGGGCCATCTAAAAATTACAAGTAGTGGCATCTGTACCTACGTCCAAGAGATCTTTTTGTGTTCTTTAGAGATCAGAAACTAAAGGATACAAGAACACTGCAGGACTAAACAGAACTCCCCACAGAACTGTAGATTTAAGTCCTTGTGGTTTCTCAGATTAAATTCAAGATACTTCCGTGGTTTTATTACTAGTATAATTATTTTGGATTTTTTCCTTTTTTTTGGCATAACAAAGTTCTGCTTAGAGAAGCAACGTCGAATAAACAAACACTATCTTCGTAACAATTTAGTTTACTGTAGGGCCATGCAAGAATTTGTGTATACCACAATTTACTCAGTCTGTTCATCTATGAAATTTCCAACAAGAAATACAGCAAAATTGCCACCCTCCTCCTAGCTCCTGTTTCAGGAGAACCCATACAAAAGCAATTTTCACAGCCAGTGTATTTATGAACAGTACAAGAAGTCTCTTCATCTAATCAGAGTCTCCATCTAGTTCAACTAGCATTAAAAGGCAAGTGATGAAATCTCCTTGCAAGCGCTATTCAACTTTCTTACACAAATAGATCACATTTCCAAGAATATTTTACTAAAAAAAACCCCAACCCACTCTATTTCAAAAATATTGCTGGATTAAACCAACATCATGAAACAACGACTACTTTTGTCTCTCTAAGAATAAAGCAGTCACATAAAGAGTAGTTGCACCATGACTAGGAAAAAGAAATCCAGAGGAAAGCTAGTGTTACATGACCTCAGCTGTGTAGCAGTAATACAGGACTACAAGAAAAGCAAAGAAAAAAAAAAAAACGTTTTATCAGCAACCACCTAATTAAGATACCACAGAAGTATTTGATAAATAATCTTTATTATTTAAGCAATGACCCAAACATGTTTTAAAGATTCCAAGATGTATTTTGCCTCTACAGTGAAATACAACATTTCCCTTTGCTACCTCCCCACTTTTTATTTACTAACACCAGAAACCAAAAGCAACAGTGACTTATAAATAGAAGCATATACTCAATATTTTGAAGGCTCTCTTCAACCATAAGAGCAGAAAGTATCTTACAACTGAAATACTACATCATCTAAACTTCAGCATTTGCATTTCATCTCCCACATTCTTCCTTCACCCACCAACCACACTGGAACAGGAGAATACTACCAACTCCATATTCCCTAATTTGCCTAATCCCTCTTAACCAAAATGTAAATACTCTGAAAACCTATCTGCTGACTCAACATTATTCATCAGTTACAGATGTTGTAGCGGGTCAAGCACTTTTATCATTCTATACATAATTATGCATGAATATGGAACCTGTAAAACTAACACCATCACAAAAATTACAAAAATACCGCAAGCCGCCTTTTTTGTTCTCTGAAGTAAACTGGGATAACACATCACATACACTGCCAAACACAGTAATCACACAGATGTTTAAATCTGGATTAGGACAGCAAAAGCAAATACATTGAAAGTCTTAAGTGGTTTTTGGCAAGCTCTGGAGCTTGGGTTTCCAGTAATTTTCCTCACTGGCAGCTCCTCGGTCTCACTACACCAAACCACCATGAAAGCGGCTGCTTCTCTCATCATACTACGGAACAGAAAGTCAGGTTACAGCACCACAGGTTGAAGAGTATTAACTGCCTCTGATACTGTTTTATTGCTGCTTCCATTGGGAATTTTTTAGAGATTCATCTCAGAAAGAAGTCATTAAGCTAAAAGGGGAACGTTCACTTTACAACGGCTGAGACTGGCATAGAAAGGAGTGGAATAGGCCCTTTCCATTATTTGTCCAATGCAAGTTGAAAAACCTGAGGAAAAATGTTAGCTTCACTGCAATGAACTCTAAAATACTTTTGTTGTCATTTTTTTAACTGACACCTCAGGATATGTCCATTTGCCTAAGTAAGTTTGTTACATGCATTACAGGATAACTTTATTTATCTGCACCCAGTATGCCAACTGACATCAAAGGTCTCTGTTATCTTAAACTGTCTAGAAACCAAATATAAGCCCAAAATGTGTTTGCAGAGCTACTGCTAAAGCCTTCTGTTCTCTGCTTTCCAGCAGAAAAAGCAGATAACTACAACTTCAAGTCATATTCAAATGCTCTTATTCCTGTTAAAATGTTCAGGTCTCCAGAGATGAAGAAACAGAGGAAATGAGGATTCTGGTAGGAGGCAGAAACCCTAATTTCAGAGTCTGGGCCAGAGACAATGGAGGCGAGTTGGCACTAAGTGTTCCAAGAAAAGTGAAGTCTCAAATCAGGTGCTTCATCAAGTCAGAACATTGCCCCTGCAGCATTCTGCTACTTACTACCATATCCCAAGCACATTAAGTGCTTGCAAACACTATTTTTATACAGAAAAAGGTGTTTAACATTGCACAACAGTTTCTCGGAACAGTTGAAATTGTAACAGCTTCAGACAAGTCTGGAGGATGACTCCTCTGCCCACAGAAGTTTCGAGATGAACTCTTCAGCGCAAATGCTTTCTTCTGGAAAGAAAAGCACTGCAGTTAGGAAAAGTCCCTGCATTCCTGAAATGCTCTTGTGCATCTTTTACCTATGTGACAGGCAACTGGAGAGTGGCATTGCTCCAGAAAGCGAAACTCACTCAAAGGTCCCAGCCACCTTTGAGGACAAGGGACACGCACAGCTCTTAGTACTAGCCCTTCTCTAGGCAAACCCAGAAGTAGCCACGTGTTAGATTTGACTCTCTCAGTTCCAGTCCCAAAGACAGAGAGAGTGAAAGATGTCGTAACAAATGTGATTAGACCTGCCCATGCGTTTTCAAATGCGATCCAAAAAAGTTATCAAAGTATCTTATGACACATCAAGCGGGCGCAATTTAACCTTTAAACTTCATTTAGAAATCTGAAATGCAGAAGTTCATAATCATTATTTTCAACTGATCATTACCCCACATTTGCCTGGCTGAGTGATATTTTTTTTCCAGCATTTGAAGTCTAGTTCAAATTAAAATTTCATCATTTGTTCAGACACAAAAACTTTCACATGCTCCTATCCGAGTCCAGAAAGAGGGATACCACTTCTCCCGCAAGAGATGAGTGATAAGCCAGACCTGGCCACTGGGGAGTTATTAAGATGGGCAAACAACAGTTACCCAGCACACATGGCTCCACGGTTATTTGATCAATACACCTGGAAACCATTATCAGACCAAAAGGCACACACACTACCTCTTTGCACATTAAGTACTTAAACCTCTTAACTAGTATTAAAGAGTCAGGTTTTAAAGATAACATGAAAGCAAGTCCAACAGAAATGCTATGAGACTGAAGCAAGGAGGCATCTAAGTCTGCAGGGCAACTAAAAACATGGAGAAGAGCTCCTTTCTCTTATTTAAGCCAGACAGTTAGATCTTTTAACAAGATTTGTTTGGTCACATGTTACCAGTCTTAATAAACACAACAGGACCATTCTTCTGTAAGCTTTTAAGTCTCACATTGCAAGATAAAAAGGCACTGTTTTCAGCAAATGCCAGATTAAAGGAAGAATGTGCTGCAACTGCTTGAGTTCCTTCCACAGAGTTTTTCTAATTTTGATATCAAGGAAAAATTTTAACTTGGTTTTAGTGCAAGGGATTGAATTAAAAAAAGAAAGAAAGAAAACAGCCCATAAAGATTCCCCCATATACTCATAAGGTTTGAAGAACTGCTCTAAGAAAATCTTCAAGATCAGTTGTGGAAAAATAACCCTAATAAGACAACATTAGGAAAAGGAAATCTCAGCTGTAACAGACAGAACGATGTGCTAAACCGCAAGTACCAAAATGCAGCACTAGCACTGTAGCTTAAATACACACACGCCTGCTTCAAACACACAGAGGAGTAGCTTCTACACAACTCGCACTTGAAAAGATCCCACCTTCTATTACAAAAGCTCATTAACTGCATGAGCTCCACCTCCCTGGGAAGGCACATAGAAGTTTAACCTTTCAGTTCCAGAAAAGGCTAAGAACATCTGTTACCAACACGTTCCTTCCCTGTCTTCCATATCCTGTTGAAAATGTGAGTTGCAGATATTTGGAGTGACAGAGTATTTTAAGAGTTCAAAGCAGGATATCCCTCGGAATATTCCCCATCCCCATGATCCATTCATCATCCCAAACTGGAGAGGCAGAGCTAACAGCCTCATGACAACACACATCCACGGCCTGCAAACTGAAGTCAAAGTCAATGAGAAGCCAGCATAGGAAGGAAAAGAAAAATCACACAGCAAGAGGTTTCTACCATTACACTTGGACAGTATTTCACAGTTTGGAGCGAGATTTTACTAAAGACGCTTGCCACAACTTTCGTAATTCTGATCCTGCGGAGTTTACCTACAGTATTTTCCAATCAACTGCCACATCCAGAGCCTACACACAAATCTCTCCCCACCAGTAGCAGGGAAAGGAAAAAGACAGGCCCTGAAGGCAGGAGCAGAGAACTACCCCAGCTGGCAGCACACAGAGAACTGCAAGTCTCTCAATACAACTTCATAGACAGAACTGTCCCTTCTCTTCCTTTGGACTTTGTATTTCAACAGAACCCAAGGCTTATGTCACATCCCACTAGACTATTCTACAACGCTGGATGGCTACCACAAAAAAATGAGATTTACGCAGTCTTTACTGCTGTTGCACGACCTGTTGTGCAGTGTTCAGTGTAACACAGGTTTAATATTGCTACTCCTGCACCTGAAAACCCAGAGTGAAAGCACAGCAGGGATGGAGTTGAGATAAGGTTACTTCAAATAAAAGTGCTTCTCACCTGCTGCAGTGACTTTTGTTTGCTTGTCATTTGGCTTTTTTGGGATGCTGAGGGGGAGTTAGTTACTAGTTTGAGAAAACAATCTGCAAGTGGTTTCAGAAACTGTTAAGAAAGACCTAGTTACAATTATGAATGCAGCTGTGTCAATTCAAGCCACATTCTGATGCCAAACAAGACAAGAAAATACAACCAACTTACACAGCCTTGAACTAGAACAACTCTTCCCGACTGATGTTACTGAAAGGAAAAGGTTGATAGCTAAGATCTAACAGCCCCATGCAGCAATACCTGTTGCAGAATCTTGCTATGTCTTAAAAGCATTTGAGCATTTATAAAGCTTTGAGATGTCTGAATGAAGGTAAGTATGATGAGTTTTTTATTACTTTAGGATTCATTGACTATGTTTTCTGTAAGCTTTAGAGGATAATTGGCTTCTAAAGTTCTCTCACATATACATACACACACAATCTTTTTTCCTACAAGATTAACACACTGGTCAGTAAAAATGTTAGTTTTCTTCCTCTGTTCTCGTGCACCATATGACTCTCCTCCAAGGCGAGTCTAGCTCTCCTAGTCTCCAAAGAGAGTCTATCTGGTGCCTCACCAGCTCTACAGCTGAAGAAGGTGTTGAAGGGGTCTGCTGCCTCTTCTTGAATGCTCATGGGACTAATCCGCAACCCTCCTGGAAGCAAGTTTGCTGAAAGTCTTCTAAAAAGCTCTTAAGAGTCTCTCTCCAATGAATAATACGCCTCTTATCAGTTGTCTTCCTTATCTCCTTCACTGGCATTTTGAATTTGTAACACAAACATAGCACTGGAACACTCTGGCCAGTAATGGTCATTATGAGTTACATATTTACAGTCCATAGCTCTTGTAAGCCCTCTAAGTGCACACAATTAAAAGCGTGTTTGTTCACTTTGAACTGCTCTCTACTAATCATCCCCAAACGGTTCCAGAAGCCAGCGTGTAGAGAAAGAAACAAACAGGCACTGACTTCATCAGCACCTCTCCCAGCTGAGAAGTAATCACTTGAATAAAGGCAGACAATTCAAGGTGTTTCTCATGACAGACAGCAACCTTTACCTTCCCCCCCCCCCCAACTACTTACCCAACTTGACCTGAGAAAAGAAAAACAAGAGGTCTCCTATTTCCAAGCTGTGCCTTACACCAGCTACACTCACAGCTGTCAGTTTTTAAATCAGTCTGTATAATGCCGCATATCAGCACTCTCCCGCTGCACATTCCACCTTCACACCGACATGCTCTGACTTGGGATATTATGGCATCACTCTGAAATCCAGGTCGAGGGTCTGTTTGACAGACGAGCTCTGCAGGATGACAGCTTAGATAAGATCATAAGTCCCTCTCTTCAACACAATGTTGATGCTACAAAACTTAAAGGAACAGGAGAAAAGAAGAGAGGGAAGGAGATTCATCCCAAAAGCAAAGGAAGATTTCACAAGGCAAAAAATTACTTCTGCATTTATCAGCAGAAAATGACAGGCTATTCTGCAGGTCTTCAGAGGAGAAACATGTTTCTTTCCATTTTACTCAAGACTGTTTCCAGTATCTTTAAATCTTTCCTCGGAAAGCAGCCAGGTTTACCTAGCAATTAGGAGAATTTTTAAAGATTGGACTGGTAAGGATTTGAGAGGAAAGTCACATTTCACTTTGTCTGTGGTATTTGAGTTGGCATAGGATGGGTAGAACAACTACCTACCTGCAAGAGGTCATAAATTCCATAAGTACTAAGAACAAAATTTCACAAGATCGTCAGCTTTGAGCACAGAGTAGACTGAAACACATTTGGGGTGTAAGTATCAGTTCTTATCTCCTCCGAAAATGGTTTGGCTATTTATGTGCCATATTCACACTAGTGATCTGAGAAAAGCTTTTAGGAACACCTGGTTTTAGATAGTTTTACACATACGCTTCCATAAGAGTCATGTAATTCCAAATAAGTCACAGTTTCTCCCCATATTAACTCAAGAGCAGCAACATAAAATCAATATAGGCTTAGAAAGTTCTGTACTCCCAATAAGATGTCCCAGTTTTAACAGATAAATTAACTAGCCTTTCTATTCTCTCTATTACTGTTTGGTGAGGGATCTAAAATAACAGCAGGGACACCGGAGCTGCCCGCGCGCTCATTTTGCTACAAGGCTGTTTGGTGAACAGCTGAAGAGCTCAGCCCTCCTTTAGCATGCTGTGATCCAGTAAACGTTGAAGACACACAAACCCACCCCACCCCCCAAAAAACCCGTGCCCCTTTCGCCTCTCACACCTCCCAGGAAGCCTAAGGGCAAGGTGGCCACCTCAAAACCAGAGAGCAACCACGATACACAACTACGATTACAGCACAGAAATTCAGATCCCAGCCCACTGTAGTGATCCACTCTATTAAACTACGATGCTTAGAATTCCCCTGCTCATTCAAAAAAGTGCTTCAGTGGCCTCTATCAACATAATATATGGGAACAAACAACGATCCACAAACAGTAAATACAAAGCCACATATTTACTACTTTTTTTCTGAAGTCATTCAGGCTAATGTAAATGATTACTACAATATAGGTCTAAGTAATGTGAAGTAGTTGTCCCATAACACCATTTAAAAAAAAAACAGACTTTTTAAAATGTCCATATAATGCAACATAGCTCCCTCTCTTTAAAAGGCTGTTAGGGGAGAAAAGGCCCAAGGGACCTGTAAAGAGCTGCTATTGTAACAAGAACCATTATCGAGGGAATTTCATGTCATTTGGAGCCAAGAAAACATCTGCATTATAAGGTTGCTCAACAACATTTAAAACAGGAGAAAGTTAAACAAGAACTTGTTACAATAGCAGATTTGAATAGATTCTACTTTTATCAGGCACAATCACTTTGCTTTCTTTCCAGCAACTCTATCAAGCCAGGACTGGATTTGCAGGATTCAGACAACAAAGCACAGATAAGAGAAAAAAGTGAGGTTAGGGTGGAGAACCTAAAGCAAAGGCAGTGGCAACCATTCCAGCATCACAGGCTAGCCGTGGGACCATCCAAACACCATCAAATAAGTTATACTTTCTCCTGATAAGTCATCAAGTATTGTAAAAAAAAAATAATTTGCTGACAGAGGTTTAAGACAGAAATTAGTTTTGCACAATACTACAGACATTAATTTGTGTACATTTATTAGAATGAGATCATTGCTGCTTTGCAAGCAACTGCAAATGTAACTACATCTATAACTCTACCCGCTTACAACTAATTTCACTCTCCATTCTACATTTTATTTTGGTACCTCCATCTCCGCATCATGTCTACAAGTATCTACCAAACTGTCAGTCCCGGGATGGATATAGCTACACTTTTCTCCACTGGATGTTTCATTTTTAAATGGCTGAACACTCAGCTGCCCTCTCGCAAGCCTTTCATCTTCTAGAAAGCGTCCAAAACATCTTCATTTAAATCACCCAAACGAAAACTAGATCAGGTTATTTTTGGAAAACCCCTTTGAGCAGCAAAGGCAAAAACTCCGTTCTTCAGCCACATTAGCTATTTTATTTAACTCCACACAACCGCCTGTATATTTGAATTACTCAAAATGGAAGAATAACTGCAGGGTGGGCTCCTAAGATGGGCTGACTGACCAGACATTTGCACTGAAATGCGGCTATAATTAAAGCAATTTCTCTCTAAAGAAAGCAGCATCTGAGAGTTGCAGAGAACATCGACAAGACTAAGTAACTCTATGCCGCTTAAGTGCTCCATAGAATTCCACAACAGTGCTAACAAAGAAACTGCGCTCTTTCAGCTCAGCAACAAAGGGGGAAAAGTGGTACAATGTTATCAGCATGAGCAATAAATATTAACAAGACATGATTTTTGTTGTACAACGTTTTAAAATATGTTTTACATAAGCATAGAGACAAATTATATTTCTGTCTACTGAAAGAGTCGTTAATTTCAGCCATTGGCCTCATTTTCTTTGAGCAGCAGCTTATTTTGGTTAATGACAGAGCAGACGTCACAATTTTCTTCCCCACAAAGCCTCTCTGCCCAGGACAGCAGCTCGGCTGTAATCAGGAGATTAAGTCTGCGCATTCATGTGGGAAATGCAGGCTTGATCTCTGCCTCATATTATAGACTGTCTACAGCAAACGGTCAGCGTATTCTTCATAATACTTAACAAGTGAAATGTATTAAATTACATCTCACTTCCTTTTTGTCAGTGTCTTCTGTAAACGCAATATAGCATTTAAAGTAGTAAAACCTTACTAGTGGAAGTGTGACCTTTGATCTTTACTCTTCAGCTACAGGAGCAGGTTCTGCTATAAGGCAGCAGGAATATTATTCCAAAGACAAACATACACAATACTGACTGCAAGAAAGAATAAGCACAAGCATAGAAAGTTGAGAGAGGTGTACTGTTTAAATATAAGTTTGTCTGGAGTAAACCTACACAACAGCTAATTATCCTTCTCTGTTCTTGCTAAAGATTTCAAAACACATGTTAAAAGGTATTTGCAAAGAGGATTTGTATTTCAGGAGATGGTATGATCTCTTGTATGACCTTAAGTGACAGAAAACCAAAGTTGTCAATAATGGCATTTGACTTCCAACATATTTTCATCCCAAAAAAATAGAGTTGAATGCCTTTTGGTCATCCATAAAAACACCCAACAGGCCCACCGTCACGCTGAGACCCTGGGAGAGCTGCAATAACCCATCTCCAGACTATACTCATAGGACTCAGCAGGAAACAGAGCGCAGACCCACCTCCTCCCTTCAACTTCATCTCTACCACCCCAAGGGAAAAAAAAAATAAAAATCAATAACACAAAAGAAAATCTACCCTGCTTATATGTACAGGTAGATCACAGCAAAATTTGTTACTGCCCAAAGTCCTTGAATTTATCTTCCTGCCTCTTCAAATAGTAAGGACTTAAATCACCACATAATATTAAGGCACATTTCCCGTGTTCAGCCTGTAATATTGTGTGATTGTAACACTTCATTTCATTTTAATCAGAAAGGGCCAGCTTACTCCCATGCCATCATCAGCTAAGACTGAATGTAAGATAACAAGCAGCAGTGAACAGGTAGTTAGGAAATATTCCAGCTCTTGATGTCAGAAGTTTTTACACACAGGGCAAACTGCACAAATCCCACAGATTTGTTTTTCTTGAAAAATGTCAAGGAAAATTAGAAGGTATAGGTTATCTTAACACATACACAATCATGAAGGAGACCAGATTAACGAACAAAAAGCCATTGTCTATAGTCATTTTTAGATTATTCTTCCTAAATTAGGAAAGCAGTAACATTTGTTCCAGCACCAGTAACTTCTACAACTCTCCATGTACAACTGAACCAGTTACAATCATCAAAGCACTGTGCAGCCCAGCAAACCAGTGCAAGGAACCAGCAGCAATCCTGCTCGGTTCCTACAGCTACCACCATCTGCAACGCTCGAAAGTCGTTAGGAAAGTCATGTAGGCAAAGAGGGACTGTATTTACATCACGTTAAACAGCCCAGGGAACTCGCCTACATGCTGTTCTCGCCTTTGTGCATACTACACGTGAATACCCAACTTCTCATTTGCCCCATGGCATCCACTATGACTTCTCACCAAACAAGCTTCTCAAAAATTACAAAAAAATTCACCTCCTTCATAGCCATGTTACTGCTCCTGGGCAGCAGCCAACCGAATTCCTCATTAGCTTTGAACCACTATTGCTGAAGAAAAAAAAAAGGACCAGTTCACAGGTCTCACGCGTTAGGTGTTTCAAGGCTAGGTGTTATGTTTCAAACAGCAGTCTCCCTCTGCTATGAGAACGACTGCATCAGTAATCTGCTGGCCACTGCTAATGAACCCATTTGAAAGGGACTTCATAACTGGCTGCATCTGTCATGAGAAGAGGAAGAAAACATTAAGAAATGCTCCAAGTGATTAGTCTGCTTCTAATCTAAACCAAGAGGCAGTATTTTAACACTGCATGAAATAACTTCTGGCTTTGGTCATGCTTCAGACATTAATATAATTTCTACTTCTAGTACTCTCAGTAGATACTCTTAACGATTGTATGACTGAAGTCATGGAATCTCATGTATCAGGATGAGGCAATATAGTTGTATTAATGGGTTTAGGGCTGATCTTGTAACCTGCTGAGAACAACATTGCAAAATTAGACAATAAACCATTAAATATAGAATAACTGATGCAAATTATTATTAAGTCACATCAAAATTTGGTAGCCCCATTCCCATGACAATGCCACCACATCTCATAATTTGCCACCAACAGAAACTGGGAGATGGCAGAAGTACTGTGGCAAAAGTTCAAATTTGTGGCCTTGTGCCTTGCCCTCCTTAAATCCCGGACAACTCATCCTTTGTGTACTGAATGATACATTCTCACAAAAATAAGATACCCAAAACATTTAAGGAGAAGAATAAGCACATTAAATAAAAAAACGAAATCTCCTTAGCTTATATAATTACATGCTAATACATCATGACATGCAAATTAAGACCGCACAGGCCATACTGAAAATACCTTCAAAATGGAGGTTATTTTGAAGCAGTATGAGATTCCTAACTCCATTTTCAAGGTAAAGTTTTAAGGTTAGACATGAGTAACAGCTCTGAAACAACATGAAAAGATTACTAGAACTGTTTGCAGTCTATAGCGGACAAGACACCAGGCTAAGCAGAGCATCATAAACTGTTCATGGCAGTGTTTAAGTGATCTGTGATCAAGGCATGTCTTCTAAGACCTTCATCATTCCCACAATAACATAAACCAAGATCACCATATTTTACTTGTTCTTTCACCTAAAATCCTGAGGTGATCCTTTAGCAACCAAAGACAGCAAAACAAATTACATGATTTACAAATACGACACAATGAAGTTTTACTTGTAAAAGCATACTACTGGAGATTCTGGTCTATGAAGTTTCGTCATTTACCACATAAGAGCATTTGACAACTAAACACGTAGGAGTTCAGAAGGGTGTCTGTCATGTCACAAAGTTTTTGCCCAAAACACCAACCTGATCAGGAGCTGACTTAAGAGCTACTTTCAAGATACTCCAGAAGAAAATTCACCAAGTGCCAGTTACCCAAGCAACTGGGACCTAATTAAATCTACCCACCACTTCAGGGATTAGCCTGTTTTCTCCTACCGTCCTGCAGTATTCCCCATGTTTTATTTAAACATGGTTTATGTTATTGTGGGGATAATGAAGGTCTTAGAAGACATGCCTTGATCACAGATCAGTTAAACGCTGCTGTGAATAGTTTATGGTGCTCTGCTTAGCCTGGTGTCTTGTCCGCTATAGACTGCAAACAGTTCTAGTAACCTTTTCTCCAAAAAGTAAAAGCCTTTTTGGAGAGGTGGGAGGGTGAGACAAACACACCAGTAACACCCCCAACAAAGCAAAAAACCACAGCAAGAGTTCTGAGAAGAACACCCCTATTTCATTCCAGACCAAAAAAACCCACCCAACCACCCACAACCACTGTTTTCCTCACATATTAAAGACCTATGCTTCAAAACACAAATACACAATTTAGGGTATAAAAGGCAGGAAAAGTTTCAAACATGTCCTGAAGATAATCACGGGGAAAGTTTCTATTCATCTATTTTTCTATTCATCACCTACCCACATATTTATCTATAGGATCAATCACTTGTTCATCCACTTAAGAAGAATAGTTAATATACTTTAGAACTTCCATGGAAGCAAACTCAAAACAAACTTAAGCTACTGGTGCATTTCAAGTGTTCAAACTGCATTAAAAAGTCAATTTTGACAAAAACCCCACGAGTGTTTATGAAGCACGTCTGGCCCGGCTGGAGCTTCCTTGAACTCCAAGATACCCAGAACAGCAACACAAAAACACACTGCAGAATCACATCCTTAGTATTTTCAGTGGTATATCAGCTGTACCAGCTGTCTTTAGGAATAAATATGTAGGATCTTAATAAAGATGTAGGACCACAGAAAAGGTAGCCTGGGGTACTCTTCAGCTTGCAGCAGAGTAACTGAGGTTTTCTTCTGAAGCAGCCTGGTAAGGACTTGGTTTTTCAACTATGAAAAAGCCTATGATAGAAACCTAATGTATCAGATTAGCTTGAAGTCATGGCATTGTACTAGTGCTGGAGAGTCTGTTCACACCAGTTCAATGAAGCTCATACAGCTCCACGTGTGCGGAGACACCATCACACCTGCATTACACTACCCTTCCACTTCTGCCATGCCAGAGGGCTCTGCACTGAAGTCCAGCCAAGATGCTCATGCCACCACCACAGTGCCAAGACAAGTGTGGCAGGCAGGAACCCTCACCTGAGGCTGGCAGCCTCTTCGGGCTCTCTCCTGAGACCCATGTCAACTCCACATGACACATGGGTTTGGGAATGACCTCAGAATTTTATTACCCTGACACACACTGCTTATCATTTATCTCCAACAACAATTCTCTGTATTCAAAATGAGCTGACAGATGTGCACAGAGCAAAGATTTTGCCATCAGAAATTCTGCAGTGCTCCTGAAATCCTAAAGTGCTGTTGAACTCTCAAATGAGTGTAACAGAACAAGGCTGTTACATTTACCTTTGGCATCTCAGATACCACAGTATGTCCTCAGAAGAAAAGCACGCAGCCAAAAGCATGGATTCAATAAAACTTTATGCCAAAACTATAACCTTATACAGCAGCATTTGTTACAAAAGTCAAACTCTGAAGTTCACCATGTACATCTTTAGCTTCATCCTAATGACTAAAGACTCCAGCCTTCAAAAATCCACAAGAATTGCTCCCACCAACGACATGGAGTTTGCCCATCTTTCTAGGGCAAACTTCAATTAGTCCCTCAAATCCAGACTGACTCTCCAGTACCAGCAGACAAGAGTGACAGGATACAGAAGGTTACTGCTGGCACCTCTCCCTCCCCATCCTGCTGGAAGCAAACCCCAGTGGTACCTGCACTCAGGGCACGCTGCTGAATTCCAGTGAATTGGCAACTGTCTCAGAAGCAGCTAAAACCATCCTTGCAGCAGGGAGGGGACTTCTTGCGGCCTCAATCCCAAGGTAAACCGCTCCCAGTTGTGATTTAAAGATCATAGCTATGCTTATTTTTCACATTAACAATAGTTTAGTCACAAATTCTATTACTCAGACACAGAACTGATTTCTGCACGAAGTCACCAAGTTAGGCTAAAACTTACTTTTGATTTATTTTAAAAAAATCTTAAATTCAAATTGATATTCCCAATGTACTGGAGCATTTGATCATGGGCTACTTGAGTTAAAAAAAAAAAATAGAGCATCACGACTGTTTCTTTCCAAACACCACCTTTTCCTATGTCAGGGCTGCAAAGAAATACCCCACCAAGAGCTGAAGTTGCCACAGCCCTGTTCAGCTGCAACTCCTTCATCCATTCAGGACTGAATTCTTTCAGTTTAGACCAGAACATACTTCAAATTCTCTTGGCAACGTTGGCATGTACTATTGTAAAAAGAACAGATCCAAGGTGAAATATTATCAAGAACTGAAAAACCTCACAGAAAACCTATACAAACAGATGGCATAATTTGTTTTTTTAAATGCTACTTAGCATTTACAGCTGGAAGTGGCAAATATCTAACATGCTTTGAATATGCAAATTATAAGATCAACACAAAAGAGGACAATGCAATTTCTTTTAAAGACAGGCAGTCATAATGTTGAAACAGACTGCAACCAATTTTCATACACTATTCATAATTACTTTATTACACTGTGAAAGGGTAATCAGTTTCCAAATGATCTAATAACCTTGGGCTGCTCTTAACTCTTTTATACCAGTCTTAACTACAAGCATAGGCTGGGTCTCCAACTTTAACTCAATTACAACAGCCTAATATTAAACACGCAGGTTAGAGGTGCTCTTCCTCACATACACTCACACAAACCAGCATACAGGATTACCTAAGGATTACCAATTAATAAGCAGGAACTGCTATATATAAAAAAAATATCCATTCCCAGCTCTAATCTCAAAGTAATAGCTTTATTATCAGGAAAGGGAAATCTGATTTTGGGCTTTGTTAGATTTCAATGTGAAATGGAGCACATACAGTATGTTTTGACTACTCAGAAGAGTCAATTCTAGGGAGATCTGTTACTATGTCAAACTTCAAAAAAAAAAGTCCCCAACCTTAAGTACTTCAATTGTATTGACTCTTATTTTCATATTGTCTTGTAACTTAACTACCTGCTGAGGCCACTTTTAGTCATCAGTCACTGACTGAATCCAAGAGAGCTCACAATATGCAAAAATACAAATAACTAAGCTCCCAGGTCTAACTTGTGCTTGGGTTGAAATACCTCCTACTCTCTACTGGGTTTCTATGGTTTTCCAAGCACTAGCCCAGCGGGGTGGCCCGCTGGCAACCACAGCAAGGCTGGGAACTCCCCACAGTCAGAGGAAGTCACATATTGGTCCTGGTTTAGGTGAATATTTTGATTTTGTCAACTGATTAGATTAACGGGCTGAAACCTCACCAATAAAAAACTAAAACTAAAGCAACATCATTTTTACGTTTTAGAACTTTTTACTGCCATCATTTCACTAGCTAGATGAACAAGAATAGAGATTACAGAACTATGGGTTAAAATACCCAGTGCAATGGCTGAACTCCCTGCACTTTCTCCAGTTCCCAAACTCCTCCCAAGCAGAGGCCTTGATCTTCCAAAAAGAAGATTAACACACAAAACCTGACAATACTGTTCAAACTACTAAATGCTTTTCATTTTAAACATCTAAACAGAATAAAAGCTTATCACACTGCAGATGCTGCTGAAACACTGCCTATTAACAAAAATTCAGCTTTATTTCAAAAACAAGTCATTTTGATCTCTACTAATAAGCAAATTCACAAACTGCCAAAACCAAAGTATTTTTTTTTATTGCTAGTTGCAAGAAAATTCCAATCAGCACCTAAGACAAAATTTATTACATATGCAAAATTGGCGTTACAGAAGCAGCAATGTATCTATACCAAGATTGGTTAGGTTTAATAAAAGGTTTACCTACCATACAGCTTTTCCCAATCAGTTCATTAAAAAAAAAGACTGGAAAATCTGCAAGTATAACCTTAGGAACTGATACCAGTACATTCCGTATTTATTTCACACCGTATAGTCATTTTATATGAAAATGAAAGTTATATCCGTTTGCAGAGAAGCCTAATCAAAGCAAGTTCACTTTCAAAATTTGCCATTACATCCCAAAAAGAAAGTGTATGGCTTCATTGTTAATGCTAAATTTACAGCCACCATTTCTTCTGTGCCTTGCTAACATAAGAAAAAGCCTGAATCCCAAACCCACCATTATTGAAAAACATCCATGTCGTTGTAAGAAAATCTACGCATCACAATCAAATACTATTTATTCCAGTCGTAAAATGTTTATTCAACCACCAAGACCTTTTCTTGGCAAAACTTGACAAAAAAAAACTTTCCTAAAGGCAGCCAGCTTGTTTTAATCATTTACATTTTTCAACACTATTTGTTCTCACTTTGTATCCAAAGGTCAGAACTCAAACCACTACCCCAGGCAAGCTTCGGAATAAATATTATTTTTGCCCATTCTTCTGGAAAAAATCTCACCTCTATTAAGAAAAATAAAGTATAAAAAACAGATTTTTCCCCTGATCCATTTAAAGATGCTTCACGATATTTTTCAGAAACAGAAAGTTAGCTTATAGGAAGTTTTTCATGGGCCCTATCCTTTATTACTTAATTCAGAGCGTTACATGATTGTAAGCTTCTGCTTTCTTTAGTAATAGAGAAATTTGTTGTGTGAGAACTACACACACCAACACGAGAAGCAGTTAAATGAATAGCAAGGCTGCGCAAGGTCCAGTTGACGTGACAGTTTGAACTATGCCAACTAGGATTCCAGTGTCCCTGACACAGCCCTTCTTCCCTAAAACGCCCCTTCATACATATTGAGAATATTTACACATTAATCTACATGTTAATGACTAGTAAATAACTCCAAGAAAAGGACCACCCATCTTAGTTGGGAGTCTTCATGACACTGAACACTGATATCGATACCACATCAGCTCAGTGATGCACAAGAGCAGCAAACTGGAAGAACCTCCCCTCAGACACCAAAGCCAATATTGCCACCCCTTGGACAGACCTAAAGCCACCTTCAGTGTTCTCCAAACAAAGATAAAAAACCCTTTATTTAAAGATCCATTCATGCAATTGACTATCAATATTAAAGGTTCACATTAGAGTAGCATTCTATTCTACAACCATAGTGACTAAGACACCGTTTCTCTTATTTACTCTTAAAATGCAAAATAGAGCTACTCAGTTTTCTTCTAACTTATTTACTGGTCTGAGTCTTGCACTTTAAATACACAAGCTTCAAAAGAAAAAAAAAGATTTTAAAGGAAGAAGTAGATATCTTGGCAGAGACCTCACAGCTCACAAAAAAGTAATAAAACTAATATGCAGGCTTGTTGAGTGACCCAATCACACCTGTAAGCGACACGGTAGGCTTCATAGAGATGAAAATGCTGAGCATCTGCCTCAAACACCACAGGCTATATGGAATTCCTGCTTCCTAAATGCCTAGAAAACACTGCTAGTTGTAACCAATTTTCTGAATCTCTCAGCTCTGGAGCCAAGTCAACCAAGTCCCCAACAACCGTCACACCCCTAAGAAAGCACTCTCAGATGCACTTGGCAACGTGGCTCCTGAGTTGCTTTTGTTTTCTGCCTGGTGCATTCAGCTGAAGCAGAATTAAAATTTGTTTAAACAAACACGTCTGGCTGAGGACAGTGGCAGTTCAAGTTTCCCCCATGGTTTCAATACCCCTGCTTTGGGGACTAGGGTGAGGTGACCACAGTCACCAGAGGGATAAGGCCAACAGCTGGGGACTGTAACAACTCCCATCATCATCTTTTAATCCATTCATCTGTCAGAGCCCAGGCTAATGCTGCAAAGAAATATCCTTAATTTGAAAATCACTTGGCCAAAACAGCATTTCATTATAATCTCCACACATGACATCTATTTCCACACTCCGCCTTCATAATTGTTTTTTAAACAGTAACTGGATCTCAGCTGAAATATCATGTTATCCATATACATCAACAAATTACAGAAATGCTGGTTTTCAGTGTTTTACTAACTGCTTTTACTTTAAATTCAGCATACACAGTATCAGCACAATCTCCCTATACCACCTGAAAAAGTCCCAGAACAAGGGAAGATTAACACACACGCTGACCCAACACTCAGAGCTAGCTCTAAAACTATACATTTATTAGAGAACGCAATGCATCTCTGCAAGAGACAACCATCCCAAAGATCTGGAGCACCCCATTACCAAGATGAAGCAGAAAAATGACTGGAAGGACAGCTTTTTCTGCCCATACACCTCGACCCTATCAAATGCTACCAAGTAGTTAATTTAGGTCCTCAGCATAGGATTTTTGGACTATGAGCTGGCTATCAACCTGCACTTGCAGTTGGTTCTGAAGTAACTCCATTGAGTTTGTGGAGATCTGAATATTTTTCACCCGCTGGGATTTGGTCCATTAAATCAAAATGTCTCAGGTGCAAAAAAGGAATAGCATTGTTTCTATACTTTAAAAGCGGTGGGGTTTTCCAGAGAGTACAATCACCCCTTAAGTGCTTTACCTACCCACAGGTCAATCACTACAGCAGGAACTTATTCACAGTACACCAGGAAACAAATAAAAAAAACAAAATCCAAACGCCACTGGCCCTGTAAAATTAGGAAGTTAGGAGTTCCTTCTGGCTACTCTCAAGCAAAACAGCAAGTAGCAATACCCCCTCAATCCCAAAAACCAAGGAGGTTTAGGATTAGTTTAATAATAAATAGCTTATTTTCTTTCCCACACACAGAAATCAAAACAAAGCTCTTGCGGATGAGCTATTAACTACTTACATCAGGAAACAAAAGCCCCATCTTGTCACCTTTACATAAATCAGAGTGAGCAAAAGAGGGGTTGAGACACACACCAAGAGATTCTCTACAACGTGTAGTAGAATTGCAAAGACAGTCGATGCATTCTGACAGAACAGCTGTATACATCATTATGTTAATTAAAATTAAAGTCTCATCTACTTAGCATACAAGCAATTCACTGAACCTTAGTGACAAAAGGAAGGAACCATTTCCTCAAAAAGGCATAATCACATCCAACTTGTTCAAGTTGCCTGCTCATACTGAAGGCCACAGCGTAAAGCAGATAGAAAAGTATTTAAGAAACAGTCTTGGCTATTTTAAGTAAAACAAAGCTCTATCAACTCTCACACACACACACAAAGGAAGTGGTAGGATAGATTACGTCAGCCCTTGCCTCAATTCATAAATCCTAACCGCAAAACAAGACAAATTCTTAACTGCCTTTCTCTGGAAAGATGTTTGAAGTGAATACATGCAGTTTAAGTCTTAAAATACGCTCTCAAGCCCCGCTCGCCGATGCATCACTGTCAGACAGCCCCTCGGGGGGAGGGAGAAAATGGGGTAATCCCAGGCAATTCCATCCTGCAACCAGATCAAATAATATCTCCCCCACCGCCTGCCAAGCACCCGGCCTGCCAGGGGACAGTCACCACCCAACTGCTCTGCACTCAAACCCACCTTTCCCTGGTCCCGGAGATCTTCATAAAATAGTTTAAACACTACTAAATTACAGGGTTGGAAAAACAAATAAAAGCTTTTAACTGCTGCTCCCACACAATTCTCAACTTGCTGTTAAAGCATCTAAAAACGTCTGTCTTGTGATATTCACTAGGCACAAAGTATTCAAAAATGCAATTGCCTGTAAGAACAAAAACCGACAAAAAATGCAGAGTTGGTTACATGTCTGGAACTAATTGCCTGCACATTAAACGGCTTTACATTGGAATAGTGTTCGGCTGTAGGGTTTTAAATCCAGTTTACTTTAAAGTGAGTTCCCAGAAGAAACATGTTGGTGGAGCATCTGAAACTACACTAAATTGCAATCCTCCACTTTCCTACATGCCTAACATGAACGTTAAGTATTTTTAAAAAAATAAAAATATTAAGTGGCCTTGTCAACACAGCAAGCAGCCCCATATGGCTGTAAGGAGGCCATCCAGGCACACAATGCCCCATGCAGGGCAGAGCCACATGTACTCGAGAGGAGCTTAAAACCAATTGCAAAACAAAGCAGAGCTGGTTTCTTCCTCAGGAAACAAAGTGGCCAAGCAGATCTCCTGTCGCTATCTTAAAACACGATTAAACCCCGCTAAAAAAAGTTACACCACACACCGTACCAATTAGTACTTCAAAGGCATTCCATTTTATCAAGTGCAAGGAAAAGGGACTCTCTTTCAGGATAAGGAAAATGCAATCCTTATCTCATTTAGAGAGAGAGAGGAAAAAAAAAACAGAGTTAAACACAGCACTCCGTTTAGCTTAACTGTTTATATTTAGAACACAGAGGTGAAGCATTTGTTATGGAAAGAAAGCCCTGCAAGTCTCAAAGCCTTCTGAACTTCCCAGGCCAATAAGAACTACTGCTTCACCTCCCAAGTCAATCTAACTTTTTTCTGAAAAAAACTGGAGCACCAAAAGGGGAAAAAGAGAATTAAGTCAAGCTTTTTCTCCATCCAGGTGTTTTTCTGTGTTATCATTGGCTAAGTAACAATTAGTCAACTTTTACAGCAACCTTAATTTTCCTCTTGGGAACACAACGCGTATGCATACAGGCACCGAAGTTCCCCGAGGGGTCTTGGTTCGGAGACCCACTCCATTGCCCCCCCAGATGGAATTTTAAGGGCACACACACC
>VWZL01002256.1:518723-567757 GCA_013396915.1 Stercorarius parasiticus | reverse complement strand
ACACGGAGAGACACGCTCCTTCCCCCGGCGGCGGCCCGCCTCCGCCTCCGCCCCGCTCAGCCCAGCCGGAACCGGGAGCCCCGTGATTGATGGCAGCTCTTTAATAGCGTGGTCAGCTAGAAAATGCATCCGCAAGCAAGATGTTAAGGAGGCAAAAGCATCCCCGGGAGCGGGCGGCGCTGGCAGCCCGGAGCTGCAGCCGGGAATATTAATGCAACCAGCCCTTCTCGCCTCTCCCTGCGCTCGGCAACACACACACGGGGGTGTGGAAAATGCAGGGAAAATAGAGGGGTGGAGGGAATCCATCCACACACAGCCATCCTTCCTAAGATGGGTAAGAAAGGGATGCCTGGCCAGTGGCACGTTCAAAGGCACTTCTACGCAAGGGGTTTGTGGCTGTCTATTCAATTAGTAAGCCATTTTGTTTAAAAATCCTTTCCGCGACATCTTCCTTCCCCCCATCGGAAACAATTCATCTGCTCAGCAAAACACGTTCCTTTAAATTGTATTTAATTGGCGATTTTTTTAAAAATAACGAATATTTGTCTCTTACCATGTGTCTTCATGCAAACCTGCAACTTGTCTGAACCTCACAATGTCTTGCACTGTTCTTTAACACCACAACCATGACCTTTCAGCTCCAAGTACCAACTTAATTTTACAGCAAAGCTTTGCCATTTCCCTTGTAGAATAAAATGCAAAACAAGTCATCTATATAGTCCGTTACCTGAGGGCAACATACACTCTTTTCCTGCCAAGCAAATCCATTTCCTAGTAGCATTTTACCTATAAAATAAATAGGGGCGTACACCTTCTCTGATATGGTTTTACAAAGCCAAGTTTAAAAATAAAAAAAAATTATGATAACCAAGGTTCACAGACCCAGTTAATTAGAGCAGCACTCAAGCACTGTCTGCCAACTTATTCCTTCCAGATGCTGTTAATTATTTGTAGTTGTATATTTTCCGTCTATTTATCCATAGGTATTTCTCCCACGTTTTGTACCTTAGCACAGGAGTCCTTCAGGAAACAAAGGTCCAACTTCAAAATTTATTCTGTACCTTCTAGAAATAGCTACCTAAAACCACTAACACAGCTGAAGTAGCTGATTAATTCTAATGCCCTTGCCACATTGCAAGACTGCTATGATCAATACAAATTGAAGATGGTGTGCAGCACGAGCTTCGCTCCCACAATATTCATTGTATAACAGCTTCTGAACTGGAGCCTATCTTTGAAAGAACTGGTTCAAAATAAGCTTTGTAACCAAGTAGCCGTGCAATAGCTCCAAACCTGCCAGAGCTGAAATTCAATCCTCAAGTCAGTACACAAAGCAACCACACTTCAATTTTCTAATCAAATGTGGCCTGACACCTGGCAAATCATAGAAGGGAACTTACTGCTCCACTGCATATTTAAATCAGTGTTTACTTCTAATGACTTCCAAAAGAGTTTTCCAGCACTAAGTTCATTCAGGCCAAGTTCCATTTATTTGAAAAACATCCTGTTTGATGGTATTTGTTCAAAACACCTTATCCCTTCAGGACAGATGACCCAGCCAGCTTGGACCACAGATCCTAAAAGTCAGTATACATTGGAAAAATGCACTCAAATAAGAAAGAAAAAAAAAGAGGCAGATCTGTAGAGCATTTGGTATCCTATTTTTTGTTATCCTATCAGGACGAAAGTTGCTCAAACAGTGCAGAGTCCAGCATCCAGCAGTCTGAACACAGCAACAGACCTGCAGAGTGTTCTTGAGTCTCAGACACTGTCTTGCAAATCCAAGGCAAGCCAACTTCAGAACCGGGCAATGTGGGGGATGGCAGTGAAATCAGCTGAAGTCCCATCTGTTTTTACGCAGCATATTGGAGATTCTTGAATGAACAGAATAGCTACAGCATTCAATCACTGACATCAGAAACAACTGAACTTTCACTAATTTGGCTTTCCTATGAGATACGGAGATCTGCCCCCATTTCATAGACCAAAATAAAAAAATAAAAAACCCCATGCACAGAGTACAGCCTCAAGCTCCATTTTGCAACAGGGACTTTTTATCTTGTCTTTTGGAAATGGAATATCAAAGATGAACAAAAAAAAATCATTTCTTAGGCATGAAATACACTTTTGCTAGTCACATCATTATAAAAGAAATGCTGTTGTAAGTTTAAGATTAACACTAAAAGCATGCATATCTGAAAAAGGGAGAAAAAAACCCAAATCTTGTGAGTTATACGTACACAAAAGCTATCAAGGCTACTCAAGCAGGAACTACCTCCAGAAGGGCGAGGCAAATATGCCGTAGAGAAGGAGACCTGGAGCAGGCTTGAGCGGAGATTCATGGAACGATGGTGATTCACACAATTGCTGACAGACCTCGCACGACCCACTGTTGTGTTTGGACCAGCGGGCATTAGCAAGCTGGTGTTACACAATGAAATAAAGCTCAATTCCACCACATGTACAATCCAGGCCAGTTTTCCTGGCAGCCTCCATTTATCAAAACAAGCCTGTCATGTCGAGTACCATTAACAGATAATGAACGGAGACAAGGGATGCGGTTACAAGCAAAGCCCTCTGCATGCTACAGGCCTAAGCACGCAGCCAAGGGAGCCCACACCTGACTTTACTATAAAAATTATAATTAAATAGAACACCGAGCTGAAGAAACATTATGGACAATAAACAACAGAAGCTGGAAATCTGAAAAAAATAAGGCTTTGACTTGGAATTTGTCAGTAATTCCTGATGTTGCTTAAAGGCATGTACACATACACCCAGGTACACCACCCCTCCTCACAGGTGAAAGACTGGAAAGCACCCGTTATCTTAGTCTTGTGTTTTCAGCGCTTTCTGAGAATACTGTAACACTTTGTACACTGTACCTACGCACGTCAGCTCATGAAAGATTGAGCACTGAGAAGTGACAGACAGTGTATCTTCAAAGGGCTGTAAAATGTGCTGCTTTCTAGACATACTACTCATAACAAACACAAATAATTCATAACTTCGCACAAGAGTCTACCATATTTGAAGCATATTAAATACGTACAAATTTGAAGCACATTAAATACAAACATAGAAATTCAAAGAATATTAAATATAGACATAGTCCCTCCAAGCCACAAGATCTATGGATCAGCAGCATTCTCCACTTCTTCCAACAGAATTAGCCAGCACATACACATAAACATTTCACCCACTTGCAAAACTGCTCCAAAGGAGCAATTTCAGGTTTACCAGATACGTATACAGTTGAAATACAAACTAACCATAAACAGGCTTAATGAGATTATCCAGATTAAATGGATAAATTAATTATTTTTTTTAAAGAGACATCCAAGTCAAAGAGGTCCCACAAACACTTAAAAGCAGCTCACTCTGAGTTCATGCAGTCAGCTCACCCAGGTAACTTTTTTAAAAGCAGGTTCAAGTACATTGCCTGGCTTGCACTAATTGTACAAAAAAAGAAGCCGTAAACTTACTCTTAAGAACACGTGGAGCTATGATCACGGCAACTGTTTTCTAAAAGCTACTATAACACTACTTGCCAGCTTAGACAAGCAACAAGTCCAACACATTAAACCCCTGCTAAGCCGAACCTATTTTTAAAAGGGGACTTAACACTGTCTTCATAGCTCCATGTAAGTCAAGCTCTCCCTTTGGATCTGGCATTGGGCAGTGGGGAAGAGGAAGGCAGTAGGTTCCAGGAGGACAAGCTAACAGCTTAATGTTATTGTCACAGCACTGTTTTTCTGGTGTGTCACTTAATTCCAGACCTCATCAAAAGTTTCCCTCTCCCTGGCCGTGCATATATTCCCAGCCAAAATAACAATGATACCTCCAGTGCAAGAAAAAGGCTGAAGCTAAGGCAGTTTAAGCTGAAAGTTAAGAGAATTCCTGAGGCAACCAGTCAACTGAAGATTCCTTAGCAAAGGAGCTGAAAAGTAGGCTGGGCTACTAGCACAGAAGGTCACCTCTTAACTGCTCGGAACAGGAGCACTGAATATTTGTTACCTGTTTCTATTTGTTTTCAATGCAACATCAAAGCCTCTAGGCTCTACCTGTTCTAAACACAAAACCTTCGGTCAGGTTAGAGGTGATGTTTTCTTCCTTTGCAAATAACGCACTGTTTTATTCTCAGCTGTGTTTGTACTAATAAATGATACTCAGCTCTTGACAAAACAGTTACTACTGTCTACACACAAACTCAAACCTGCTTGAAGCAGGAAAATTGTCTCTACTTGCAGATCTGTGAGCACGTGTAAATACACAACAGAAAACATGCATCGAGTTTTAAGCAGCTTCTTGCCACAGCACTAATTCAGCTACAGCTTGTTCCACAATTATATGAGGGTGCTTTTCCACGCTGCTAAAACGTACTCTCTAAGAGGAAATTCAGTGCAATGTTATTATTGCTTCAACATCATCAAAAGGCCATTTCATTCTGTAATCCAAGCCCGCCTAAGGAGACCGTAAACTCTGCACACAGTTAAACACAGTCAGAGTCTTGTCCACTTCCACTCCACCACGTTTGCATGTACAGCAGGCAGCAGTTCCCCAAAATCAGCACACGAGGATTATTTTAATTTAGTGTATAATTGCTGCAATTTGGATCAATCATTTCCTTGCCTCTCTCAAATCCCCAAATGGAACCCGTACCCTTTATGGACCATGAACTTTCAGAGGTTTGGCTTTTTTTGTTGGGTTGGATTTTGTTTAGTTGATTTTGGTAGGGTTAGTTTTGGTTGTCTGTTGTTGTCTGGGGTAAGAGTTTTTTTCTCCCAAGCCTCTGCGTACACAGCACCTAACCTAGAAGCTGCGAAAGCAAACTACTAACACTACCACACATTTTATGGTTCAAGAACTTTGACTTCTTTCCTGTACTTACGCAGTGTTCAGGTTTATATTTCAGAAGACCTCCAGTCAAACAGCATGTCCTTCTAGCTCACTATTAAAATGTCACACCACATCAATACTCTGGGAAAGGAGGACCCTATCAAGCACAGAAAATTCTGAGGAGCTTCAACATCCCTTTAACTGCTCTTAGGCCCAAGAATTCCAGGCACTGCCCTTGCTGCAACTGCCACTGACAACTGCCACCAACAACTCCTTTGCCACCCCTGTAAGGTAACACCTTTGGGCCAACCCCACCTGCTGAGAGGCGCAAGTCTCAAGAGCAAAAAAATCCTCCAAAGAAAAAAAAAATCAAATAAATGCCAGGACCTGTGCACTGGTGGTACTTACTGTTTGTTAATATAATCGCTTGTTATTAGGTAAAAACACAAGTTGCCTCAGATTCCTCCGTAGACCATCCAGAACCTGCCACGCAGCCAAAGAATTACTGTTGGTCCAGTCAGTGCATCACTGAGCTGTAGAACGGGGATAGAGACTTCAAGGCCATGAAGTCCAGTGTAACTCCATTCTGTGTCTCTTTGGAAGAAATCTGGCAGGTTATTTTTATACAGCATCTTGGATGCACGCAGCATTTGTCACAGTAGGAAAGAAAAAACACAAGTTGCTCCCGCCAGGAGCTGTGAAGACTAAGGCAATTCACATGCTAGCATGTGAAATCTCAGGATTTTACAGGAAGGCCTAGCTTAGGAAGTGCTGGGGGGGGGGAAATACCCACGAAACCAACAAAAAAAACCCCTGAATACAAACAGATCTGTCCCAGCCCTCTTGGACACCCATCTCAAGTCCCCATGCAATTAAGTGAATGCTCACAGTAATGTCAACCCAAACCCTTCTCCCTGTTTTCGCCGCTCTAAATGCGGAAGACTCAGTTCCACCAGCTACCCAAACCCTTGAAACCAGACTTCAGCGCGCCTCACAAAAAGCCCAAGAAAAAACAGACACGAGGCAGAGAAGGGGAGACAGCATTTTCTATTTCCAGTTAAAACTGAATGCAAGGACAATGCTCTGAAGTAGCTGTACTTCAAAAAGGACAAAATTCAGCCAGAAGTATGCTTTCTTTGGGGAGAATGGAGGAAAAAAAAAAGGAAAACAAAAAAGACGAACGATCTGAGGAATGCAGCAACTTGCCAAGCAGTTTACAATGCTCTGTTTTATGTGCATAGGTAAGTCAAGTACAAAGTGTAATAAACTCAGCTGGGATATCGTGACCAAGCTACTAGGGAACAAGTAGTGAGACAAGTAACTTGAAACCCAGCTACAGCTTTCATATCCAGAAATCAAAACAAAACCAGACAAGACAAATTTAAGCAAAAAAGTTCATGTCTGCTGTTCACAAAAATCACTTTTTTTTCCAATATTTTTCCTCTGGTTTGTTTCCTCGTCTCTGTAGGGACCAATACTTAAATTCAAAAGTGTTTTTGTAGAAAATCCCTGCCCTGGGAAACTCCAAATTACAGAATGGTACATTGTAAGCCAAGAATATCAAAACAAAATACAGTTGTGTCTGCCAGATTTTGTGGTACTTACGGCAAGACATCAGCCTGTTCAGCAGCTCCTTGAATTTAACGACAAAATGACAACACACAATTTATTTTAGAAGGTATTATCTTAAAGAAAACAAGAAGAAATCCAAATATTTGTCAAGAAAAAAAAGTCATATTTAAAAGTGAAAATTTACATCCAATAAATGGATTTAAAAAAACCCAAGAGATTTGTTCTCAGCTGTATATCAAAAAGCAAAATAAAACTCTCACTAGTTAGATGCATGTGGGGAGGAGGGGAGGGGTAAAGCTAAAGAAAAGGAGGGCAGGAAGAAGTAAGCAAACGCATCTTTTTCAACTTTATCAAAGCAATTGTTAAACAATGGAAGTTTGCCTGTTCTTCCCTCCAGTTTCTACTAAAAGTAACTTTGGGAATGGAAAACTTGATACCTCTATCAACAGCTTGTGGTATGTTTAAGCTATTATAATATAAAGCACACTCATACTCACAAGCTAAAGGAAATGACTGCCAAATGTTTCCTTTACAATCTCCCTTCCAGAATAAGACAGATTCTTTACCAAGAGATTTTTCTCACCACACCGAGTAAAGCAGAAATTAAACTAACCGATATGTAAAATTCGCAATGGGTTTACAGTCTTTTATTGAAATCATAGCAGAGATAAGAAATGTAACTACAGCTCACAGTTTTTTAGTGTAGTAATCACTTTCACATGCAAAGGCTTCAAAAAATTCAATAGACTTTTTTTTTTAAGTGACAATAACCACAGGATGTGACCATACCTATAATAATCTTTTCCTCCAGACAGGGAGATAAGCCCTAAAAACAGGAAGTTTCTACTATAATCTTGAAAAAATGTTAACAGCCTGAAACCACATGACTCCAGTTCAGTTACATGGGGAAGAAACCCTTGATTTCCCAAAACTACGGAAGAAGATACCTCGGGTATGAAACTAATTCAGGCATTGCTCCACCACCACCCCCAGAATCCCCCAAACCATGCAATAATGTCAAGGTTCTTAGTTTATTCCTCTTCTCCTTTTTTCTCCACAAATTCATAAGAGTAAGCAAACAAGACAGCTTTCTGCTCATAGGAAGAAATAGCATTTTATGTCAAAAACTGATACTTTCCCACATGCACCCATATCTTAAGAGTCTTAAAAAAAATACACCAGGGTAAGAATTGCAACCAAGTTTCGGCAGGTATCCATCTTGACCATGCTATAGCTCATTATACTTAAGTAACTATGCCTTTATCTATCTGAGAAAGGTCTCTTTACACTTTGGAAGACTTGATAAATAGAGAAATTCAAAACAGTACTGCTCAGAGTGCAACATGACCTTCCTCAAATCACGCAAATTATTTAAGCGGTTTGCTGGCCTCAACTTATTTTGACTTGGTTTTCAAACAGATAGGGATTTACTGCTGTAGGAGCATCTTTCACACATCAGCCTTTAACCACCTACATAGAAGCTTTAACTGAACTAAAAGGAAGCGGCGGATTTGCGATAGCTAATATCAACCAATTAATAGTCAAAAAGGCCTTTCAAAATTAGTTTCACAATATTTCTCCACTGTAGATGAGGAGGTGGCAATAGTTAAGCATGGTTTACACTAGCTTATCACTCAAAAGAATGGATCCTGCTGTATATTTTAACATAAATCAGTTCTGCGCTACTTGGCAAAACAATGCACATTTTCCTATCAGCGTTTAACAAAAAATAACACAAAAATCACACAAAGTGCTTAAAAAAATCCCATTCACACGACTATTTCCTGACACTGAACTTCCTTCAAAGTTCTCAAGCAAAAAACACACTAGTCTTAACTATGTTCACCTTGGTTTCATATATAACACAGCTTCTACAGAAACACACAAATTAATATTTTTAGGAAGGCTGTACTGGCAACACGCCAGTTTTCCTTGACACTGTTCCTTCAATGGCCTATCAGAAAGAGAATTTAATGTAAAAGGCATTCGAGATCTTCCACTTAATTGTCTCTTCTCACGACATGGAGAGAAAACACATCAATCCACACAAACTAAGACAGAAAAACTTAAAATACATAATCCCCATCAGAATTGGGCAGCCAAATAATTTCAAGGCAACATAGTAATACAGATATGCAAGCGCTATGTAATTTCTTGAAAGCACTTACAGAAAACTGTACAAGATCAGAATACCATTCCCTCCCATTCTAAATTGTGTTCCAGACGTTACATCTTTGATTAAATCAACTGCCTGCAGGTTGCAAATCAAGACCTTACCGAAACACAAACACACAAAGGGACAATTCCATAAAACAAAGATTCATTTAAGAAAATATTCACATGTTCTATATTAAATTTACAGGAAAAGCAAACATTCCTGGACAAAAGGAATGCATGAGTTTCAGAGGATGCGCGGCAAGTTTCCAATGTACAATACACAAATAGCTTTAAAGCCACTGCATAAGAAATCTCTTTTAATAAGAATGGCTCAAGAGTAATCAGTGACCATTTTTAATGAGGTGACATGGTCAAGCTGCAGGATGCCATCTAGTGTCAGCCTCCTACAAGAAGCATTATAAAACCCACCAAAACACTGTAAATTCAAGTCAAGCCACAAAGACCATGTAGAGACTTCACTGTGCAACTGCAAGTTTTAAGTCTTCAGGTTTCCCCTCAAGGGCTGAAAACAGCATTAAGAAAAAAACCACAACGCACAGAGTCAAGCAACATCACATGAAGTTCTTTCACATGTTTGGTTCCCACTCCAGCTACCAATTGGATTCATTAACCAAGACCTGAACTGAAGAACAACAAAAACAGCGTGCAAAGTGGAGAAAAATCCAGAGGAGCACAGGCAGGTCTTCAGACCTGTTATACATAGAACATTAAAGGCGTTCTTTGTTTGGTCTTTGAGCCATTATCTCATTCTCTTGTATTAAAGCTTAGCAGGCAACTTCCTCATGAAATAAAATCTGCTGCTTTGCTTTTTAGGATCTGAGCATGCCGAGGGTGGCATACCAAGAGGGAAAAACACAAATTAAAGGTTACACTTTGTTTCAATTTCCCTACCATAGTCATCATTAAGCAGTCACAGAACACATTCTAGGTCACCCATTTCGTTCCTGTTTATAACTTCCGGTCAAAAAGGTCACACTGCATCTAACTTCCATGCAGATGCCAGTGTGCAGCACAAGTCATGGGTGTAAAATACACGAAGTGGAGAATTGTCAAGAATGAGCTAACAGGGGAAAAAAAAAATCAACTAGAGGTTTAGAGAAGAGGGGGAACCGGAGAGCTCGCTAACTAGAATTAAAGCCTGTCTTTTCAGGCTCATTTGTAAAGCACAGTTGTTAATAGTGGTTATATATTAACAGTGAATGCAATTTCAAGAAAATAACATGAAGTATGTTCCATAGTCTCCCTTAACAGACATGTTAGCCATGATTGCTTGGTCCATTACCCAATTTACAGGATTATGAGACATCAATTCCAACCCCAACACCACCCACATTTTTCCCAAGGACTGGGCAACTAAATATGCAGTTGTCATTCCCCTTGCTACTTCTTTCTCAATTAAATCTACATTTCGGGATACCAATAACCAGATACGCAACAGACGTTTTAGATCAGTGGACCTCGCTGGACAAATGAGGTCAAGAAGCCACCTGACAATCCTGTTTGATTCAGCTCTTGGAATGAACAGACAGTGCCTTTCATGGCTTCCACTACAAAGAAACCCATAATTAGACCTCATTTTTGTTAGTTCGTCCAAAGATTGAAGATATATACAGGAGGTGGTGTTTAAAAGGAAAGATTTTGAAATCAAATAGCTCCCAAGAATATTACTATATCCATTTCAGATTAAAACTTCCACCATCTTCCCTCCATTAGTCCAACTTAAGGTAGGAAACGCTGTGTTTTGCTCATTAGTTTCAAAGCTTGGGTGGGGGTGTTTGGTTTGTTTGTGGGTTTGGGTTTTTTTAAATAACCTTTAAAATGGCTCTCTGCTGATTAATCCATTTTCATCCTTCAGTGAGTTTGACTCCTATTAGTTCAGACTGCAGAGAAGACATTGATTTTTACTATAGTCAGGATCAAGAGAAGTAACAGCTTTTCCAATTAAACAACTGCTCACCACGTTAAGCAGAAAAATATGTCCGCGGCAATAATGTGCAAGTGTCCGAAGCACTCCTCAATGCCAACAAAAGCTAACAGACAGGCTTGTAATAACTTTAACCTTTAACTTGAGAAAGGAGGAAAACTCCATGTAATACAGACAGTTCAGCTCCAGTTAACTCTGCTGATAAGAAGCTGTAACACTGAGCAAGGCTCAAAATTACAGACAACTCATCTCCCAGCTCTGAATTACCATCATTATACCACACAAATCACCACATCGGGCTAAAATAGAAATCACAACCAGAAATGGTCTAGTAGGCTGCCACTTCTTCTCCTCTTAAATGAAGCTTTTATACCAAACAAATCTATACAGTTCTTGCGTTACAGCTTTTCAGAGTTGCACTGTAAATCAAATATTTCATTCCACAGCCTGCAGCTATTCCCACATTTAATAACTGACATGGGAGACAAGTTTTAATCTCCATCAGGCTGAAACAATTACCATCCCCATAACCACTCAAGTCAGAGGTAAAAGTTATGAGTTTTGTATTACCTGATTGTATATTCAAGGGGAAACAGTTAAAACTTTTCCAGAGGAAAAAGGCAAAGCATATTCAGTACGAAAGAGGGGAGCCCGAACAACAGTACTCCCCAGTTCTGCATGTCCCAGAACGGCCATGCACTCCAAGCAGTCAGGCAAGACTTTCTTTTAAACTGTAAAAGAAATGCATCATTCTTGCCACAAAGCAGCAAAGGGAAGAGAAATCTGAACAGACACTACATTTGCCGATGTAATGTTCTCCAACCAAGAGCTTGAGCTACAGCTTTAGATAAGACCTTAAACAACTGGGTATTTTTTTTAGTCATTAGGGAAACAGTTCTCATGCTCAGAGGAAAATCTACTGAAAAGCTAACTGAATTAAGTGACCTGGAAGTCTGTCCTATATTGATGCAATTATTGCCAATGCTGTCTTTTCACGCTTTAAAATACTCATTAAAAGAAGTTGAACTTTTAATTTAGGAAGTTAGTTTAAGAGCAAGAGTCACAGCTGGGAATAGCAGTACCGAGACTCTCCCTAAAATGCTACCAGCAGTTCTAATGGTCTGCCTTGGTCACATACAGCTGGTCCACGGACATACATCCTTCCGCAACTGCCAAAAGGAATTTGATATGGAATCTACTGCAGTCCAACACTAAGCAACCAAGAACCATGAGCACTTTGAGGCTTTACAACCTCTAAGCAGGAAAAGCCTCCCCAAGGACAGTTATTTAGTTGTTTGGGGAAGGATCACCAGCCTGGATGTAAAGGCAAGAAAAAAAAAAATAAAGTGATACGGGGACAGTTCTAAACAACAGGAAAAAATATTCCTACGTGAAATCTCGGTGTGGAATTTGTACTTCATTACATGTTTTACTAGCTGCTAGAAAGGAATATTAGAAATCACAGCAGGTCAAGACACTGCTTCTTTCTCTACAGATATATTGAGGAAAAAATGCAGTATTTTACCTCTCGTCCAAGACAGGAAGAAAATGCCGTCGAGTTCGAACCATTCATCCTTTTATTTATGCTCTATAAAGGCCCAAAAAGATACTTCAAACATTCAAATTATTTAAGTCAACATGAAAACAATAGGTAAGGTGTTAGAGCTCACAGTGTTTTGGAAGCCTGGTGAAGGAATTCCCCCAGAGCTAAATAATTAAGACACATCTCCCAAATTAACTCTCCGAGCCAAACCAATATTCATGCCACCAACACACTGAGAGGCTGTGTGCCTGGGGAGAAAGACAGAAGGAATGTATAGAGACTTTTATTGCTTTTTCTCACTGAAACATCATCTTTGCATGTTAAAGGCTGGGAAAGAGAACACTATATTGATTTCGAGTGCCCTCTACAGTCAGCTCCTTACTAATGACACCATACACCAATGCCCTCATTTACTTTAAGAATTCACACCACTGGTACCTGCAGGTTTCTAAAAACCCGTAGTATTTTACGCAGAAGCTGACAACAGTCCCATTATATACCAGTAGACATAGCAAAATCGGTATTTTTCAGACATCAGGTGGACAAATGTATTATTTTCTAAATTTACATACAGTTTGTGTATGTATATATAAAAATATACACAACTTATATATATATATCAGTTTCACTCCCAGCTGGAAAGAGGGGTGAGTGAAATAGTAGAGGTGGAGTGGTGTCTCATTGCATGCAATTTTTGAAGTTTTGAATAACTATTAACATATTTAAGCAGGTTGTTGATACTTGAGTGATAGTACACAACCGAACTCTCTCTGAGTTTAATTTATGAAGGGGTGTTGCTTTTACTACACCCAGCGCAGCTTTTCTAACAGTACAACGTCCCCAGGAATGACGCTACACCCCTAACATTTTTCAGTTTTCCTATAACGAGTGTTCAGAAAGTTCCTGGTCTTTTAAACATTGCTAAACAACAACAGGCACCATGCAGGAAAGCTTCTTATTCGGTATGCATGCGCTCTTGCACCTTTTCTTCCACCTACTCCTAGTGTTTGGATAAGCTTCCTGAAAAAATAAAGGTGTTTTTTTTTTTCTCTGAAATGCCAATGCCCAGAGGCAGTTACTCAAAAAAAAAAGCCCCAACCCACCAACCAAAAAAACCCCAAAACAAACAGTGTAAAAAAGGCATTTTAGTAGTAACCAAACTTCAAAATCATCCAGGGTGAGAAATCTCATTTTCAAATTCCTCTTACAAACTTCCACTCTGAACCATCTGGCTTCAGTGAAATGATGATGTTGCAACATTCTTCCCAGTTTGTCTCCTAAAGAGCCCTTTCTTCACAGAGAGGAGACTTGGCAACTAGTTTCACTTCTGACGAATTTTCCTACCCATGAAAATTTAATGGGGAGTGGGAAATAGTGGCAAAGCTAAGAATAGAACTGCACTGGAGTCACCAAGCCCATTTTGTCATTAAGGAACCTGTCACAGAGCAGGAAAAGCTTAATTTTTTTTCTTATGTTGGAGTTAGCACCTCTCTTCTTTTTACTTTCTGTCCCGGTTTTGTGGGAACACCAAAGTTTTTCACAAGAGAAATGTCTCCCATACACTCAGCCCAGAATAAGTGATGTAGTCAGTTAATAAAAAATACCAACATGCTTAGCTAAAAGGTTCTGGAGCTTTTTATGTCATATGCCTGGGAATTATATGCATTTCTATAGTTTATCTAAAGAGAAGTTAATCATCTTTTCTACTGACAATTTTTCTACTGACAGTCACAAAAAATTTTTCTTTTAAAAAAAAACAGTGTTCTACAAAGGAACACAGCCTATCACACATACAGCCTTTCTGTACAAATTTCAATAAGTTAACAACTTGAAGTGGTTTAACTCTTGGAATTACATTAGGTGTAAGTCAATCCTAGATGATGCAACTGTTTTTAGGACTTTTCATTACTTGAAGATGCAGGTCCTTCCATCCTCATGAGCCTTAAACGGTGTCATAAGTTCCTAATTTTGATCTCCAAAAGTATTAAAGAATTCATCAAGAACTATAGTATCTACCATGAGATGAGCTTATCTGAAAGCTCAAGGACACCAGCATCTTGATCGCTTTTTCCCCATGAACAGTCTCTGTATAAACTCGTAAATGTTTTTTCCTCTAGATATCAGGTGACTCCTGCATAATCTCAAGAGACCTAAGCAGCATTAAATCCTTTGATTTTATCAAGTAATGCATGTGTCCATGTCAAAACAGTTCTTTCTTCAGACATGAAAGCTGAATAGGTATGCTACCATTCCTATGACAGGATATATTAATAGCAAGAAACAGATCCTCTCATTACTAACTCCATTTGTTGGCCACTCTAGTTGCCTCCCTCGTCGTGGCATGAATAAGGCTATATAAGTATTCAGACATTAAAATGTCACTAGAAAAAAAAAGTCTCCCTGAAATTTGTCCTATCAATGTGCTGATAGCAAAATAAGACACTACCTCTGATTAAAGTACAAAGCTATTAAAAAAAATTGCTGTTTCTCTGTCAATTTGAAGGTGAATTAACTCGCTCACATTGAATAAAGACTAAGTTTTGTGCAGCTTTCTACTGAAGTGAATAAGGAATCCGCTGTTTCTCAGATTTTTTTTCCTCTCAGGCTGACTATGGATTGCAAGAGCAATCTGTTCATCTGTTTTAACATTGGTGGTGTCTAAGATTACCTCACAGTCCTAAGAACTGGAGTTTTTAATTATTATTTGTAAGTGAAAGATTTTAAGGCATATGATTTCAGTTGATTAAAAATCCACTTAGTTATCAAACTACTATTAAAAGACCTATTTCAACCTCAAATGAGGATAAATTACTGCCATGTGGAGATACATCATTAAATTCTTGCTCATTGATTATAAACTTTTTGCTTAAAGCAGATACATACAAAAGATCACACTGACAAGAAAGGAGCTATGCAGAGCTCAGAGGGCATCCAATAAGTAAACTACTAATAAATTCAATTATTAGTGATTCATTTTATCCAAATCTGAGCCCTTGGGAGGAAAAAAAAAAGAAAACACCAAGAGGAAAAACAGAGTTTAATGATGTCTTTTTTTTTTTTAAGCCTCCAAATAAGGCAGACTCACAACTGATGGCTGAGAAGAACGAACAATTTCTAGGGTGCCATGAAGGCAACCTACGTTTCCAACCAAGCAGGAGGAAGATGCTTGCCTCACCACCAGCACCACTGCCCCATCTTCATTCTCCAGTCTAAGGGCCACATTTTCTATTCCAGAAAAGCAAGTAAACATACCAGGTGTTGCTCTTGAGCTTTACTCACACATCTCACACTGGAGACCTATCTTCTGTTTCAGAAAATCTATGATTATCCTTCTAATCTTTCTTGAAGAGGATATTCATCCTTCATCTAAGGGGATTCAAAAAGATCTCGAGGACCCTGCTTTTGGACACAGGCAGTAACTGTAAGAACTCTAAGGGTCATAAGAATTCAGGGCTACCTTCAAACAACCATGTCCTTTAAAGTAAATCACAGGAGGAATGAGTTTAAAGCAAAGGTGTGTTTTATTTTTAAACAAGCTCCACATAAAGCCAAAGAGGCAGAAGGAAATAATTTGTGTCTCCAACACACTAAGTCATTGNGGGGGGGGGAGGTCAGAAAAGTTTTTTCCAATATGAACAAGCAGAAACACTAGCCTACAGAAAGGATCTAACAAGCCTCCATCACAAATTATCTTCCACAAATTAAGAGCTGCTCTTGCAATTGTCAAACAAATGCAAGTCAAAAAAACTCAACTTCACAGCCACAGCAGCTATTTCACAGCTAACAAAACCAGCTAGGCTGCTGCAAAAAACATCTCAGAAATCCTAGCGCGTTCAGTGTAATTTAGAGATAAAGCTGTGTCTTCCCTGAAAACTCTACATGTGACTTTTTTCTTTCTTGGTTTCGATCAATATATCAAAATAGCAACTACCTATATGTCTCTTTACAAACAGAAACACACATCTGTGTGGGTGATCGTGATACACAATAAAGCAGTTCCTGTACACTGGTTAACATTAGGTTCCCACACCTTAAAATCGTTCTGGATGTACTCTTTACCGATATACTGATGGAAGTAAGTGCCAAACTACCTAAAACATTGCTGGATTAATAGTATAATTTGTAAGATACTGCATTTTGAGCCACAAAAAGCTGTGAACTTAGACCTCAGAGGCTGTGATTTAAGCGTAATATACAGCTAACACACCTACTAGACCTCCTGTTCACAGCCCTATACTTTACACATACAAAGTTTACAGTTTTGTAACAGTTGTCAGTGCAAAAAACAATTTGGAGTTTTAAGCTTGTGCCTTTGTATATCTTTGTCTTTGAACATCAAAATCAACAAATAATTGAGAACAGTGGCTAAAAAAAAGCATCTATTGTAAGACAAGTCTAGAGCCTTTGATAGCTCCAAATCTTTACTACATCTCTCAATATAGATTATTTTTTCAAAAAGGATCAATAGCCTGGCCACTGTTTTAGTATAACCCATTCTTTCTGTAGAACCACTACTGCTCTGATTCTGAAAATGAGCAAACTGCTGTGCACATAAAAACGCATTACCTGCAATTCAACTGACAGATAAGTAATCTTGGGAGCTTTCCCGTCTTTTGTTAAAAGAGCGTTTCCTCAGACCTCATTTCCCTTTTGCTTGACCAAAACAGAAAGATTAAGGTAAGCCATTTACAGCTTAAAACTACATTTACAGCTAAAACTCATTACATGTTAGTTTTAACTAGCTACACTGAATTTAAAACACACATTCGGAAATTATGCCATGGCTTTCAGCAGCAACATTTATGCCTCCCACAGCTAAAGCCTGTGCATCATCTCCCTCCCTTGTATTAACGTGTTTATCGAACCATAATTCCATTAGCATTACATAACACAGTCAATCTTCTCAGACATTTTATAATTATCTCATGCCAACTCTAACACAGTGCACACGTACACTTGGCCTCTGAAACTCTCAGCTTTTAGACCTCGCTGACATACAAGGAACTGTCTGATGTAGAGCTAAACTGAGACCTTCACCCCCGGGGCACATCTGCCTGTATCCTTAGCCAGACCTTCACAAAACAGAACGACAGTACCACTGGCCGACGCTGTCTTTTCTCATACACACACTCAGGACATACTAACACTAAATTACTGTAACAGTTGCGATCCTTCCTTTAAGAAAAAAGAATCTTAAAAAACACATTTAATGTTTGTCAACTGTCTACCTCTCCTGCGTGACGAACAGAGTAAATACTATTTGCAGTTATGTCTGTAATTTGACATTAATTCCTTAATCTTCTTAAGTCAGGGCAAGCTTGTGGATCATTACGAGGTTATTTAGAAGAGCACATTTGAAGTATTACACGAAGTGTACATTTTATTAGGAAAATAAGTTAAGTCAAGTTTTGTATTTCATCATTCATACACCTGAAAATAAATCAATCTTCTTTGGAGAGCAATAAGAAGATACACTCTGAAATATTATTGCAACGTAATCCTCTTTTGTATGGTACAGTATCTGCTAACAAGATTGCATAGCTTTCACATTGGATCAGCAAGACTGTGACCTTTACTGACAGTTATTCTAATATTAATGCTAGAGAGATGGCCAGCGCAACAACCTTCCACATTGCTGCTCTCTGTACAGATACTGCAGGGATTAGCTTCCCCTGCCTGTCACCACTTGCTTCTTGCTTGCATCAAAAAGCACAGGGATCAGGCCCAGCAATTATTTCTACTGCCTGTGCAATAGCAGCAAGCCACACAAAAAAGCAGGCTTCACCAGAATAACCCTTACTTTAGCGGTCTTTGTTGTGCCATTCCTTATTTAGGAGACAAGAGCAAACAGGGTCTTCACTGGGGCCTTTTCCAACCATTGACAGGGACCCTCTGCTGCTCCCAGCACAACCATTTCCCACTGTATCACTTCTCTTCAAATACACACTAACAGTTTGTGGAGGAAACTCCCTCTAATGAAAACAATTGAACACTGGGTGGCTGGTACCAGCATTAGAAGGAATGCATAACCTTCCCTCAACATAAAGCTAAGAAAAAAACCCACCCCAAACATACACATGCAAGGGTAAAACAGGCATAAGAAACCCTGTGCTTACAGACAGAGTGCAAAGTAAACCAGACATAGAACTCTGAAAGAACTTGGGCATTAGGAAAGATGGCTGGGTCGTGTCAGCCTTCACATGTAAAAAGGCACGGGAGACAAGTGATTACCTTCAGTAACTTTAAAGAGCTTTTGAAAGTTAGAAACATACCTAGATGGCATTACAACTAGCAGAAGGTAGCACAGCAATTTTCTTATATAAAGGTGTGGAGGAAGGAATGGAGCTGAAACAGATCAAACGTTCAGCTTATCTGTGTGGAGAAATTGTTGAGAATAAAAATGCAGTAGCATGTGATTATTTTTTTTTTTTAAGGCAGCTAAAAGTATCAGTTACCTTAATTTATTCCCAAATGGACTAGTTTAACAGTACATGAAGCACCTTTCATGAAAAATACACATCTACACAGGATAATACTGCCATCTAAATCCACACTTCGGTTGATTTCACTAGAGTTTTTTTTTTATTCCCCAGGAAGCAATTCTTAACCAATTGAGGGGAAGGGGGAAAAAAAAAAATAAAGGAAAAAGAGGGAAGGAAAGTCACCCTGTGAGCCTGATCATACAGCAGACCAAAGGACACAAGCAGCATGCCTTGACCACTGCCAGCTTTTGTCCACGAAACACCGATTCCAACGGCATCCACGACTCTTCCAAAAACCTGGAAGTCAAACAAATGAACCCCTCTCTCAAATAGGTACCTTTAGGCAACTGTTGCAATCCAAAGTATTTGCACTTTTGAAGTCCACTACCTGCTCCCCAAATTAAAAAAAAAAACCAACTCACCACAAGACAGAACTAGTCCAAGCCTAGTAACTATTCCTCAAGACCCACTGCACACAGTCCTTTGCTTGTATACACAGATCTTCAGCCACACCAACATGCAGTTGCTGCTCTTATTGAAATTTAAGTTCCAAATCAAGTGTTTTAGTTAAGCCAATAAAGACGAGCTTAGAAACAGCTTTTAAAAAAAAATCACCTAGGCTGGGTAGCTGCTGAATTACCTGCACTGAAACTCATACCTCTACGCTGGTGAAAGAAAGAGCCTAAACCAGAAGTGGAAGGAGGAAGAGTGAGAAGACACATACTAGGCAAAAATACTTCCTCTAATACATTCACCCAGCACTTGACAACATATTTAAAATTGAATTTGCATGCAAGAGTCAAAAGCCACAAGAATTAAAGTTACTTTTCTGAAGTTTTGTAAGCAATTTTGCAACGTGCTTGAGTTTCCAAAGCAAGCTTGATTCTGATGCAAATTCAGTCATTTCACTTTTTCATACACTAGCTGCTAAAACTAGTTTTTGTAGAAAACAGGATGAGAAATAGCAGCTACATCTATCAGCAAAATACTTTTTGCTGGGTTTAGAATCATAATGCATTTTGTAATTAAATTGCTAATGTTGCAGAACCCAGTTTTAGTGAAATATACATGTAATTACATTAATCAATTAGCCTGTAATTGCATTTTGCTATTTTTGATTCCTAAGGCTTTGCTGGGCATATTTGAAAAACCGATATTCCCTGGTTCTGGTTCTTAGGGTGGGAGGGATATCAATACCACACTACAACACAGGCTGAATGGTTTTAGATATGATTGTGCTTTCAAATGAAGGCTTACCTGGAAAGCAGAACATGATCTTCAGCGTACAATGTTCTACCTGTCAGAATGGGACAGAATCTGTGTATGACAGGTCAGTGCAATCAACTTGAAAAAGGATAAAAATATCACACTGCAATATTCTAATTTAAAAGTACTTCTGAAGGCAGAAGTGAGCTTCTTAAACTCCTCTTTCTGCCTCTGAAAGGTTTCTTCTGAAATGATTGCTGTAATTTCCAGGGAAGATAATCTACCAAGAACAAAGGAAATCCTATTTTTGAAATTTTATTTGTACTTTGTGCTCATCTGGTGGAAGGAATGACATTTCAGTACCTTTTCCTTCAAAACACCAATAGAAAGACCACACAACGAGGAATACCTTGCTTCAGGATTTTGCCTAAAGATTCAAGACACAAACAGTTATAAAACCAAACTCATAAAATATGAGCTAAGTAGGAAGCATTTTTTTTTGTTGCCACGGAAAACTGGAACCCAAAAGCCAACAGCCAGCCAGGCATTGATCCTAAACTTCTGCTCTGTAGTAATTAAAAAGACACCTTTTATTTTCAGTATCAAGAGAGAGCTGAGTCCACAAAACAAGGAACTTAAAATTTTGCCAGACCTCCCTATAGTGACAACTAAACCAGAGGGTTTGTTTCTCTGGGAAATGTTTTGTTTCTAACAATAAAGATGCAGAATATCCACTATGAGTTATCTGGTATTTCCTCAGAAGAGTCATCAAAACACAGTGGGTACTGCACGACTACCAACCCATACACCACATTAGAATTACCACAGACAAGTTAAAAAAAAAATAATTCTAGTGAGTTAGCCGAGTCTGGCACTGAAACATAACCAAAAGAAATTCCTGACCTTTCCCTGAGTCACTGACATCCTTAAAGATGCATTACTCATCCAGATCCCACTACAGGTGCAGGTTGGTTTGATGTATGCCAAAAGGATTTTATTTTAAGCAAGCAGCAGTATCCGTTTCAGGAGCAGGTACTTCCCAGCCATTGCAGCCTTGGATTCCCATACAGTGTTCCCTGAACTACCGCTGGAATCCTTTAGAACAGATACCCTAACCAGAGAGCCTTAAAATTAGCCGAGAACAAAGTTACACAGGGATATTTATACCAACTTCCTTCCCCAGAACAACCATGATTACTGTTGCAGTAGTAAATTACTGTAGACTACACTTCATCTGCAAAAATTCTGCTTTAAGTGATGAGCAAGCAGTAATTCTAGCTGAGAAGTAATCCCATTTTAAGAACTCCCCTTAGTGCATTTCAGCTCTGTGCGCCAATTTTGGTTAAGAACCCAATAACTTTGGTCTTTCAGTTGATTAGGATCCAACCAAGGTGGATTTGCTGCAATTTACATTTCTCAGAATATCCTAATAAGATCAAGTGTGATCAATACCACCAACTATGAGTTATTTTTTCCACCAGACACCACAAAAGATATCCGAGTTATCACTTAAGATAGCAAACACGTGGTTATAACTGACAAACTGTTGGTTCTCACTTAGCACGTACGTCTCTGCCTTTCCATATTTTCAGGTTTGTCTCACCGCTTATAGACTATCACGTTTTACTATCACAGATAATTTTAAAACACCAATGTACTCACATAAAGAAGATACTTGAACCACAAGCGTCTTCCACCAATTGCAGGAGAAATTTTCTTTGTATCAGCTGCAGACACACAGTAGAGTTTTGTACAGAATTGCAGGATAGTGTTTTCATCTACCATGACAGCTGAGGTTGTGTAGATACCAAATACACAGTAAATGTAGCAAGAGTTTCTTTTAATAAACTGCCACAGAAAAAGTATGGAAAAAAATGATTCAAGCTAAGGACACACTGATGGGTACAAAATCCTTGAGGCATTATGCAGCTCACACAAGCTCATGGATCAGCATTATTGCAGCAACCAGTAGCCGTCAAAGCCAATTACCCCAGGGACTTTGCTATGGGAGGCCTGGGTTCCGTAGCTGCCTCCTGTAACTGTCAGCGGCTCTACACGCTGGAGAGAAGAGGGAGTGCTGAAAATCTGTCACAGCCAATTACTGCCAATGTTTTATTTATGTCAGGATACACCTGATCAGCGAACAATAAAGCCATTTTATAAGAGATGATGATTACAGAAACAGAATGCAAAATGGCAACAACTGGTGGAAAAATTTCATTTGTAGATAAAACAGCACGTACGCTTGTCACATGTAAAATAAATTCTGGATGCTGAAGCAGGGACACACATGGGTTTTAAAGCCTTTGACTCCAACTGTAGGCCGCATTTTTCAAATGCCCTGACAAAAGGCCAATTTGTATCTAACTCGTTTTAGAGACAGGAAGATGCAAGTCAATGTACTACAATGGATTTGAGGAATTAAATTTTATATGGAAGGAAACCAGAGAGAAAAGAGGGTAACAGAAAATACTGACACAATATGGAGGTAAGTCCACACAGCATCTTTGCTGTGCAACACCAACCTTTATTTCAATTGCCCAACTCAACTGACAAAATAAAAAGGTTATCTACAGGAAAAATACAAAAAATATAACATTCTCCAAGGCTTGAGAACCTGCTTTGTACTTACTCATCTTCATCTTACAATATACTACCTGCATTTTAAAGTTAAACAGATTTAAGTTGAAATCTGCCCTTTGGCCATGGGACTCAACAACACATCCCAAATTAAGTACCGATTTCTTTTTTTCCCCACAAATATATAAACTGTGCCTAGTTTTATTCACAGCAATTTTCAGCTCACTACTTTCAAGAAGAAAGCACTGTACAAACTATTCTCAATGAACAGATCAGTTGGAGCCTTGTCAGGTGAATACACTGTTGGGGAAATCCTTCTTTCAGTAGAACTGGCCTCCCAGGAGAAGCTGTATCAACCACCAAGACGGAAGTTGGCCCTTTTAGACAATTCTCTTCAATTATCTTGCTGCCTTAAGTTCCAACTGCCAACATTTCCTATCCTCTCTGTTAAAGGACATATCATGGCCCCCTCCCCAAAGACACCACAGATACACGTGCAGATGCAAAGGAGATTTAGTGACTACACCAACCGCTGCTCTGAAAAATGTGATTTCCAAAAGTCTCCTGTGAAACAACCAACAAGCTAGTGTCTATACAGTATGGCCTTTACAAGTTATCAGTTCTAAACTGAGTGGTACTCCACTTTTTGTAAAGTACTTTGGAATCTATGGAGAAAGCAATATACATAATGTTAAGATTTAAAAGAAAAAATGCAATAATCATAACAGTGGGGGAAACATCTATATTTCTTAAGTTTCAACATTGAAAATCACTTAGAATAATCTAATCTGCTACTCTGAAGATCTATACAATACTGGCTGCCACTTCTGTTTACTCTTCAATTTTAGCATGTAACCGTTGAACCCAGGACCTTAAAATAACTTTGGCCCACACGTGTACATAATCAAAGGAAATTCAAGAGACTAGTTATCATAAAAAGGCTCCCATCTCAACAAACCCTGCAAATATATTAAACCTGCTCATCTCCAGGATACAACGGTACTTACTCTCCAGAAACAGACACAACCTGAACTTCTCTGACTGCCAATATTATGCAAGTATTATTTTCATCTTCATTTACAAGGAAGAGTTTACTAAAAAGCTGACCCCATGAGTCAGAAGGCACAGGACACAGAAAGCTGAGGGGTATGAAGACTCCACACCAAATAGACTGTAACAGTTTACGAGGTATCCTACGGCTCCATTGCAACATGAGGCTGAGTTTGACACAGAATTTGAGGAATAGCCTAGTAGCATCTTTCTCACTCCACCTTTCTGCTTGCTTCCTCCTGCCCCTGGGGAACTTGGCTGCCCAGAAGCTCCAGTACATCAAAACCCCAAGGACGACATGCCACAGATTCCAGAGAATTACACACTGCAGCACTCCCAAGCTGAACACAGCTCAGGAATCACACTGGCCCTCTCTACCTGTCCCAACAGCCATCTTAAAGACATAGGAAGCCCGAAGATACAGGAACCAAAAAAACCAAGACTATATACACCACCCTAAAAGCTACCACAGGCAATACACAGGAGTATTTGGGTACGGCCTTCCTTGGGAGGAAGGAGTGCAAACAACAGGCATTTTAGACCTCAAACAAAAGTATGAAAGGGATGGCTTTTGGGTGCCAAGCTGAGGATTAGATACTTGGACTCCCCCTTCTCTTTCACATAGGGTATATGCAATATTTCTCAAATGGTCTTTTTGTTCATGAGTCAGACACTGTGCAAGTACAGCTGCAGAATAAGAAGGCATTTTAACAGAAAAACATACCCTCTATTTAGATTTTATGCACACCCTTGGTATATTTTTAAAAATAATCTGTCCTATAACTATTAGAAGCAGATATATAGCTTACTGTTTTAATAGAGCTGCATGAAAGTGGATCAATATTATTTTAATTTTTAAAGGTCTGTTTATGAAATGCAATCATCCTTCATTAAAAATGCAAGCTGTGCTTCACAAGAGGTTAGTGTAAATGATTCATAGTTTGATATCTCTCCAGTATAATCATCCTCTCTCAGGAGGACCCATCGCATGCTTCATCACACCACTCAAGTTGGTATTATTAAAAAATACTTGCCCATGACAAAAAAACTAACACATTTTTTAAAAATCCTGTCCCACGCATCCTTCATCCCCAATACCTATAGATCTCCTACATACATATTATCAGATGCTTGCCTATGTGGTTGGATTGTCTGTGGCTAAAACGGAACAATCCAGCCACAGTTTTCCTTTTACTAGCTTTGAAAAAACCCAAACAAACAGAAAAAAAAACATCACAAAAAAAAAGTCCATGCACACACATTGCATTAGAGAAACACCTTTTGCTTAAAGAAAACAAACAGACAAAAAAACCTACCACCACACATTCCACACTCAATGTCACATTAGGGGAAACAAACCAAGCTTAAACTGTTCAAATTCACTTACCTAGCCTGGCATTTCAGTACGATTACTGCCTTTCATTACAACAAAAAGAAAATTTACCTTCAACACTAAGCTTCAATAGGTTCTAAAGATTGAAATCTTCAAAGTCAAGGCTATACAGCATTAAATGCAAGACCCTTCTATTTAAAAACACTAATTGCAGCTAACTGTTTCAACATAGCAGCATCTGGCTAATTATGACATGAGGTTTTAACTAATAAATCCTTAATTATTAAACTCCAGTGCTCAATTTCCTTCACACAAATAAAACAACATCATATTATAGCAATTACAAACACTATGGATACACCAGTTACCAAAAAAAAAATGTATCACAGAAATCCCTTTTAAAAAGCTCACCAGCTGCTACATTAAAGCACAGAATATAGTGCTTACATGATAACAATGTCTACAGAAGTGTCCTTATGAGCTATTATACACAGATGTATACAGCCTTTATTTGGCTACCAGATATTTCACCTTGCTATCTGTGCATGCATAACACCCAGCAGTTCTGTTTGTGCCCATTACAAGACTATCTGCCAATAATTTCCATCTTTATTCTTTTCTCTCCAAATACAGGCCTTTGAATTTAATATAACCGTACTACTATCGCCCAGCATATTTATGTATGCGGTGCTGAAAATATATTTAATCAAGGCAATATTACACACTGAGCTCCTGAAGTTCCCTAGAGAATACATTTGGTTTAGGCTTTAATACCTGATGGGGACACCCCTCCCCTAAAAAAAAAATAAAATCAGAAATATAGCAGATCTGACAGAATATTTTACAATGGAGTTGCACAGTATATGCATTCAATCGCTCCATTTCCCAGAAGATTCATTACAGTTACATTAGAAAGTCAAATCAGGCAATTCTGCAGTCTGGTGAAAGCTAGCATATGAAAGCAGGTTAATACAAAAGAATTTCATTTTAAATAGAGGACATTTAGGACTTTTAAAAGCAACATTATGATAAAAATTTCAGGGTGTTTGTTCTGGCTTCAGAGCATGCTTTTCAAGTCTTGTTTCAATGATGTAGCTGATTTTCTAAGGAAAGAGGGAGGGGATGTTAGATCTCCAAGGTTTGCCATCTTAATTACCCTACTGCTTCCACACGTCGCTAAGAATCACATTGCAGATACACTTCTCAACAGCCAGCGTGTAGCTGGTATCAACTCTTCACAGTGAAAATTCTAAACGCATTAGTTAGCATTTACGGAGGCTGTGTATTACACACTAACGAACCACTGGGGATTGCATTTTAGACAAAGGTATTATTAAGTACGAGATACAACCCATTTGAAGTTTTCTGCTTACCTTACAACAGAAGTATTATATATAATTATTACCATTTAGAACCTTACCTCCATTTCAGCAAGTATTTTACTTGCAGATAGGGAACGCAATTACTTATTAAGCTAATAATGTAAGAATTGAGTGACAGGATGGAATAAAAAAATTTGTTCAAAGCAGTATTGAGTGTATAAGCTTATCTGAATGAAGCCAACTAATTTTAGAGCAATTGTTTAATATAAGCAAAACACCTATAAACACACAAGCTATACACACACAATTACAACACCAAAAAAAACCCCCACAGAACAAAAAAGTAGTTGTCAACAGCACCAGCTTTGGCAGCATTAAAGATGAACATCCTGCACCCCTGCCTATATTTAATTTAATGCAAAACTAAATGCAGTCAAGACATCTGGTGCATTACTGATGGTGAGCATGATAAATGAAATTTGACATTTCACAGGAACTCAGATATTCTACCCAATACTTAAAGCAGAAGACCTACACTTGTTTCTACATCTTTTTGGAAAATATGCCTTGTGTAGCTAACAGACTTCATGAAAAGGCAGATGGATGTATTAGGATCTCTTATTCCTAAACAATATTTAGTGCACATAAAAGAAATACTTGCACCTTTTATATGGGGGCAGGGGGTCATGGAAGGCAGCTCTTAGTTTCCTTCTCTCTTGCTTACCCACCAGTTACAAGCCATTCCATCCCTGTCACTGGAAGGCAGGGAAGGTACCTTAACATTGAACCATCCAACCTCCGCCGTAAGAGTTCTGACTTTCTGACAAGACAGACCCATTTCTTTCTTATTTTCCTCTCATCCCATTTCACAATGCTTCTTTCACTCATCCCACCAGCTAATAGGCCTTTCAGGAAAAAAATATTCTAACCATTGCTCCCCCCTTTTTTCCTTACTTTCCATTTGCAGTATTATGGGAAACCTGTAAGTTAAGTTACTAAGAAACTAAAAACAAGCTTTTACTCAAGTTTAAGTCAAGAATACTGTTTACCACTACCACTAGATAAACTTCTCAGTCTGGCATACAATGTTGTTTCTAACAAAGCAGTTATTTTTTTTATTATTTTTGCATGAATATTCACTGTGCTATTTGCGTGCATTTGATCAGGTCTGTTACATTCACCATCTCTTAAATTATTCCGAGACAAACTGGAGTCCCAGAAGTACTCGGAGCCCAGCGTGTTTACCGGGTATTGTCTGAATCTGAAGGGGGGGAAAGGAATCAAGACTCACAAGTTTCCATATCCATCTCCACTTGATCTTAAAAGAAGGAAAATATGATCAACTATTACACTACCCTACCAGAAGAAACTGAGCTGATATTTCTGGCCCCCATATTGCCAAGAAATCAACTTGCACGGTGAATTACTAACACTGAGATGCTGGTACAACATAGAAAAATTAAAAGGAAAGCATTTTATGTCAGCCACGTTACTCTATAGTGTGAAGTAGGTATACCAAAACTGGCAAATGAATATTAATTTAACCACAAAAATGTCTGAAAAAAAACAAGGGTTATCCTCTTTCCTAACCTCTGATGGACAGGTTAGATAATTTAAGCACCACAAACCACATTACTTTTTTACCCTCTACTAAACCTGATGCTACTGAAAATCAAGATAATTTTCATAGCATTTTGCCCCATCTGAAGGGCAGAGATCACAAGTAGGAACAATACAGATACAAGGTCATGCAACTCCTAAACAGAGATTAGAAAGTGAACTCCCACCTCTGTTACAGCACTACTATAGCGAGCCACACAACAAGGCTTCATGCAGCCTTTTTACACATCTCTGCGAGATCATGCTATGCATCAGGTATAAATACACTGCAGTCAAACTAAGAACCGTGTTTCCCTTTAATTCCTCACATCTTGACTCAAGAGCTGTACAAAAAGTTATTAAAATTAATGCAAACTATCATAACTCTGTCTTTTTTATTACTGGTAATATTCCTTCTAAGATATTAGTCTCCTTGGCTGAACCAGCGTGTCTTTTTGAAAGTTGCCTTTGAAGATCAGAAACTCTTTAGCATAAAAAGTGAAACATGCAATCATGTTAATTTGACAAGGTAAAGGGGAAAAAAAAAATCACTTCAGCTTAGTATTTCTGAAACTCAAGCTATTCTTTCATTTTTTAAAAAAGCATTTTTCTTTCCTGGTTCCCTCTACAGTAATTGAAGTGAGGATGTACAAAGGCTTTTGGTACTGCGAGCATTTTAAAAACAAACCAAGAAAGTATCAAACTTGGCAAGTGACCTGAGTAAACACTTCCGACCTTAAACAAAATTAGTAGGTTAGAATCATTTGCTGAAGCATGAACAACCCTAGCAATCCAGTAAGCATTCATTTTTTTCCTTGTTTGCATAATGAATACCGCAGCTATATATATATGTGCATATATACATACATGAAGGCAGTGAGAGCAAGAACATGAGCACACATGCGTTCTATAAACAAGAAATTCAAGCTGCAATTTCTCACTCTTCCTTCTGAAGTTTGTGAGCTGCATGCCTAGCCAAAAGCAAAAACAGAGCATCCACACATTTCAAGTTTTTGTACAAAAAAAAATTAAAAAAATATCAAGAACTCCATGAGCTGGCAGAAGTATCGGTTTGCCAATATTCAAGTACAGTTTATGATAACACTTCATGTGTGTGTATGTTATACTCCTGAATCATTTGTTACTCTGTCATCTGCTTTGCACCAGGAAAAACAGGTACTGCACTTGAAAGACTTAGAATAGCCCATTTCTCACTACTCCCATGTATCGCTGCATTCTAAGTAGCCTGTGTTACCATTACTGTTCCTAAATATTTATGAATTCTTTTGCAGTCAATTATGGACTCTAGACTGCAAAGTTCTAGTATAGTACATCCGCAGTGTCGGTCAGCACTTTGAGAACTGCATACTTTGAAAAGTCATCCTGTGGGACAAATTAAATGCCAAAATTCAAGAACGAAAGAGATGCTGGTACATAATCATATTTGTCTGAGGTTCTATTTTGCAGAGGTATTCCCTTTGAAATCTGAAGTTCTACCTCTATACTTAAGCTTCCTTCAGGACAGACATCCATACTTCACAGATACGTAAGTCACCACACACTAAGTCTGAAGTCACAACATAAATACAGAAACAGAAATTTTGTGATTGCTCTGACTGCTGACTCCCCAATGCTCGTTCAAATACTGAATACTCAACTGTGACAAAAGGAACCGTTTACAGAAGTGGCGACTAGCCTCCTTTTCATAATTGCTCACTCAATTTTTAAAAGCATGTTCCTCTCCCTTACAGTTATAGAATTATTTCAAAGCATGAACCCATTAAACATTTGCCTCAACAATAGCCTCAAGAGATAAAAATTCTCATTCATTTCAACAGAGGCCCTATTGATTCTGCTGTCACAGAATATGACTATTTTCTCCTCATGCTGCTTCAGAAGAGCATTCTGTCATGGCGCTATACATTTCCTTTCCTGTCTCTTCACAGCAGCTTTGGAGCAGTGGTTTCCCACACCCCACCACCCTTCTCTACCCCAGCAGCCAGCTTCCAGCAGGCAAGGTGTAGGGAAGTCTACTCCACAGACACTGATACACAGGAGAATTAATGCAAAAAAGCAACAATGGATGGGCTTTAGTCTGCAGGCATTCATATCCAAACTGGGGGGAATACCAAAACTCTCTTCACTACCATACGTGCCATTCCACACTATCCAGTAAGAACATCCAAGAGTCTAGGAGCCAGCTGGAGATGAACTACCCGTCTTACAGCAACCACCCACTGCATCAAACAAATGCTTATGGTTCTTTAGAAAAACAAGGTCAGCAGACTTATTACTGGCAAATCTGTAAATGTGAAAGTCTCCAGGCATGATGCTTGGCTGTCACTGTAAAGCTGCCAAGTTTTATTAGAATTGGGGAGTATCGACTGCATTCTGTCCCTTGAATGTCAATGATCTGATCCTTCAAATTAAGTCAAGTTGAATTTCCATTCCCAATCATGCAGTTGCTGATGAACTCATGCCACGGTTACAGAAGCTTAATAACAGCTGTTTAGGAAAGCCAGTGCTACTCACAACTGGATGTAACTAAAAGCGTCCTTTACTCAGCCTCAGTACACATCGAAGATTGGGACTTTATTGCTGCATCATTTCTTGGTGGACGCAAGTTCACCACAAATACTGAATTTCCAAATTAAGTGCTGTCTTTCCCCTTTGATTTTTGCCAAAGTTCTTTGCATTCTTCCTTATCAGGAAGAGTTATTATTTTGTTTCATTTGTTTTTTTTTTTTTTTTTTTAAAATGTGAAACATTGCATTGGACAGTCACTTTCACCACCCAGAAGTATTTACTCATCATTCTGTATTACAAGCTAACAAAAAACTATGAAAGGGAATTTGCAGGAAGACAGATGGGAAAGCCTGCATCAAATTAAAACCAAAAGCAAGCTATGTGATAGGTACTTTTTGTACAAACTACTTGCAGAAGAGCAAACAAACTAAGCAGAAAGATCAACACCCACAATTCAGACAAGATCTCCCTGCTGAGTGGGCTTTTCAGAGCTTGACATTGAAGAGCAAGTGTCTACAAAAATCAATCAAGTTCTCAGAACTACAGGTTTATAGGGAAGCCACAGGGTATCACTACAGATGTTCCAATCTGCATCCCACCTCATTGGTACATGTAGATAAACCACTACAAAACCAAAAAGAATGTTTTCAGTGTTGATTTTAATTTGGCCTCTATAAGACTAACTATCCCATGGCAACTTTAGCAAACTCGAACTTAATTTTCGGGTTCTGTTCTTCCCCAGTGCAAGATACAAGGTGAGCAGAACAACATAAGGAGAAGTACAAAGGGGGAAAATTTTCACATCAGAACCAATTTCTCATAGCACTCAATTCAATGCTGTCATCAAGTTACAATAAGCTAAAAAGCACACAGAATGAGTGATTTTCTGTGCACCTTAGAAACCTTGAACCTTTGACTATCCACTTAGACATAAAGCTGCAAAAACACACATACTCGTACATACAAGAGCCAAACAATGCATCAGAAGAGAAAGCGCTGCACTTCCAGTCATGTCACCTTAGCGTGTCTTTGTTCAGCCTGCGGTTGACAACTTGAGCAGTCAGTTTGCTTCAATATTTTCTAAAAAAACCTAAAAAGCAAGGCAATACAACTTACAGAAATAAAAAAATAATCAGTTTTCTAACATTTCAGTCAGTATTGGACCAGTCCCTGAAACATTTTCCACTGATTTAATTTCCACTGCAATAGGGACTAAATGAAGACATCAGAATTTATCAGACTAAGTATTTTATAGAGCTTACAGCTGGACCTAAAAACATTTTCAGTGATCCTCCAGTTCCACTTCAGTTACAACGCTGCACAGTGTCACCATTAGCTCAGTAAAAAGCGCTTGTTAAGTATTGTGACATTTCAGCTTCTTTGATAGTAAGGAAAGAGCATTTAGTGAATCCATTTCATAAACACAAGTTAGCTGCTAGATGTGAGGTATTTGGGGACAGGCTAAGCTAATCCCAAAAGCTACGTGAAGCTGTTTAGGCTCAGAAGCCAGCAGGGACAAAATCAGAACTCTTCACAACCTCGCTAGTACCATGAGCCAGACTACCTGTACGCCCTGCCATCAGAGCCTAATGATTTTCTGTAGTAGGCAGCTCACTGTCCTCCTGAATTCAAGTGTCTCCAGTCCTAGCAGAATATTCTGACAGCCTTATAAATCTCCTCTTAACCTCTCTACTTTCCTAATCCTCAGAAGCATAAGAACTTTTCCCCAGTACCCTGAACCATTTCAGTGGTATATAACTCACACTTGAGAGCTAACATATGGTTCAAACAAGCATCACATTGCTGCATGGTTTTCATACCAGCCCTCATAATCCCTGAGCTCCTAACATCTGTCTTTCGTTTGTGATATAATTACACATTTATTTTCCATTTTACTAGTTTCATTTCATATACCGTTTACTTGATCTTAGGTATGATTTCGCTGCAGCCAAGGGACATCATGCTCCTTACCAATATGAACATGTTTCATTTGAGCTTAGAAAACTCTGCAGTTTTCTTGTTCACAAACAGATTCACCTACGTATAGAAGCAAACTGCTTATACAGGTTTTTTCCCCTAAACTACAAACACTAACTCTAATATTGACAAAGACCTAGTGAGAAAGTTACAGAAGCTTGATCAGTTGTTCTACATGAACTTAAACACAACTGCAAAACCTTTAAGAGGGTACTGGAAGGTGAGGGGGGAGAAAGAGGTATCAATATTTCCTTTGCTGCTAAAAAATGTAACATCAAAACTGCATCAGGGTGGCATACCGTTGCAGCTGGTTCCATTTTTGTATTCTTATATTAAGAAACCAGATTTTTTCCTTTTGCACTACGTATTAAATAGTACATATTCTAGAATCTCAGAAAATGATCTCTAAGCATTCCTAAGCCTTTATAATTGAAAAAATTGCATTTAGCATTTTACCAGCTAGACTTGCATGAAATACTAAATTCAAAGACAGATCTAATGTTAATTTCTTGATAGTCCCTTCTGATATATACCCCCTTCTTGAACTCACTACATCTGGAAAACAGAGTTATCAATGTAACTAATATGCCTAACGTAAAGCATGCTTGCATTCTTCATGTTTGAGCAAAGAAAGATCAGACGTTCTACCCACACAAATTCCTTTACCAAGAAAATTGCCACCACGTGGTGACTAGCTATCATGTATGTATTAAAAAACACAATAAGTTATGTTTCAAAACAGTGATGCATTCATCAGAAGTTCTGCAATGAAAATCTGGTTTTGCAGGTTGCTATGGACAGGAATTGCGTTTTCACAGTTCAGAGCAGAACACTAGGAATGGTCACTGCTTTATAAGCTTTCAAATTAACCTCACACACACCTCACTCAATACACGACCTCTAGATACCATCACATAACACAAAGTCTTTCTGTAAATTCAGTAAGCTAGGCACACACTTACACTGACAACATCATGCAACCATCATTACGGGGCAGAAGGAAAGTTGGATGAAGATAAATTGGACATATTGTTAACAGAATACACTTTTGGCAACCAAAGAGCAATTAAGATTAGGATTCTTAATCATCTCAAACATCTCCAAATTTGAGATAAGTGTATTAGCATGTAGAAGAGTTAGTGGTAATGTCAAGTTTCGCAGTCATAGTTTCAAACAGTGGGTTTAGTATTAGTATCGCACGATGCTGGCGCAAGTCTGCTATGATGCACTGACTCAAATCTATCCCTGTACAGACAGATCTCCTTTCCCCCCAGACCACACAAATTCAAAGAGCTCCAAGGGAACTTCCTGTTAAAAATGGGAGGGAAAAGTATTTTTTAGAAGGCAACATACAGAGCAGAGTAGTGCAATACATTTCTGTAGCATCATAGAATGCGCTAGAAACTGGTTTTACTATATCCATTAACAAGTCACTCTACACACAAGAATTTATCCCACAGATTACCTTTCAAAAATAATAGGTCACATTTCCATGGTATATCTGTGTGTAATCCAACAACGTAAAAGTTTGCCGTATCATCTCCCAGATTTGTTTTTCCTTGTTGCAGCTAAAATACATGCAACCGTGGCTAGAAGTTCTACAACCAGCCTGGCATCCATTATTAAAAGCTAAACAGATGTTTACTCAAACTGTAACGTCATTGTTTGTAAAGCATATAGGCACTCTTTATATCGGCACAGAATGGATGCCATTTACTTATACTGCTCTAGGATGAATCGAAAGCATAACAATGAAAGGCATTCACGCACAGCTAAACTCTCTAATAGATTTTGATAACAGCAGAGACACCCACTGGATTCTTCATTACTGCGGCAACGTATTTCACAGTTAATTCTAAACAGATCTAGACGCATAGAATCATACCAAGCGCCGTATTTCAACACATTATTTATCTAAGCACAGGATCCCTTCAACACCTTTCCTATATTGACTAACTAAACAGTACAGCAAGGATTTACAAGTCAACTATAATGGAAGCTATCTTCTCCAGAATCTGCTCATCAGTCCTTTGTGCTCATTTGTGCCCTCCATGCTTAAAGTGGTTTTCCATTCTTTAATAAAATACTTCTCTGGTCACATCATTAAGAGGATCATCACAAACTAACAGTACACAAAAACATAGAAAAAACAACCTATTCTTCCACTCAGTATTTCTAAACAACTAAACATCACATTAAAAAATAATAATAATAAAAAAGACAATCATTCCGAAATACAGCCTGGTTTTGTCAGCTAATGTAGATTTTAAAATTCAGATGCTTGCATTTTACTTGTCTGCCATTACTGGCAAATAAAAGCTATGAACAAATGCTGCGTAGGCAACAAATAGTTTTACTAACATGCCAACAATCACTTTAATCTCTTCCACTTAACAACTCATGAACCTTTTATGAACATAATCTTCTAGAAGGTAACTGGTAATACAAGATAATCCCAGTACAAGTTTAATTAAAATACAAACTACATATAGCTCCATGCTCACCAACTCTTTCATGCTGAGAAAGCAAGAGTGGCTATTATTAATAGCTCTGTTAATCTGGCAAACTGAAGTGCACAGAAACAAGCTAAAGAAGCATTCAACAGACCATTTCACACTGAAAAAAATAGTACTCACAAATTATAACTTGCTTTAGCATAAGCATTAAAAAAACCCATATTTTAAATAGCTAAACTGAAGCATGCTTGCAGAGTTATGGATCCTACTCTTTTAAAGAAAATCCAGTACAAGATTATTCGTTGTTACAGGCTACAATGGAATTTATCTAAAATTTAGAAAAAGCCATTTTCCTTCAAGAAATATAGAATTTGAGCCACTTAGCTGTCAGATGCAAGTCAACATAGATTTCATTTAAGTTTTGAATGCCAAGAACCTTACTTGACTGGACATAAAATACATTTGCTATTTTTAAACATACCTCATGTAATCATTTAACCAGAGCCCTGTAATTCAAACTGGAGAGCTCTTTTCACATTAAAAAGCTGATCAGAAGACAAGTCTTTACAGTTCTGTTTAAGTGTTGGCTTGTTTCCATAAATACATTTTTCATTCCTAATCTCCCCTAGTAATCATCACCATAGCTCTTTCCCCTTCTTCTAAATCGAGTTTGAAATATTTCAAACTGTCTGAAAGTCTCTGGAAAGCCTTTTCTGCTTGCCTTTACCACAGCCAATGCCTCATACCTGTGGCAAGCAATAACTAGTCCAAGTTGGGTCAACACTGGCCACACAATGGACATGCAAGAAGCGATGTGTGTATCCATCTCTTCGCTGCTCTGACCATGAATAACGAAGTCCAAAGTTTTACTCTACCATTTATGTGGTGCTAACAGTCAAACCCGTCACCAATACAGAATCGAACTGTATTCCAAACGTGAATCAATTTCTCACCTCAAAGAATTCAGCAGTGTAATTCTCCAGTTTATAGTTACTCTAAGTCACAAACGGAATTCTCTTTAACATAGAAGAGTAAATATATCTATAATAAACTATCCTGACACGCATAAAGTCATTTGTAGGTGAGCTGACACTCTTCTTGTTGAGAGGCACACTACCCAAACCAGTAAGTTTTCCATATAATCTTTTGGATTAGACTATGGCATGATGAAAGGCACTGTATGGGCTCTTTTCCCACTGAGAAAGTAGCAATTCCCCATGTTGGAGAGGAAAAAAAAAAAAATACGTGCACAAGCAAGCAAAATTAAACCTTTTAATCTAATGCAGATTTCTTTAAACATGTTTCAGCTATGACACTTCCCTGAGAACTAAATGCATAGCAAATATTTTTGCCTCCTACAAGGCAGCATCAGATTTTAGACACAGCTAAATGAGTTACCACTACAGAGAAACACAGGTTTCCTCAAGCTACAGATCATCAAAAAAGCAAGACTATTCAAAGCCTTTGTTTTTTCAGGAATATACTCAACTGATCATAATGAACAAACATAATTCAGATGGATATCCAGCTCCTAAAGGGATTGCTGAGTGCTACTGCTCGTAAGAAGTCCTTTCACATTTTGAAACCAACTCCTTTAGATGTTGCTCTGTAATAGCGTATATCAGCTTCCTTCTCTTAAATGATTTTATGTATTTCATTACCCAGTGCTACCCGCAAGTGTCAGACTTTCTGCACACCCTTTATCTCTAAGCAGTTTCTCACTAATGTGAAAACTCCCACTACAAGCTTCTGCAGCATTAAGTCCCAGAAGTAGTAGAGGTTTGTTTTGATACCAGTAGTTTAAAAAAAAGTAAAAAAATTGTTCAGTGCTAGACACAACACTTAGAGTCCACCCTGACAGCCAGTTTATCTACAGTCCAAATTCATAGCTAATCAAGTCACTACAGTGAGCATATTGGCCACGTACCATGCTCTGCAAGTTCTTTCTGACAAACACTTCACATCTGCAGTCTTTTGAAACATAAGACATTTTTCCACAGCTACAAAAGTCAGACTGTGCTAGGGATGACTGGCCCCTAAAGTCCTATTTCTGCAAGTAGGAACTGATGACCTGAGAATTGTTAACATCAAGGATCTAAGCAGGGAACAATCTCAAAGGGATGTGTAAGTGATGCCACCCAAATAGGTTCTTCCCACATGAAAATACACTACTTTCAAAATTCAAAATGCTTTTTAATCACCAAGGCATTTGCCTGAACTTAAACACTGGAGACAAGGGATCTGCTGCTACAGCGAAGAGACACTTTTAAGGTATCTTTTAAGTCTGGTGTCTTTATGTATTGTCGTAGTGTGGAATGAACACAATGGATAGTGTCTTCATTTTGTCTCTCAAAAAAAAGAGAAAGAAAAAATCACATTCAACTACTCTTGCATACTCATACACATGCCTATGTACCTTCAGAAAAGGAGAAAGAAACCTTCTTACCCCTAGATACACTCTCTGATAATTGTTTGTATGCCAAAATTTATTTTAAAGCTTAAGGAATATTTTGGTTTTCCTTGTGACACCAGCTCACTACAGCCACCACCTCTTCTAATCACAGACCAGACAAAAAGGCTACACAAGCTCAAAAACACACCCAACCACACAGAGAATAGGCCTGGTTGGACTTCAAACAGAAACTTAAGACCACAGAAGGATCAGTCTGTTTTCTGCACTCCAACTATTGATCTCTTCTGGCTAATTTTCTTCTCTGGAGGCCTTCCTCCCTCTCACCTGGGGACAAGGGGGGAAAGCAGGCTAGAGAGAACACAATTTTTCTTCTTTATACACCTACTGAACCACAGACTGATTTTAAAGAATATTTAAATGAGGTTCGAGTTATGTTCCTACTGAACTAGATTCTAAAGAACATACCTTTATTAAAAGCAAACATGTACATAGGAAATAACCTTCTGGCTTTCCTTAGCTCACTAATGGGTAACACCACCTCCTTCCATCTTGGAAGGCTCGTTCAACATTTATATCTTCACCTTTGTACACCTGAAAGCAAAATCCCAATTTCATTCACTTTAAGGAGGTAGAGGGAACGTTACTCAGAATGTATTTCCAGTATTGATTCAGAACTGTTCTCTGAATGAGCAAATAGTCAATTAGTAACAAGAGGGAGACTAAGTATAGGAGCTCTCCATTAGTAATACCTAGAGACATCCTGCTATTACAAAGCATCAAGGCATATATTTTCAGCTAAAAGCACAAGTAAACCAGGGAGTAAGAAGTCACAGTAATTCCTACAAAGCTGATTTTAAAGGTAAACTCAATTCAGGACAAGAACTGTAGCAGAAAACAGTTCTGAGAACCATGGAAAACAGCAAGCTAGAAATTTATTCTAAAACTTTAATAAGAAAATTTAATATAACTCAAATTTGGTAGCTAATAGAACAGGCATTTAAAAAACAATACGAATAATTTCCATTCAATACTGAAGAACTAGATATTTTCTACAGCTGCCGTTATGAGAAAGTCCTTAACTACTTTGATATGGACAAATAATACCAAATGGATATTGATGATACATCAAGACACAAAATAACAAATGCAAAGATACAACAGTAAGTTGCCATCAGAGTTAGACTTTGAAGTAAAAGAGCAAGCATGTCTTAAATTAAAAGATACAGTGAGAAAGCAATGAGCTACAGCCACAGGGAACACAGCTTACTGGTGCCTTGATGCAAATATACTGCCTCATATATATCAATCTCCAGACATCCATATAGGAAAAAAAAACCCCAACATCAAACCAACATCCATACTTTACAGCACACCTTACCTCACTGCTATGTTCCAACAGGAAGAAAAAAAAAATAGTAACATGGTAAAATAGCAAAAGAACTTCATTCTTCACCGGGGGCGGGGGGGAAGGCGCAAGTAACCACAATAAACTGAAAAGAGAGCTAGTCAAATTATATTTTTTAAGTGTAGTCATTTCTTAGCCAGCAGAACAACAGGTTCCTGACAGTTTACCTATTGCTTCTATAACCCACTGGCACAAACTGCCATTAAAAAAATAAAATAAAAAAGTCTCCACATATTTCATCATTATTTTTAGAGCTTGCTGGTCCTCTATGCCAAACAATAACATACCATAGAAAGAAAGCTAAAGGTTTGCCACAGCACAGATTTTCATGGTTCTGAGCCATCAAGTCAAGTTCTCACTGTATTTGGGGGTGGCCGAGCTGCTAGGCTTTGGAGGATTGTTTTGTGTTGCTTTTAAAGCATTAACTGGCTCTTTCAGGATCAGCACAAAGAGGAAATATGTAATGTATAACTAAGTTAACATACATTTTCAGATTAGCAAAGTAAACAGATACGAAAAATTAGCATTTTCATATTGCTTAACATCTATAAAGCTTCCTGATAACAATGACGGAGTATCATCACATCTCTCCTAAGCAGAAAGACACAACTGCAATGAGTTGTTCAGCTCAAGGTCATGCAGCAAGTTGTAATGGTGTTTTCATTGTGGGGTTGTTTTTTTTTTTTGGTTTTTTTTTTTTTAAGTGTCTGGAACACAACCCAAATATTGCAATACCAATGACATCTAAATTGTTGTTATGAATTAACAACATGCAATCCTTCCAGTCTTTCCTGTTGTCTATCTGTAGCATGACCCTTTATCAACTCCAGGAATTAAATATATGACCTAATTAAAATCTTTGGGATTTAATATAGCAAACATGTTTAATTTCAACTGAATGTTATAAACAAGAGGCCTCATTCATTAGTAATCCCTCCCAGCCTTTGCTTCTATTCAAGAATACCTAACGTGCATTTGGGCATCAGAAAAGTCCCAGCGAGGAAAAGTGTGAATATAACTTATCAGGACTCGGAAGACCTCACTAAACATACACAAAAGTAATTACTTTCCACATCTTACTAAACTTGTACTTTGGGACAAAAGCTATGGAAGGAGTTTTTTGATGAATAATTAGTGTAGGGAAGAGAAGAGGGCTCTCATTAATTGAGGCAAGCCTGCACAGAGAGAAGAGACATACAATGAGAATACAAGTGCAGCCAGTTTCATTTTTCATATATTACAGACATGGAAAGAGAAGCATGCAGTTAGACAATAAAATTCAACAATAAAAGACTAAGTCTATTCAACATGAAGAGAAACAGGAAATAGGAATCAAATGACTTTTTCCAACCAGAAGCATGAGGAGACACGCTGTTTACAGAACTGTATTTTACAAAGCCAGCCATGGAGGTAAGCTGTGATAGAGACTGAGAATCGAGGAAAAAGAAACATATCCACAAATGTTGACATTAATCACCAAAAAATAATAACATCAGGTAGAATCCCAAAACCTACAGTAGGGAAACTGGCATAATTACAAAAAAAATATACGCAGAGGTACAAAACAAATATGTTACAAGCCACATACATTTCTACTGACCTGCTAAAGTACACTTGACATATAGCAAGATATCATTGGTAATTCTAGCACCTCCCTAAAAATTAGTAAAATAAAAAAAATCTTAAAATTACTAGACTATGTGCACCGCTATCTTTTCACCTACTGCACTCCTACAATCTCTCAAAACTTTGAGGAAGACATTCAAACAGCGACCAGGACTGTTTCAGCAGGTCAGAAGAGAACTTGGATTCTGTTTAAGTTTTCTTTCAAGAGCATATGGTAACAGTTGACTTTGCCCTTTTCTAATCCAAATATTATTCAGACTGTCATTCAGAAGCATGCATTGTAACCTCCCCCCAACACCAAGAGACTGCCTATAAACAGAAAAGCCCTAAGTCCATGTTCCCTATATTCAGGTATTAGGCTGTTTTGTTTGCATCTCTGCCTTCAGAGAACTACTACCACACTCCATCCATGTTTCTTCACAAACACGCACCTTCATTGAGTTATCCACGCTTGCCCCTTTTCGCTCCATTCCTTTGATTTAAATTCTAGCCTCTGAAACAATACCCTAGTCTAGCTTTGGCCAGCCAACACAAGAGCAGCTTTCAACAGTTTTTGCTACTGTCATCCTCTGAAAGCCTTCCATAGCTTCTGCCCTGAGTTCAGCTGAATTAAGCAGCAGGGAATATAAAATTTACCATGGAAACTGAGTCACACTGCAAACAAGAAAGGGGAAGGGCAGGAGGTTTCCCTGATTAATCACAGATACAAGGGGCAAATCACATCAAGTTCTCAAAAAAATAAGACAAAATGGGTTTTACTTTACTAAAAACATGCCCATTTTGATTTTGTTCCCAATAACATCAAATAAACTTGGGTGTGATAATAAAAAAACTATAGTTTAAGTTTTACAAATAAAATACATTAGAAACCAAATGCACAGCTCAAACCAGTCTTAAAGTAAGCCAATTTATTTCCTGATGGCTCTTATTAGCCGGGCATTGGACTCACAGAAATCTTCAAATGTATAGATACCTTTAGGTTCATTCTATCATTGGGTAAAGCTTCTCATCTTAAGGATTCATGTTAGAAGGCAAGTAGCATAATTCAGTGACCTACAGAACAGTCAGAGGCAGGTCTATTAAGTTTTGTGAAAGTGAATGACCTTGGAGACATAAATTAGATTTCCTGCATCTCACTCCCAGTTTGTAAAAATGAGGATTAAGTGTTTAAGTCTCCTGCACTGACCTCATTAGAGGATCTCTAATAGAGACATCGCATTTCTTTTTATACAAGATACACTATCCTGGCACAGAGATATCAGGTATCAGAACAACACACAACTACTGTTAAATTGTGGGTGTTTTGTTCACCTAAAGAACCTGTGGGCTTTCCCATTTTTAAATTTACCAAGATCAAGGAGCAAGGCAAAGTGTTCTTTGCAGAATCTTCTCAGATACTGGGCCTTAACCAGGTAAGTGTTCAAATTTCAAGCAATTTCTACAACGTAAGTTCATACTTCTACTTCCATACTTTGAAGATTCTTTCATACTTCTAAGTTCATACATCAGTTCTAGATCATACAAGAACAAGAGGTGAAATACCTGCATTAAAGCTATTGCAGGCAGAGGGGATGGGAAAACAAGTTGAAGAAGAAATATAGAGGAACACGGGTAGAATTCCAAGAGACAGGTTAAGGTTTTTTGTGGGCATTAAAAACTCCCAAACAGATGAGCACCAATATAAAAAAAACCCACAACCAAAAATCAAACAACCAACCCTCCCACACAGTGGAAGGCAAAAGTTTAAAAGAAGAGGAGCTCCCTTCAATTCCAAGTTTTCCAAGCTCAGAGAGCCACTCTTCAATCACAGGTATAGGAAAAAGTGTTTGATGTGTGTGTCCACACTATCACCGTGAAGCGTTTACCCTGAAGAACCTTCCCACATGCCAAGTGCTCTTCCCTGGGCACTATGGATTTTTACTGGGTTTAATTTTCTGGAGAAAAACAACCCTTAAAGCACTTAAAATTCTATGATGTACCATCACTTTCTTCTTTCATATTCATGACACTTCATGTTAACATGCATGAACGGATGGAGACTCCTAAATCAAGCAAAATAGGCATTTCATCATCAACACCGTGTATTCTAGTCCCTTGTGGTTGTTGGTATCAGCAGGCTGATGTCATATATGCATTTGTTTAAGAAGATTCATAATCCTTAAACACATATATTTAATAACTTTGATACTTAGCACAAAGCTTCTGATCCCCTAGCATCCTATAATATATAGTTAATTACTAACTGAACTTGCCATTTTTCTTTCAACTGGTTGCCAAAACAGTAGGCTTTGACAGAAACCATCACCTTCTCTTTTAATTCTCTATTCCACCACACCAATACATTCAAATCTAGATCATCCTGCTTTACATAGCAATGCAGCCACGTAATCATCACAAATGCTCAGGTTAAAAACAAAGTACAGTCTCAAGAGCTGCCTCTATATCACTGTGATTTCAGCAGCAGTATAGGAAAGAGCTATCTCTGGCACCAAAAGAATGACTCAATGCCTTTAGCTGCAACTCTTAACACTGAAAGCCTACTATTCGCTACACATTTTAGCTGTCCCACAGTCTCTATGTGCTTTGAACTGTTTCTCACTCAAAGAAAACTTAAAACGTCTCTTCACTAGAGCTTCTATTGCCAACATTACAAATATCTTTTGTCAAAATTTTTAAGATATGAGCTAAAACAAGACAATTTGTCAGTTTAGGTAATAGATGGGTGCTTATGGAATGAGTAGTACTGCACAGACTGCTTATTCCAGGTATAAATGCACAGATGAGGTCCCCTGAGTCACAGCCACTCTGTGTTAAGCACCCAGAGCTATTTACTAAAGGACAGAAGTAAACAGGGCTGCTTGAAGTTACCTGTCCTTCAGAGAAAGAAAATCAGCATCTCTCACATCTGCTGTCATTGAGAGCGAACACTTGCTCTATACTTAACATTCACTAAGTTACACAGCAACTTACCCTACACTAACTCATTCACGTGCCCCTACCTTACATTAGGCACAAATATACATAGTTTACTTTCATCGTGATGTGCGTGATTAACAATCCCCACCAAGCAGATTCCCCCGTCTATTCCCCTACACACATTCAGACTACCGTGATTCCCTGTACAGAAATCTGACTGTAGGATCAAGAGTTTAATATACAATATCTGCCAAATAATTTAATATATACCACTTGCAAGATATCTGAGATCAAATAAGATCTATCATTTTTCAGTCCCCTAATTTGAATTAGGCTTACTCTAGATAAGAATTCATTTGTTGGAGAATTGGTATAAACACAGACACACCAAGAGTCATGTCAAACCAAAGAGAAGCTTGGTTTTCTAAAATTTTAACAGCATTTTCTCACTAATAAACTCTACTCCTTAATGTTTTTATTAATTTTAGCGTAATATATAACAAGAATGTTCCTCCTTCGTATTTAAGCCTGCTCCCAGACCAGTTGATCACTAAGAATGCTTCCAAACAGCTCCAAAAAAAAAAGGAAGATAATCTGCAGGAAGATGGGCCAAATTCCCAAGAACTTGTCTGTGTCCACCCCAAAACAGTTGGCCATAACAAAAAGATGAACATAAAGGAGAAACTCCTCATCACACAGAAATATTTATTAGCACTAGATGACAGAACTCCCATTCTCTTTCTTTAACATGGTTTCTCAGAAAAAATAAACTTCCCTAATTCACCTCACTTTCCCCTCTCCTCCCCCCTCCCCAACTCCCTTATCCTCTCATTTCATGCCAGTAACTTCTGGTGTGTAATGAATTTCAAACAAGCCTGCCACAACAGTCATCTCAGCAATAACCAACATTCCTGGAAGTTTTGTGCAAACCCGCAGATGGATCAGAAAAAACTCTCTAATTAATTGCATCCCCGCTACAGCATGGCCAGACAGAAACCAGCATTTTAAGTTTTGCTTAGCAGCTAGCTAGTCCGGAGGCACATCCACGTCCATTTGCCCATCCAAGTGTTATGAAGGACAGGGGAAAAGAAAAAGTAACTGGCAACAGGGATGAAGGGAGCAAACTTCAGGACTTACAAGCTCTTCTGTCCTCAAAACAACTACTAGAACACAAGCTTCATTAGTACTACTGGTCATGAAAATAAATCTAAGCCACAACTTTCATTGCATGCACTAGAAAAGACCACGTAACATCCATCATCCTAAAGCAGAAATCCTGTTACCTATTTGAAACAGGCCAAAATTGACTCTTAGTATCAGAGATTGATAATACCATTATAACATTTAAAAAAAAAATATAGTTAATATGTATTTAATCTACTTGCCTAAGAACTCAAAATTAACGAGCACTCATTTTCTTCCACTTACCTCGAATCTTAAAGCAGTGAACTAGCCTCTCATTCATAGGAAGAACAAAAGGCAACCTACACATTCAAAGAATTACACGATTTTTGATAATTCAATCATAAAAACTTACTTTTTAATCTATCAAATTTATGCAATACCTAAACTGATCTACATTTTCAGAGATGCACTTTTAACAGAATTGAGATGCCAAATACAAATGCAACCCTTTATGCCTAGAATTCAGAAAAACACCATCAGCTCTTGATACAGTGCATTTCATGCACACATTTCCAAGAATTTCACCACAAAAAAAGCCCATCATTATCCCCATTAGGCATAGAAGGAAAACTGATGTTTGTATCCAGGCTAGCTTCACTTTTCTGTAGGTCAACGTACCATTCTGGATGCTCAGTGAACTAAACAGGCATTTGTGTTTAAAAAAAAACAAACAAAAAAAAATCCCCAAAACAAACACCACCTACTGAAACAGGAATACTCAGCTAATATTTCAATCTGTTTGGTTTTTTTCAGTCACTTACAGCAATTCCTTGCCCCAGTAGACCTATAAATAAAAAGGAGCCAGCACAGTATTCATATCTTGTTTGCTCCTTTGTTCATACATCAGCCTCTCTGAAAAGAGCAGTTGGGCACAGCTACCAACATTATAAAAGCTTGTGTAAAATGCTGCTGGCAAACCAACATAGAGCACAATACCGCGTTGTAGATCCTGCTCCCTAACACCTCCTATCACTCCAAGAAGTGGCTAATTTTTTTCTTTCCTAACAACTTGCTGAAAACACCATTTCCAAACTGCATCAAATCACACTCCCCTCCTCCTGATACCGTCCACACCACCAACACCAATCTCCCTATTGCAATAAAACAACTCGACATCAGTGGACTACAAGCTTCATTTCTAGCAGCTTTAAAAAAAAACCACACACACTAAATTAGCAGCTCTCCAATCAAGAGGGGGTTTGCTCTGTTTTGGTTCCAAGATAGGGGTTTTTTTGTAAACATACCATATTTTAAGCCTGCTGATTTAAATTTAAGCTCTGCACTAAAGTCAGATACTAAGTATCCCTTTAAGTCAAGCAGGATTATTTGTTTAGACTTCATGCAATTGAAACAACTGCAATATATTTCCATAGCAAAACCAGAGTGAAATATAGCTGAACCTTAAAAACAGTTAGTCTAACAAGGATACCATACTAAAAAAAAAACAAAAAAAACCCTGTACATTAGAAAGTTAGAGAGTTGGTTGGTTGTTCTTTTTTTTTTAACGGTTAACTCCAACCCCGACCACCCCTTTTAAATTTATGAGTCGCTCACTCATCTGTTTTCAGGATCACATAATAACTAATTGTTTTTCAATTGTAATTATTTTTTGAACTAGAAATTAACTACAATTCGAGTACTGTATTCATATGCCAACAACACAGAGCGTAACATGTTACTGAAGCTTACACTGTCCTTAAATATGGCACGTAATGAAATCAAAGCTACCCTCAGGCAATCTTAATGTACAAACAGCTCTGCTGAGAGGACAACACAGGTTCTGCTGTGCCATTACGCAGCCAGTAACACATACTTGCGCATTTCTATATGCTCACAGCACACTTTTTTCCTCCCACTCCCAAAAGTGAAATAACTTCTTTACAGGAAAAAGAACTACCCAATACGGCGAGAACAGAAAGATGCATTTTGTAGCTTTGATAATAAGTTAACAGTGTGTTATTAAAAAAACTCAACTATTAAGCTGCAACATTGGAATGCCATTTTTCACACCTGAGCTGTAATCAGCATTAACAATTACACACACCACATCTCTTCACATTCGTGAATGATGTTGATTATTAGTCTTTTGCTGTGGCAGCACTGAACGTACACCCACAACTCCACAGGATGGACGTCTGCAGGCATAGAAAACCCTCACTAAGTTAAAACTAACCCTCAGATACGAAGAAATCACTACTTGTTAATCCAGCTACATAATTACTGTTTAAGGCAGGTCTGTCTCTTCTAGCTCCTCTTACCTTTTCTGCCCAAGAAATGCTTCCCATTTTGTGCAGGGACATCAAAAGCTTTGTCCAGATGGAGAGTTATCCCTCTCTGAGTCACTCTATAGCTCAAATTCACATGCCATAGGAATCATGAAGCCACAGATACGCAGCAGAAGTATTTCACTGTACCTCTCTGTGAACTCAAATCGTAGCATTCATGCAGACAACAGTCTGCAATAATGTTAAAATGATCTCTAGCCACACCAAAGCTATACACATGGTAGAAATATAAAAAAAAAAAAAGCATCCTCAATCCCGAGGTGATCACCACCTGATTTTATTCAGGCAAGGAAACTGAAGTCATTTACCCCAATTATAAACTGAAGTCAGCTAAAGAGTCAAAATCAAAGCTTTGAGGCCTCACAATTAAACTATGACAGTCACTGCTGCCTGTCTTCCAAAGGATCTAGCACACTGGCATCTTTTCCTTGACACCCACATGTTATTTTTTTTACCCCCTTCTGCATACCTCAATATCACCAGCTAGTTGGAGTTATCAGTGAGCTAACTGAGATCTTACCACACCTCAATAACCCAAAAGCTCAAGCCCTTGTGCAGCAGTGGCTCTTTCGCAGCTTCAGCACACACTACAGTAGCAGTCCTGCAAGGAGCGGGGGTTACACTCGATGATCCTTACAGGTCCCCTCCAACTCCAGACAGGCTGTGACTCTACAATTGAGTTTTTCTTTTGGTTTTCTTTTTTTGTTTGTGTGTGGGGTGGGTTGGTTGTTGGGGGGTTTTTTGTGGGTTTCTTTGTTGTTTGTGTTTTTTTTCCTTACAGATGCTGCTGTAAAAACAGAAACATTAAACAATCATCAAGAAAAGAAACTACGTATACACTGAAACCCACCTCTGCACACTTCCTTTTACTTTTGTCATCCCAATGCATTTATCTGAAGTATTGTTCCTTGGCAGCAGTTTCCCTTGCACATGTGCCTCCAGACCAAACACCTCAAAGCTAATATACAAATCTGGAGTATTATTTTTTTTATTTCAAGCTAGCTGGAGTTTTCATTTGGGGGGAGAAGGTAGAACATGAAAGAAAGTTGAGAGAGGTTCAAAAGAGTGTACTTCCGAGTCTCACCTCATGTGCTCCCTCTCTCTATATATATTCACTTGCAGACAGAGAAAGAAGCAGAGCCAGCACTGGGAGGGGAGGAGGAAAGAACATACAGAATGTTTTGGCGCCCTTTAGCTTCTAATTTACTATTTTGCTTTTTCGCAAGGTTACCAAAAGGCCATCCTGGGGAAGGAGGAAACAGGTAGAAAACATTTCCCATTCTCTATCTTTCACTTCTCAAAAGAAAAAGACCATGTTTGAGTGCGAACACGGTCCCAAACACAGCAGAGTGTACGGCAAAGAACAATGAGCTCTCAAGCCTGGGCATTGTGTGCATCTACCTCCTTCTCTTCCCTCCAGACCTCATCAGCCGACACAACAAATCTCAAAAAAAAAAATACCACTATTCATCCAAACCAGGCCACCAAAATCAACCCCCATTCGTAGTTTAAGGTATAAACTCAAGGAGTAAAACCAAGATAAGATGTATTTACCATAAGTGCTTTTATTATTACAGAAATGCTTTCACCCCTGTTAACCACCATGGATTTCTCAATTCTAAGGGAGCAGTGTACAAAAAACCAAAGTGTTTGCCTGGTAATACTAAAACTACAAAAAAATATTACATATTGCACATTAATTGGACATTTGACACGCGCCTTTTACAACCAAGAACTACTTCTTTGACACAGTGTTCATTTTTATCTGGTTAAAAGCCATATTTAAGAACGGGCATACTATTTTATTTAAGTCACTTCACGTTTGTTCTGAGAAAGCATTTTTACTAAATTGTAACACTAAGTACTAGTGGCTGAGGCTCCTCATTTCAGTTACACTGGTGCACAAGCAAAATAGTATCTTTGATTTCAATAATTGGTCAACGCAACTCAGGAGTAAACAGACATTAGACAGTAGCCTGCTGACTGCACAAAAACGTTCTGAGCTTCTTATCTCCAAGAACATCACTGCTTCGAGGAAAAACTCAGCGTAAGAAGTCAGCAAATCAAAATAACTGCAACCAGTGTGTAAAAATAAATCTAAGGAAAAAGACACTTCAACAATGAATCATATTGTTTTCTTCCCAGCAATTTCTTGAACAGCCAGTTTCAGCAACGAAGCCTTTCATGTTGTCTACCTCCTACTACTTTTCTGATCCTGAGCATCTTCTTTTCACACTTCAGGAAGGGAAAGGGCGGGGGGGGGGAGGGAGAAAGGAAAAGACCCACCCTTTCCTATGCTACTAAAAATGTTATGATTAAATTCATTTGCATAAAATCTTCATTTCACAATTCCATACCTACCACACGTGAAAATAAGTGCATCTTTTACACACACAAGCCGACCTCCTCTGTGTGTCCATTTAGGTTAAATATTTCCCAATCTCCCGTTTATTTAAGAGGTTAACAAGTTAAACCCTTCTCTTAAGCCCTTCCTCCATTGACCATTAGCCAGACGCGACACTCTGGCAGAGGAGAAAACCCCAAACACACCGAGGGCCGGGCCCAGCCCGCTGGGGCACCCCCGGGGCTGCTACAAGTCCGACCCAGCCGGTCTCCC
>VWZL01002256.1:488191-518185 GCA_013396915.1 Stercorarius parasiticus | reverse complement strand
CCGGGGAGCTGCCGGGGAAGGGGCGCGGGGCCCGGTGGCATAAAGGGCCCGACCCGTCAGACACGGTCCCCTGCACGCCCACACACACCGACACACCCCTGAACCCCTCTGGGTCGCTTTAACAATTAAATGTCAAAANGGGGGGGATAATCGTTTTCAGGTGGCCTTCGTCCCCTGCTGCCATGGCACGCTGGGCAGGAGAAAATAACGGGGAGCGTGAGCCCCGCGGCCTGACCGCTGCCCCCACAGCCCAGCCCCGGCACCGCTGGCCCAAGCAGGCGGGTGGGCATTGGCCATGTGGTTCAGGCCGGCCCCGGGAGCAGTGCAAGGCCTGACGCTGAGGTGGAGCAGCCCTGTTATGGCACCAGTGGGTTTGTACGTGGCCCAGTGCCCTTCCACTGGGGCTTTGTCGTGGTACGTGTTCAACATGCCTTTTGCCTGCAAGTGTTTCTTACAAGTCGTCTTGTTCTCATGAATAAGTAGAATCATAGAATGGTTAGAGTTGGAAGGGACCTTAAAGACCACCCAGTGCCACCCCCTGCCCTGGGCAGGGACACCTCCCACCAGACCAGGTTGCTCCAAGCCCCGTCCAACCTGGCCTTGAACCCCTCCAGGGATGGGGCAGCCACAGCTTCTCTGGGCAACCTGGGCCAGGGGCTCACCACCCTCACAGCAAAGAATTTCTTCCTAATATCTCATCTAAATCTCACCTCGTTCACCTTAAAACCATTCCCCCTTGCCCCATGGCTCCCCTCCCTGATCCAGAGTCCCTCCCCAGCTTTCCTGGAGCCCCTTTAGGGACTGGAAGGGGCTCTAAGGCCTCCCCGGAGCCTTCTCTTCTCCAGGCTGAACCCCCCCAACTCTCTCAGCCTGTCCTCACAGCAGACGGGCTCCAGCCCTCCCAGCATCTCCAGGGCCTCCTCTGGCCCCGCTCCAACAGCTCCGTGTCCTTCTGCTGTTGGTGGACCCAGAGCTGGAGGCAGCACTGCAGGGGGGTCTCCCCCCAGCAGAGCAGAGGGGCAGAAGTAAAGAGTTATCAGCATTACGAGTAAATGTGTTTGAAGTGTCTTCAATGGGAGACAAGGTGCAAAATTTTATGGCTGTGTCAGAAGCTTTTGGCTGCGCTGTGGCTCCATTCCATCAGACCTTTTAGGTCCACACTCCATATTAGTCACATTAATCCACCATTACTGGTCTTGCACACAAAGTGAGGATTATGCATAAGTGCATTTCTAGATAAAAAGCTGATGCTGCTTCTCATTGCTCTGTGCGGTGAGGAAGTTGTCACAACAGCAGAATTCCAAATTACTGAGTAGCAATTAATAAAATACTTGGTCACTTAGGAGTTTTTAAGCTGCTTCATCTCTGAGCTGTCACATAGTTAGAAAAGATAGCATGAAGGTACCAGTGCCGAAAACAGCGCAAACTTGTTATTTAACATTAACCTCACCTTTCATCCGCAGAACACAGGCCAGCAAAATAAATCACATGGCTGTAAAGAAAGTCACACAACCTTCCTGGGGATCTGAGAAATTTCATGTGGAATTATATCTTCTTTTTGAAAAAGCACTAGGATATGGCAGGACAGATTTTGCCCTCAATTACACTTGTATAACCCCAACTGTTTGCTGTCTCTGTAAACTGTCTTCATGGCTGATTGTAGTAGCATCACAGGAGACAAGTTGGAGGCTGTTAACGTCATTGCCTTTAGCAGAGGGAAGTGGGAACTGTTTTCACTGAAGAGAAAGGCACGCACAAGGAGATTTGAGGTCTGTACATCAGAGGAATTTAGTTCTTTGCCCTGAACATACAGGACAAATTTATCCCTAGCATAACTTCAGGGACATTACCACCAGAGGTTGAGAGACAGAGTTGATTGTGTTCTAATAACTAATTTAGATACGCATCTAAAAATGCACATCAGTTAAATGTCTGACACAGCCATTTTGGAGGCTACACTTAAGCTGTCCTTGATAGAGTCTGATTCCATCTCTCCTATTTTCTCTGCTAATTACAATTTCATGTTCCTTGCTCTCTGGATGTGTGCATTAAAAACTGTGTGAATTGCCACAACGGCGGGCTTGCCTTCAGCTTTCCCTAGTCACCATCTCTGTGACAGGAAAATTCTCCGCAGCAGCCTCTCTCTCTCTTTCTCTCCCTTTTCCCTCTTCTACTAACCTCCTGGTGATCATGTCACCACACAAGGATTAGAAGTATTTACTCACAACATTTTGATGTCATATTTTATCATTAAACAAAAATAAGCATGTTTGGGGGGAATTTCTTGCTATATTGTGTAACTAACATCCGTGTCCCCCTTGGAATTCACACAAGTTGAACCGCAGAAGTAGGTGATTATTCACAGCCAGGGCATACCCACATCCTCATACCACAAACAACTGATCCAATTATAAGTTTTCTGCTTAACCAGAGGATTGTTGCAGGAATAGCACTTGAAGCTGATTTTTTTTTTCACCTTTTTAACTTTCTTTTGGCAAACATGCAGCCCTCCCTGCAGACAATAATAAACAAAGTCACAGAGCTTGTCCTGTAATCTTCCACCAGCTGAAGTAGTACAAGGTGTAGTTAACGCAAGGAAGATCAAGGAAGACCCAAATGCTGCAGAGAGAAATTGTTGCTTCTCTGTCTGGTGACTGCAGGTTTTCATGGTTCCCAGCCCAGTGGACAGAGATTGATGGTGAAATGTTCTGGGCATGTTCTACATGTGCAATATTTTATGTACATATAGATTGTCTATATGAGATACCAGCAGGTCTCTAACAAGGCAGTTTCTGACATCTTCGCAATGTTTCGTGCGTCTATCCCCCAGCGCTCCTGGGAGGTATAAAATTGCTGACGCAGAGAAAGCCTAATTGGCCAAATCCACAAAGAGAGTTGAATTCCAACATGCCACATAAGGGATCTACACACAAAATGTTAATCCTCAAAATCCTGTTCCTTACCCCAGGATATAATCTAAGGATCTGATGCAGCAACATTTCTGCTATCCAAGTATTCTGGATCCAAAACGCTGCTGCTGCTATCAGCTAGAAACGCCTCTGTCTTGGCTGCAAGCAGGGTCCCACCAGAGTTCTGCTGGTCATTCATCTTCATCCACTGGGGCAAAAGACAAAGCAGAAACTTCAAATGTTTACTAGTATTATTCTTATGTAAAAAAATCATACTGTGTTTTGTCTGTTACCATTCCATCTTCTTCATTACAAAAGAAAAAACTAAAACCCACAAACAAAAAAGCCTGTGTCAAAATACCACTTAGCGAATGGACAGAAAGCAGGTGCTGATGGAAAAGGAAAATCGCTTTCAGACAAAACAGGTCATCAATGAGTGAAGAGTTAAAATGTTTTGTGGCAACTTCGCTGCCAAATGCAGATAACACTCGTGTGGGTAGAGAAAAGTATCTGTGGTGCCTTCAGCAAACCTTAGAAAGACTCTTGAAGGGAATAAATGTATTTGCATAATAATGATGTGAAGCATTTCTGGATTTATTAGTGTGAATTCTATTAGAACTCTTACCCTGGGTAAAGGAAGACTCTGCAAACAACTTTTGACTCCTTTCAGATGCTGATCTGCTTCCTGCACGTGCATAAAACTTTTCTGACACGTCCCTTTTGCTGCAAAGTGTAGTGGCAGTGTATTGGAGAGACCATGAATTTACGTGTTCAGTCAGTAGCCATGGAGGCTTATTACACGGATAACTGGCTTAGTTCTGGCCTAAATTGTTGTGTCTTTGTAGTTTTAGATAACGTTTCTTTCTTTCTCCCTTTGTTAGCCCTTGCATCTATTATATCTGACATCTGTATGTTAGCATATGTGCTATATTTAACTTTTTTCAATAATGTCTTTAAATAAGTGTTTTAACATGGCTCTTTTTTTTAATAACTGTCACTTTGCAAACTGAAGGAAACAAAAATCTATGAGGAAAAAAATCTAACTAGGAGCTATGAAGTCAAAACCCACCAATACTGAGAATTCTGTGAACACCATTTCAACCCAACTAATTAAAATAAGGGAGAGAGGTTTGGATTTTTTTTTATTCTACAGTCATGAAATTACAAACCAGCCCTTGACCATGACAGATGAGTCAGGTTCTAACCTCAGCAATGCAGTAAAAACTCAGCTCTAATGAAACAGGCAAATGTCAATACAGCGATTAGCTTGGAAGATAATATTCTGAGAGGCTTTTACAGATGACCTAACTCCACTCACAAAAAAGGATTATATTCTTTCTTTCCCTTTGTAATATCTGAATACCAGCCCTTCAGCTGAAAACTGTTTGCTTTGGGGGTTTTTCTGTTTTGTTTTGTTTACTGTAGAAATCCTAGGAATTTAAAATCTCACTTTCACACATATTGCCAGAGAACTTCTTTGGAAGGCTCATACCACTTGATGGACAATGCACTGGGTGGTTGTGAACCCCTCCTGGACACAGTTACCTCTAGTTAAAACTGGCTGTATGGGTTACAATGAAAGCAAATAGTAATTTAAGTGAGATTTAAATCACTTTGAGCACATTCACACACAAAATTACAGCGGCTCAACAGAATCTGTTAAAAAGAATCATGTTTTTTGTTAGTCTGAGGGAACTTTTTAGAAACTGGAGAAACAAGTTACCATCAGGATAGGCCAAAGTGACAAGTTCCTGGGTACCAGCTCCCCCGCGGTGACTACGGCACCGACGCTCTTGGTGTCTTGTGGCGCCACTGGAAGAGGAAGAAGCGACTGGTTATTTGTCATGGAGTGAGAATGTGCCCACTGCGGAGCTCACGGCGTCAGTGGCACACAGCCCGCTCACAGCCCGCTTCCACCTTGGTGGTTTCTTTCAGATTCTTTAACATCAGGCTCCTAAGTCACCTTTGAATACATTTTTCTGTGATCTAAAAAAGTGTCTTGTCTGTATCTTTGCATAAGGCTCAATGATTATATCTCTGCTATGAGGTATTTAATACATTGATAGCACATGCAACCCTGAAATTTCTGCTTTTAATATTCTAAAACATCCCAGAAATGTAAAATGTTACAAGTTAGTTTCCTCAGGAAAAAAAAAAATCTTTTTATCTTTTAAAGGTTTTCCATTTCCCTGACTCAGACCATTTCCTAGTGGGTTCTGCATAATGAATATTAGCAGAGGTTGGCTTACCACAGTGTCTAGCGAGACTCATTTATCAAAGCCCAGGATGTGCGCCATGCAAAGGGAAAAAAAAAAAAAATCCCACTGAAAACGAACAAAAAATTTCAGCCCTACAATCGTTCCTCTCATTTTTGTATACTTGGGCATGTTCCAGTGCATGCAGCGGGAAGACAAAATGGCCATCTGCAGAACATGAAATGTATCTAACGAGAGATTTGTACACCTTGAAAGTCACCAGTGCTGAAGCTGCAAATGACTAATGACAGTCTTTCCTCATGAGCGGGATTAATTGCATCAGCCCTTGATGCTTATTTCTGTAGCCCGTTTGTACCTGGGGATAGTTACGAGGTAATTCATTCTGTGATTTACATACCAGATAAAATCTGGTAAGCAAAGAAAATATAACAAACTTACCGTCAATCCAAAACAGTTTTTAGATAGTAATAACATCACAAACTGAATGTAGTCCTTTTAAGTGGATGTAAAAAGGATCCTAAGCACCAGGGGGGGTTGTGTGTGTTTGTCATATATTTTTGTACCTTTTCACTTCCAAGTGTCTTCACTTCTCATGTCTGAGAAGCAGCAGCCACTGGCCGTCAAGTAGCGGCTGAGGACAAGCACATTCACACACACAAATGCAGGGGCTTCTTTAGATCCGCTTCAGTAGCCCCACGCCAGGAAGGCAGACACACATCAATCTGCTGCTTTCCCATAGAAAAGTGCCATTTTTGCATAAGGTCACATCCTCCAGATGCACATGCGTCTAACGCAGCTCTGAAGCGGGTATATTTCCAGTTTCATCTAAACTCTTGGACTGTCGTAAGGAGACTTCACTGTCAGCAGCAAGCTTTGGCACAGGAAGGTGGCTCGTTTCTGCGTTTCTTATGGTTAACATCAAATGATTGCTCATAATAGAAGCGTATGTAAAAAACAGTTGAATCTGAAGTTACAGAGTGGAAAGCTGGCTGCCTCCGACACACCAAAAGCGTGATGGGGTTGGTACAGGCTCACTGGCCTTGCAGGAAAGGGAGCTCTGGAATCCCAGCACTGGTCCGACGAGGCACGGACCAAAATAAATCGGAAAAAGTGATTTCCACATGCAGTGAAGAACAGGGGTGAGGGGAGGGAATTCAGAGCTTTGCAATGCCTGCTGTTGAGCCCTCTGAGCTGGAAGCAGATTCCCTTGCTCCTGGGGAGGCCGAATTCCACCACACTGGGAAGAAGCCCCGTCTTTTTGCCACGGGTGTCCATCCCCAGGCTGGCAGGGAAGATTGCAGGGGGAAAGCGAAAATCAGGCTTGTGCTGCCAGCACAGTGGGATCACAAACCAAGGGGGACGCGAAAGGAGACGTGGCGTAGACACCTCTGTGCCTTTGATGGAAACTCCGAGCAGGGCAGTGGAGGGACGATTGGGCCACCAAGCTACTGATCCGTCTGGCTCCCAAGGCTTACGTGCTTTCTGTTTGTTCAAAGGTTTGCTCTGATATTTTTGAGCCATCCTCTACCGCTAATGTGGAACACCTCATCTGTGCACTTACTGCATTTCCACTATAAATTCACTGCTTCTCCTTTAGTGCAGAAAGTAGTAAATGGATTTACAAGCTTCTCTTCTTGTCCTCAGTGACTGACTTCACTTTCAACTGTTATAAATGGCCAAAGCGTTCAAGGGAGAGAGAGATGGATTGATTGCAGATTTGCATTTTTGTCCTTCCCACTGCAAATCTGCTCCTCCAGGAGGAGTTTTCTGGCTCCCACCTCCCCCTTGTAGCTGCTCCCTGGTGTTGCAATGCTGCTGCCTTTGATGGTACATTTGAATGGACTTTTCTAAAAGGAGAGAAAATACAGTGACAGAAATGGGGAAATTTCCATTTCAAGCACCATCTCTTTTTCTCCCCCTCAGCACTTGTTATCTTCAAAGCACTGTAAAAAATCCACTGATGAATTCTCCCCACCTTACTGGAAAGTGTCATCCATCCCACGGGACAGGTGAGACAAGTGAGCAATAGGCAAATGGAACAACACATCCAAGGTCTCGGAGTAGGTCCAGGGCTGAGGAGAGCTCATGGTCTCCCGGCACCTGCCTGGGGACTGTGTCCGCTGGAGAGGCCTCTTCTTAACACTTTTCATCTGGAACAGCTGGGCAAGAGGATTTTAGGTTTTATTAAGTAATAGAGAAATCTGTCTGCCTTCCCAAAGATATATACCTCTCCTGTTTAGAGACTGAAGGCAGGTTCAGGCTGTCGATAGCTAGAAACATCTGCTCTCTGAATTTTCCTGGGACAGTAGGCTTTCAGGCTCTGAATTCAGCTATTCCCACTGTCAGCGATTTTGTAGCCTACATAGAAGCCATGATACGCATCTTTCAATCACTGTTTGTTGCAGGAGATGAGAGAAGAACCTGAGTACTACAGAGCATAAAACCCACAGGTTAGGACTTTATTTAAAGTAGTGCAGTAAAATGGATCTGACAGCTTTGTAACGGAAGAGCAGCGTGGCAGCCTGGGAGCTTTTCTTCCCCAGCTTTTGTTTGCAGACCTGCTTCAATGAGGACACAAATCAAAAAATAAAATAGTGTGGAGGTAGGAGCACACCCCGGAACCTTCACAAGAGCCTGCAGCTCCACTCTGATTAGCAAGCAGGTCTTTTTCAGGGATTTGTCACCTACCCTCCAAAGGCTAAAGCCTGAGGAGCTTTAGCATACACGGCTTTTTCAGCATCTTTTTGATTTTGCGTGTGCACACACCAGTGCAAATGAGACATGGTTGGCGTTAGGCTTCTGATGCAAAAATCCCCAAGCCCAACCTACACTAATATTCACCCACCAGCTGGTGCCTCTGGAGCAATGGCGAGGCTGGGACATCAGCAGGGCCTTTTCTCGGCAGGACTCTGTTCCTCACAGCCACACCGCAACACTTCAGACACCTAAAAACAACGAGGATTCTGGTCACAGTGAGAAGAAAGCAAAAGGACAACACAAATATGTTTTTTCCACCGCAAAATCCCACTCCTCTCTGTGCTCAGCTGCAGGGATTCACTGCTGGGACTTAGGCCGAAAAGCATCTTACCTTGCATTTGGGGTTTAATACCTGCATAGGTAGTTGACTTAACAGAATCCGTCCTCTTATTTTTCAGCACTGGATGCCTGTTTAATGCAATACATGTTATTCAAGACCCTTCTGCGAAATGTCAGGGAGCGAGAACAAGCACTTAAAACGAGACACGGATAAAGCCTGCAGCAGCCAAGGAAGGGACATTGGCATCTTGATGTATGAAGTTCTATCTGTGTCCTTTGCTCTGACCGAGGCAGCCACTATAGGACATCGGTGCCTTCGTGACTGATGCTGTTTGCAAGCACTTTGTAGGCAAGAGTCAGCCGATGGGTTTGGGTGACTTCTCAGATTAAAACACATCATAAAACGCTTGCCATTGAACAGACTTCCCAATAAAGGTAAGTGGGTTTTGCGGGGCGAGAGGTTCAGGCAACTCATGTGCTACAAGTTGAAGTCAAAGTTTCTGTTTCCCTGTCCACACACAAGTTGTGTTGGGTCACCCGGAATCTGAGACACTCAGCAGCGGGCAACATTAGCAAAGAAAGCGTTTTGTCTGGCAGGAAGCACTTCGTTTCCTTATTAGTTTGGTTTAAAAGCTTTCTTGAGGAGTTTTCCAAAGAAACATCCTTTCAAAACAAACTATGTCAATGAAAGTGGTTTTTTTCTCCAAATGCTAAAACAAAACACACCATCATGCAAATTATATTTTGAGTTCAAATCACTTTGCCAAGTTTGTGGGCAGTTCCAGGTGGGCAGAAGTCATCTTTGCCCTTCATCAGTGCTAGCAGGAGTTTGATCTGTCTGCAGTGAAGCATGTGGCAGAGAAGGAGCCACCACGTCTGCAAAAAACCCTTTCTGAACAGCATGGGATGGTGCTTGCTCAGGACAGTCCTGGTCCTTGCAAAGAAACCAAGGAAGACACCCCCCTATTCTGCTTTCGATCCCAATCCAGGTGCTTTGCCAGATCATTTTCAGAGGGAACGCTACACCCTCCTGCCCATCACAGAACTCTCTCCATCTCAAATTACTCTTTGGATGACTGGGTTGACCTCACATACCTTGTTACACGGGTAAAATTCCTGGTTGCTGACAGCGAACACCAGCGAGGGGAGAGGCTGAACCAGAGCTGAGCTCAGCCAGAGGGAAGAGGCTCATCCCCGCTGGAAGCAAGAGGCGATGGCCCAGGGATGCTCAGCGCTGGTCACAGAGCCTCTGCTGCGGACACCACCATCAGCCAAGGTGTCATTTTGCCTGGGCTTTGTCCAAGGTTTTTATTTTGCAGAACTACTTCATATTTCTTTTCTCTCCTGTAACTTAAGCCTGTCGGTGGCACCCTGGATGATGAAGCGGATGTGTTTCTAGACAGAGCTAAGCCTGTGCGTTGTTATTAGAGACACGAGATTTCACCACATGCAAACTTCAAGTGTGGCACAAGGAGGTGATCTGCACCTTGCGATTATTTTCTTCCTTATAGTTTATTTGGTTTGCATATTCTCATTTTTATCATCTGGGTTCTTCACTTGATCCTTTTTCTTCTTCCCTGCCTCAGTTCTCTTCCTTGGTTTGTTGTTTGGTCGTTGGTTGTTTTTTTTTTCCCTTCCTCTTTCACCTGCAGCTTTTCATAGCAGAATAGAGTGCCACAGCTGGTATGGCTTTATTTCTTCTTCTCTACACCCGGCACTTCATCTCTCTGCGACTGTATCTATCCCTGGAGCACAAAGTACACGTAGAACGCGTCAGATCCCAGAGCGCTTCAGTCCCTCTTGGGCACCGGAAGAGGGAACACAAACTGGTATCTCTCTCACTGTAGAAATGACCAAACTGGGACAGCCCGAGCACCGTCCTGGTGACCCCAGCAGGCAGCTGCAGGGAGGCTTTGTTCCCAGCTGCTCAGAGAGGAGCAAGGTTCTTGCATTTTATTCTCACACCCACCCACAGCTCCTATCTACAAGGAAATAATTTCACCCAGCGATACAAAGAGAACAGTAATAAAAGCTTTCCCAGGGAGTGGTGGGACTGAGCTGGTGCTTGGCACGGCTCCTTAAACCCTGCTGTGAAAGGCAGCATGAGGCCGCAGCCCGAGATGCCGCTGCGGGGCAGGCAGGGCTGGCTGCCCGGCCGCGATCCTCGCTCCCTGCACCCGCCCTCACGGGTCCGTGCGCTCCGTCTGCACAGCAGCACGAAAGCCAAATATCCTCCTTCCAGCGAGGAAAACGCCGCGGCTGCCCTCCCTTCATCTGCTCTTACTGGTCCCCGTGTCCCGGTGTGGGGCTTTTCCCCCGCAGCCGCTGGCTGAGGAGCCCCCAGCAGCGTGTGAGGCTGTTTACACGCGCCTTTATGGCTGTGAATGAGCGAGTGGGTGTTGACGAAGCGCCGCAGTCAATGAATTGCCTTCAAAGAAAGATGGCTCACTCCCACAGCTTCTGCCTCTGCGGAGGCAGGGGAATGTGGCACGGCTTGCGAGGTCCCTTCCTGGGGACGCCGGAGGGCACAGGGCGATGATCACGCTGGATGCACACAGTGGGACAGGGACTTTTTTGTGCCCGGGATAAGCAAGCAGGAGGGGGGAAAAAAGCACTGGGTGTAAAATTGTTTTTACCCACGTTAGAGGCAGTAAAATCTCCTACTTGGCAAGTCTCGAGATTTCACTGAGCTGAGCAAGGAACAGGGTCAATCCACAGTCCAATTGCAGTTTTGTATCTTTTTAAAAATCAATGATCTAAGGAAAAAAAAAATCATTTCTAACATTTTTGAATGACGCAAAATTCAGGGAAGAAAGGCAAGCAGGATGAAAGGCGGATAGCGAGCAGGGCAGACCCCTGCCCCAGCCAGCAGCGTGTTGTGGACGTGTGTAAAGTCAGGTCCCTGTGCTCCAGGGACAGAGTGGTCCCCGCCAGGCGGGTGAGCTGACAGTCAGCTCCCAGACGGAACGGGGAAGGTTACGGTACTGCTGTGTCTGGCACCGGTGCTGCTGATGGGGCCCAGTTTGGATGCCCACGACGCTAGAAAATGAGTGAGCAGCCTCTATGGGTGGATCGAAATAACCAAAGCGCTGGAAAACATGCCTTGCACCGCCAGCTTCAGTTGCTGAGAGCGAAGGTTATGAACAATGTGCGTAACTCCCTGCCGGGGACTAATATCTAGTGAGAAAGCCAAACGTTGAATCATTTGGTGTCTCATTGATTACAGAGGGATGGCAACATTCCTTTTTGGCCAGAACTAACTCTTTGAGACAGGGCCTGGATGAGACCTAGAAGCCAAGGTATTAGGAAATTAATACCAAGAGCAGGCTGGGCTACAGAGCAGAAAAGCCACCTCTGCAAACCTAGAAACAGAGCCAGGGGGTAACAGGAGATCTTTCCCTCTCCAGTCCTTTGCATCACTCCATTATACATCCTGTTACCTGAATAGCTCCCAAAAGTGCCGCCTGCCTCCCCTCTCTGCTCATCAGTCATCTCTCCTGCCTGCTCCTTACTCCAGATCCGCTTTTAAGGCTGCCTGCTATTCTCGGAATAGCCTCCCAGCTCGTGTTTGCTAAGCCAATGCCTCCTCCTGCTCCAAAGAGTGCCATCCCTGCAAATTATTAGAGTAATAAAGGCGCTGGCTGTGCTACATTTGCACTCTGTTATAAGCAGAGCCTTTCGAGTAGGAGCTCCATGGGGACAGTACCGCAAGGTGAGGAGCTGTGCAGCGGGATTCCAGCCCTGATTAAGGAGCAGACACATCTCTCCCTCTCTCTAGCACTGCAGGTTCAGGTCTTGATTTTCAGCAATCAACTCTTGTTCCCTATTCACTTATTCCTCTCGCTCCAAACACACACACAGCGTTACCAATCATTCACTCCTCTCTAACACATTTTAAATTCCTATCTACAAACCCCAGTCCCGCATTTCAGCACTTACCCATTCCGGTCTCTTTTCTTCCTTTGTGAGTAACTTCCTTTCAGTGCTGTGGCCTCGTTAGGCAGAGCCTGAATCCTCTGCAGCTGGAAGCTCCTTGCTGATCTGGCCCAAATACTCTCAGAGATTTAACTGGAAAGCTTTATATCGCTCTGGTTTGATGGGACAGGTGAGCGCAGCATCTGACATGGTGAGGTTGATTTCCTGGTGTTGGAAGGAGCACTCAGTTCAACAGCACCCGACTTCGGCCTTTGGCTTTACGCCCAAGCAACATTCTTCTGACCCTGCCATTTTACATGCCATTTCCCAATTATTTTAAGGCACAACTCGTCTGGTAATTGTACCTGTAACACTCCTCCCCCTTGCCAAAACACAACAAGGTGTTTTGCTTTCTGATGTTTAAGAGAAAATGACCAGGTGGAAATACAGAGGCCCGGGCAGGGTGGGGTCAGAATTTGGACTTCCTGAAGTACCAGGTGAGAAACAGCCGTGCTATTGCTCCCTAACCAAAGGCTTTGGTTCTGCTAAAAGCTTTCCAAACCATTTTGCATATGTTACAAGCTTGCCTCTTTGACAGAAGAAGAAAAATCCCTTGATAGGATTTATGTGTAATTAGCTGGTTTATTCATTTAAACAGGTCTAATTCAGAGATCAGCTATGTGTGAAAAAGTGCACCAAGCTTCAAATCTGCATGGAGCGCAACCAGCTTTGACCAATGCCTTCAGACAGGACAAATATGGGTGAGAGGAGGCGTTTACCACGCGCTGAGCTTGGGCTGGTAAATTCAGTATTTATAGCAAAGCTCTTCTTAAGAAGGGCTTGACAGAGGAGATAAATCTCGTGAGAAGAAACAGTTGCCAACTGCCCAACAAAGGGATGTTTTCATGGCAGCAGTTATTGCCGGTGGTTCAGGAGCCAGCTGTGCCTGCGTCTGCTTTCCAAGTCCATCTGCGGAGGGCGGCAGGGCCTGGGGAAGGATAAGCTGTGCTCGGGTCTGAATCCGCCCTGCTCCCACCGGGTCTTGGTCCGCGCTCGCTTGGATGCTGCAAAACATAAACCCGGACCCAAACATACCCACATGCCAGGTGATGGGAGTTCAATATTCCAACCTGAGTGAGCTCACGGGATGGTGGCCACATCCCCGCAAGGGCCGACATTCAGCCCTTTGCACAGGGGCTGCTGGCACCAGAACGCGCTGTGTTGCACAAGAGCCGTTATTTTGCTCCCTCCGGGGTTTCAGTTACAGTGAAGATGCCAAAACCTCCTTCTTTCCCATGTGAGGGGTGTTCAGCATTCCTGGTGCGGCACGTTTATACAAGACAAGGTATTTTGGCAAACGCCAACAACAGATGAGTCTTTCTAGTTAAAAATAGACAATAGACTGATCAATAGACACTGTAGAAGCCAGGCTCTCCCAGCACCAAATCCTTTCATGGCTATTACTCATCCCAGACCTGGGCAGACCTGACATCTCCCAGCAGCTCTCAGACCCCCCTGTTCTGGCTCTGCGCCCCCCAGGCCAGTCTCACAGCCCCCCTCCTCAGAGTACTGTTGTAGGGGTTTGGTTTGGGGTGTAACACCCAGTCCTTACCCCTCAGCATTCTATTGCTCTGTACCTCCTAACAGCACCTTCTGAAACGAAACGTGTTGGTTTTTTCCCCCTCCAGACCAGAACTGAAGATGTCCTTTAAGACGCAGGGCTTAAGGTAAATGATGACACGTACCCTGCAGCATCGCTAGCTTTAAATGTGCCATTTCCATCTTACTGATCGAAAGCCACGAGAGGTGTAAAATTGACTGACCACCACACTGCAACACACGCAGCGCCCACAGCGGGGCACTGCTGTGCTCCACGCAGATAATAAACACTTCCAGCCACAGGCAATTTAGTTCCCTGGAATTAAAAGACGAGTACAATAGTCATTGAAGTGACTTTTGAATCTGCAATCTTTTCCTTACAACTCTACCATTATGGGAAAAACCAAAACCCATAAGGAACAAGAACTGGCTTAAACAACCTCCTCCAATAATTTGCTTTTTCCCCCTACTGGGAAGGGACTAACATTCCCCCATTCTGAGGGTGCTCCTCTGGCACCGACTCCACAGAGCAATACAACCGTGCTGGCGACAGAGCCACCACGCAATCTCTTGCCAAACCCCCAGGGAAAAGGAATTCTTTCTGCTCCTCTCCAAGAACACGAGCACCAACTGAGGATGCTTCGCCCTCCCCCTGCCCTCCCTTCCTGGCCCAGCCAAACCTGCAGAGCTGCAACCTGAACACAAAGGGTTTTGGAAACATAAATATTTGCTCACGAGCCTTTTTGTTTATGGCCATCTGTTCTCACACAGCTGGAAATCCCCCGAAGTCTTTTCTTCCCGCATGTGGAAAATGGTACCTAGATACTAATAGGGTAAAAATTAAAGCGCAGCTATCAGATCAACTTTCAATTGCACCTTATATTGGAGTGCTATTAACAAAGGTAAAACAAATGCAGCAGTTAACGTTGACTAAGGTTTTTTAATTGAATACAGCATCCCACTCATACCAGGGTTCCTCGTACATGGAAATATCTATAAAAATCTATCACCATCTCCTAGAATCACTGATTTTGTGTAGCATAGCTTTTTTTTTCCTCCTCCAGGCCCAAGGGTTCAGGCTGAGCACTGTTCCACAACTCACAGCCCATGGAGCTACATCTTCTCATAGAAGCTAATCAAGACAGAGGTTACAAATTCACTTTCAACGTAGTTAATGCTGTGCCAACCTTGTGCTCAAAGCCAAGACTGTCACTGAATTTTTTCAGCAGTACTGTGACACGACTGACAAGCGTCAGCCGGCACACACCATGATAAAGGTTAACCCCAGCACTTGTCAGAATACACCCCATCCTTGATGAAGGAGGACCTCTGAGCTTTTTTTCTCTTCGCCATAGGATTGCAATTGATCTAGGGATTAGAAACCTATTCTTAGTCCCCCTTCCAAATGAATAAACATATCCTTGAAGGCCACTTCTTGATAGCAGGCACAAACATTCAGATAATTATTTGTCTATTTGTCACAAAGCAACTTAAGTCCACCCTATGGCCACAGTGACAGCAGTCCCACTCTTGCTCCCCGCAGAACAGCCTTTAAACAAGGTATGATGATGCAGAGGTAGGTACCCCAGTCTCTCAGCCTCCCCCAAAGGAAGTCAAAGCCACACTTTGTTGGGTTGTTTGATGCTTTTATTTATCACATGTAAAAACACTACTATTTCTGTTTGCAGGCACCTCTTTTGCTGCACTGCAAGCCACACAGCTCCAAACATTGAAGACCAGACAGGCAAAGAAAAGAATTAAAGTGTTTATGCCCAGACTCACAAAGTCATGGTCCCAGAGGGTGTTTAATGCACAGACGCCCCCACAGGGACTGTTCTACAAAAGCAGTAGAGCATTACAAGTAACAGATCAGAGTTGGTGAAAACACTAGGTGAAAGAATCATCTAGGGGGGGAAGAGGACCTTCAAACTGGTCTTTGCCCTTCAGCTGCCCTTAACTTTCTAGTACAGGTAATTGTGATCTAAGTAGATGACTAGTGCTTTAAACCGGAACAGGGGTGGACTGAGCCACACGGCTTAGTTGACACGAGGGTTCCTGAAGTTCCTTCCAGCAAAGCGGGCCTTGCTGCCAAGCTCCTCTTCAATTCTGATGGAAAGGGAAAGAGAGTGCTGGGTATGAGCAGACAGCGTAGAACTCCTGCATTAGCACAGCTGCTGGCCTTATCCTGTATCACCTGATCTACCTGGTACTGAAGGTACTACCAGAGTCACAAGCCAGTTCCCACCAAGCCACTTCACCTACCTGCACGTTGAACTGCACTGGTCACTATCACCCATCTAACATAACTTTGCCCAAACGTTTTAAATGCTTGCCCAAGGGAATGGTACCATGCAGACAGAAGGACAGTGTCTCACATTTAATATCACAGGATGCTTTGTATGATGTTCCCCTTTAGCATGTGTCACAGACATTACCCATCCAATTCATCACGTAGCCCACAGCCAGCTCTGGAAGCACAGCACCAGCCCAAAAGCACCTCTGCCGGTGGATGTCTTTAAGCTGCAGAGTGTTTCTGAGATGCAGAAGAGCAAGCTGGGCCCCAAATGCATTAGTGGAGCATCCATCAATGTCAAGCTTAACCCTCAATCCTTTCCCTGCTCCCGAGAGTCTCACCTCAGCAGCTGGTTGTACTTGGCTAGACGCTCAGATCGGCAAGGGGCACCAGTTTTGATCTGAAAGGGAAGTCAGAAAGTTAGTACAGAACTATAGCAGAAATAAGGCCACAGATGATAACACAAAACTATTTACTCTGTTTAGAGTAATAAGCATAGTCACAAGCTTTACTTCAGCATCAGGCTCTACATATCTGTATACTCAAAACAGGATAGGGCTTGGGAGCAATAAATATTATTCATTTGCTAACAGCTTCAGTATCAGGAAATCCCAATACACCCACTGGAGTTCACTACGATTTTTCAAATTGGTGGTTAAAGGTGAGTTTACAGAAGATAACATTGTTCCCTTGTCACACTCCCATTGAACAAATCAGCAAACCTGCATGCCTTAAGTCAGAGCACACCTCATGTGCTGTGCAGCACGGCTTTATCACATCTCATCAAGTGAAAAGGCAAACTACAGCTAGAGACACCAACCTGACCAGTGCAGAGACCAACTACCAGATCAGCAATGAAGGTATCTTCTGTTTCTCCAGAGCGATGACTCACCATCACACCCCAGCCATTGGACTGGGCAAGCTTGCAGCTGGAAGAGATAAACAGGTGAAGCATCACACCATGCCTATTTGCTCAGCAGCATTTACTCTACCAGTGCTGCCAAACGGCAGGTATTCCTGCTTTGGCAAGACAGAACTGCCCTTTGGTACATGTTAAGGTTAGGATCATGTGACAACACCATGACAAGGAGCTGCTTTCACACATGCTTAGACCCAGTGAAGTTGTTTGATGTGCCTATATGACTTCAAGACCATGAAGGTACAAGGTTTACTTGCCAATATCCGCTATTAGTTAACAATTGTTCTTCTTTCACAGATGCCCAATCAACATATTTCTATTCCACTAGCTCTGGACTGGACATTTGTCTCCCTCAGTTACACAATCCCCTCCCTGGCATAGCCAAAAGTGGAGAACTTACGCTTGCAGGGACTCTGTCACAGAGCCGATCTGGTTGACCTTAAGGAGGAGGCAGTTGCAGGATTTCTCCTCCACAGCTTTGGCAATACGCTTTGGATTGGTCACAGTCAGATCATCACCAACCACCTGGATGCCAACACTGCCAGTGAACTTCTTCCACGCAGCCCAGTCATCCTGGTCAAAAGGGTCTTCAATGGACACCACTGTAGAGGGATACAAGGAGCTTTAAGACAACACCACCCTCTGAAAGGTCCTGTTTGAAAGCAGTGGTACCAAAGTGCTGCAGCCCCAAAGAACTACCCACCTCAAAGAACATTTCTACAACCCCAAATAGGCTAGCTGTTTGTTCTGCTCTTGATCTCTCTTGTAAGAGAAGCTGCACCCTAACTCTTTCCTTCAGCAATCACCCCTGTTTGCCACTACTACTGCACTTTTTGTTGACAAGCAACTTACAGGGGTAGTTCTTGACAAAGCCCTTGTACAGGTCAGCCAGCTGATCAGGAGAAATGTATCTGCTGGGATCATCAGGGGATTTGAAGTCCAGGTCGTACTTTCCATCACGGTAGAACTCTGAGGCAGCCACATCCATGCCAATGACAACCTTTTCAGAGTAGCCAGCCTTGCCGATAGCAGTCTTCAGCAACTCCAGAGCTGAAACATAAGGTACTTCTGAGTTCCTGCCAAACATCTTAACTCAAAAGCTATTCATTTACCAACAACAGTACATTCACTTGGCAAAGAATCTCCATTACCCACTACGGAAAGCCCAAAGGCCACACAGAAAGTGTTCTTGGACTCTCCCACTTCTGAACGGACTGGAACAAGGTATTACTTTAATACTCCTTTTAGCTTCTAATACCCTTGAGACACCATTATGGGATTCATAATCTCTTCAGGCAGGACTGTATGTCAGCCCAGAAAGCTTAGTACTAGATGATACTGCATCCTCTTTCAGCTTTATGCATGTGGGCAGGGAGTAGTGACTTTTTAGTCCCTTTTAGCTCCAGATCAGGTGTTGACCATGACATTGGTAAGCATCCAAACCCCAACAGGCAATGCAATACACAGCCTGCCTCTGCACAGGGCACCCTCTCTTTGCATCTACCTGTTCTCCACTTGCACATTTATGTACAGAAGAGGGAACAGAACTAATTACTCAGTAGGAGTCTCTGGATACTACCCACTATGTGACCCTGTTTGGCAGAGTCCAATCAAGGAAATCAGTATGGTCACGACCAGCAAGACTCTCCCGATCACCCTGACTCAAAGACAAGCAGCTGGATCAGACAGGCTATTTACAGTAGGAAGCGTAGATCAAATGTTTTCATTTAGTTTCTTTTTTTTTTAATAGCTGTTAATGTAGTACAAACTGCAAAAGCAGCTGCTGCCAACACCACAAATCCCTTAGACTGTAACGGTCATTCAAGGTCATCTTCGTCGATGTCTGATAGGGTACAGACCTAGCAAGAGCTGCACACCACTGTGGGATTCAGAAATACCCCAATTTCTAGTGCTCGCTCAGTACCTTCAGTGTCAGTTCAAAGGCCACCTCCAACAATGATATAACTAACAGCTTTAAAGTAACAAGTAACATAACAGTTCTAGTATTCTACTGGCTTATTGGCAGCTCCATTTCTGCAAAAGAGGCAGAAAAACAGCTCTTCTGGTACAGTTTTTGCAGTAGCAGGTATTTCCCTTTCCACAAGGCAAACTGCCTCCTCCCCGCAGGTTTCTGAACAGAACTGTTTGGCTGTGGAAGCAACAAAAGCTTCAACTTCCCAGGCAAGCCTTCATGCACTCCCACACAGTACCAGGCATAGTTCAAACTGTTTTCCTTCTTTGGCAGCAGAAAAACAACTCCACTGAACTTTGACTACTGACTTCTAGGAAACCTGCACTGCATGCAGACGTTGCCACACCACTTTTCAACTGGAAGGGGGCAAGATTCCTTTATGCTGCTATAAGAAGGAAACAGTAATGAGGCACTGAAGTCAAAGCCATCCTGTCAAGCTGCATAAACTAGTGTCCAAGGGAATAGTTCTGTGTTCCTATACTGGACCACACCACTACAGCATCTTGGAAAGTTTGTCAGGATAAGAAGCAGAGCAAAGAAACAGTACCAAGTCCTACAACCTACTGATCTTGTTTCCATCCATACTGGACAGATACAGTCTTCATTCTCTGGCTATCAGCTATGCCTTCTCCCACATGTGATTCATTCTTACCTTCTTTATTTTCCAGGATGTTGGGGGCAAAGCCACCCTCATCACCCACATTGGTTGCATCCTTGCCATACTTCTCCTTGATCACATTTTTCAGATTGTGATAGACCTCGGCACCAATGCGCATTGCCTCCTTGAAACTGTCAGCACCCACAGGGAGGATCATGAACTCCTGCATAGCCAGTTTATTGCCAGCATGGGAGCCACCATTGATCACATTGAAAGCCTTGGAGTAACCAAAAAGAAGAGTCAGGTTAGAACGTTTCAGGGTAAATCAGTAACAGCATTTATGTTAAGACTCTTCATTCTCTAGAAAACTTGATCCAAGACCACAAGACATCATGAAGTGCCTGGTCAGATCAAGTCTTTAGGTAGCCCTATCAAGAGACTTACAGGAACTGGAAGAATGACTTCTGCATTTCCAGCAAGGTCAGCAATGTGACGGTACAAGGGGACACCCTTCTCAGCAGCACCAGCTTTGCATACAGCCAGAGATACACCCAAGATGGCATTGGCACCAAATTTGGCTGAAATAGTAAGAAATTTACAGAAATGTTATGTCTTCATTAAGAGCCTCAGCAATACCAGCACCATGGTCTTGCTTATGGTAGTGCACAGCATGTGCCATGCACTACCCATTGTTTCTGATAAGGTAAGCTAGAATTCTATAAACAAATGTTTGTGGTTTTTTGGTTTTTTTTTTTCCACACATCACCACAACACAAAGCCCACTTACATTTGTTCTCAGATCCATCCATTTCCAGCATCAGTTTGTCAATCTTTTCCTGCTCCACAACGTTGACATTCTGCAGAGAGAAGCAAGCAAAGCACTGCTTGACACCAAACATGGCTCTACATACTCTCACCTACCCACTGCATTTTTACTTCCTTAGCAGGCACCAACACTTGCTTAAGGGCAACTACCAACAGTTGCAGAGACTAGTTCTTGGCATTATCACACAGCAGCATGTTCTGGTCACTTCCAGCAGACCAAGGCTCACAGGTAAGTTGGACACATCAAAAGCTTGTTTTTTCACATCCAGAGCTGCAAGGCTATCATGTCCCTTGACTTCCTGACATTTAAACTGCTACCTGCCTGGCATGGTATAGGAGAACACCCCAGTTTATGCCCCCTGTCCCTTTAGTGCAAGCTCAAAGACGAACAGCTTGCTCACAACATACACCCATTTGTGACTTAATACATAGTGTTTGGAATTGTCACTAAGAACGTGCAACCACTTTATGCATTACCACTTATTTTTGCATCATCCTTTCTAGCTAGGGCTTAACACCCACAGAGTGCACAAAAGTCTCACTCAAGCAAGTTTCACTAAGTTCCCCTCAGATTCCCTTCCAAATTAGCCAGCTTTGATAAAACCCAGTCCCTCCTCATCATTCAGCCACCATTTTAAGCATAAAGCAGATTATATCTTAACAGCACACCACTGAAGTTCCCAGGTGCTTAAGTACTTCTGCGTATTACAACACTGGGCTGCTAGAGGTTGTTTTGATTAAATGTTATACACACAGTCATTAAGTAAAGCGATTGCTATAGGTCAGTTCATTCACATGCACTCTAATACACAGGTTAACACCCCCCCATGTAACACATTTCCTGTAACTGTCTCTAGAGAGACAGCCCATCAATTAGGACACACTGGACTGGCATTAGCTAATGTTAGCTAAAGACAGATTGCTCCTACCTTGCTAATCAGTGCAGGTGCAATTGTTTTATTGACGTGCTCAACAGCTTTTGAGACACCTGTAAGGAACAAGCAAATTGGACACTGGTCAACCACACTGGTTATGCAGGCATTAGTAGGTGATCTCAGTATCAATAGAAGTCTCAAGAGTACCACCTCATGCTGTTCAAAACCCCAATCCAACCTGAGCTTACAGCCAAATCTAAACACTTAAGACATCATCTCAACTGAATGAAAGTTGCATGAAGTAAGCATCATCTAGGAATGCCTGCTGCAATGTTAGTTTGCAAGACCATGCACTGGACAAATTCATCCAAGTGACAAGGTTGCACTGAATGCACATCCATTACCTGTGTACACAATGCTGTCGCCAGGAACTCGTTAACATATTTAACAGCTCTGGATACACCTGACAGAAGCGAAATGGACAAGAGAATCAAGGAAGAGATGAAGACTCACAGCCAAAAACAAAGCCAGTCATGCAAGAAAAAGGAAAGGACACAAATAGGTAAACAGACCTACAGGTCAGCAAGTGACTGATAGTGAACAGCAGACCAGGAACAAGAGGGTTCAAAGGGTAGAGAAAACAGCATATCAGCCAGTGAGGCCGTATTTGGTCTTTCCATCCAGGTTTCTGTACTATTGCAAACACCATTGTGGACCCAAACCTTGAGTGGCTGAATGACAGCATTTAGAAAAGGTCTTAGGATAAGCTACTCCTAGAACGGATGAGTGAGGGGAAAGAAAAAGATTTCCCCAGAGGTTAAGCATGCAGCAGCTCAGGCATTTTACTATCTACCATTATTTTGTAACATTGCTAAAGCATCACTTTAGCACATGTTTTAGACTTGATACAATGCTGAAGTACACTGACTCTGTACCTGGATGCAGGCACAGAAATTGACTGACTGCTCCTGGCTTCACACAGGGAATTAAGCATGAATACAGCACCATACTTTTAATCTATGTGGATCCAGCACTGCATAGATCAGCAGTTGCAGTATGAACTTGCTTCTCCCCCATAAGCAGAGACCATCATTAGCCAGTTACCAATATTAGCCTAAGGAATATTGTCATCCCTGTGTAGTGTTTAAAGATTTCCAAAACCCTAAGCTTCAGAACCGGTAAATGCTAATTAAATGCACTCTGAAACACATTATTTGCCTTTTAAATGGTCTAAGCCTGCAGATTTATATTACAAAAGACCTACCAGCTATCTGAAACTCATCCCATTTGGTGATTATTTTTTCATAACTCATGTTATTCCCCAGCTGACAAAAACCTTCAGCTGTGATAGCCTGTTGTGGAAGCTCAGACTACTCTCTAGTAAAGTGCCATGAAGAACTGCCTGTAAGATCAGATTTAACAGGTCTAAGCACATACACATTCAGCACCCTGAAGTAGGTACGCATTTACTCTTCTCAAGGAAAAGTGCTCTAGGTAACCAGCATAAGCTCTTCAGCCCTTTGGAATATTCAGTCATCTAGGAATTTATTCTGTGTTAGAGTAATAACAACCATGAATCTCCTCAGACAAGGCTCTTCAAGTTCAATTCAGTAGTTATCCACTCTAATCGCTCTTTCTGAATAGGTGCAAAGTATTTCAGCTTTCTTTCACCTGACTGGCAGAAAAGTTTCAAGACAATTTTTGTCTGGAAGAAATAATTACTTAAGTTGATTTTGTAGACTTGGAAGGCATCACCAATGCTTTTACAACACCAAGCCAAAAAGGAGTCCTGACTGTCCAAGCTCCCAGTGTAGTGATAAGAATTACTATTAAGACGTTTATTAGGTAATGACATCTTGTATGCAGCTATTCATTTTCCCCCATACTTGTTCCCAAGCCAGTCTGGTGACTGCTGTGTTTAGTTTCCTTTCAGAACATACAATCAGTACCCAGACAACTAAAATATTACACCACTAATACGAACTTAAGTATCCTGGATACCTATAATGACAGAAAAAAAGCTACAGTGGCTTTAGCTACTACACAGTCTGAAACAGAAGTATCTTCCATGATTACCAGTATAAAGCTGCCCATTAGCAGTTGGCATAAGCCTCAGGTTCAGGGTTTAACATGCTGGGATCCCAGGAGTCCATAGTGACAGAGCAGATATATTTAATAGTTCTTTGAAAATTTGGTCTATGAAGAGATCTTGTGACTAGCTGCAGCCATCACCAAGCATTTTGGAGCAGGTAGTTTGGGTGCTCTTACAACACACTACTAAAACATTCTATACTCTGACATGCACCAACGTGCAAGGCAAAAGGAGTGGTATAACAAAGTACGTTCAGGCATACTGTACTAGAGACATTATCACCTAGCTGGCATGCCCGAGCTCCATGTACTCAGCTATGGAAGTACAGTCATCTTCACCACTATGCAGCTGCACTGATGGAGGCAGAGTCACTCTCCACACTGTCCCCTGGAAAATCCAGCACTCTGTGCTTTACCCCTGCCCCAGCCACACAGCCTATGTGTGGTACGCATTGCTGTCATTGTACGCCATTGCTCTGGCTTAATTGCCGTGCCTTGTACAGAGCATGAATGGCAGTAAAGGAGCCCAGGTGTCCTCTGCTACAATATGGCATAAACATATGCAGCAACACAGCCACTGTAACAGGCCAAGCTGGGTACTAAACTTCAGTTTTACCTTTCCCCATGTAGCGTGTCTTATCATTGTCACGAAGCTCCAGAGCTTCATAGATTCCAGTTGAAGCACCGCTGGGAACAGCGGCTCTGAACAGACCTGTAACAACAGAAAACAGAACCGTCTTAGCACATCCAAACCCACAAAACATCCTCCACCCATACGGCATACCTCTCTCATCTCCAGGGATGGAAGTAATCTCAAAACCACATCTCTGCTTACTTATACAGTGATTCTGAGAGCACTGTCTGCTCCTTTACAGTGCCACCAATTCATCAGTGTCTCCCTCATACCGATCAACAGCAAGTTCCCTCACTCCTCTTCCACTGTGCATTTCAAGTGTTTAAATTAGCAAAGTCCTTCATCCCCACTCCAAAAAGGTAGCTTTATAATCTACTTTGGAGCTCAGTCTGGCAGGCAAACTCTTAAATTCTTCTAAGATACAGCATACAAGGGATAATTAGGAGGCCTCTTTTGTTAATACGAGTTCTGAACTCTTCTGACAACAGGACAATCACTCACACAGCTCATTCTTCCAGCCAAGGATGCTGAACTTTGAGCAAATCTGTACACTGGAGTCTGTTCTGCCTGTGCTTCAAGATGCCAACTTCAGACTCCAGTCTTTCCCTTACCCCACTACAGCAAAGAGCTTAGTAGGGGCAATCTCATTAAATGACTGCATTAATCTTTTGAGGCAGAAAGATCAGCTATTTAGTTAGTGTATTAGAGCTATTGTGTTTGCTCATTCCACCAAATCAAACTGGTATGTGTGCACAATGCCTTTGTCAGATCCTATCAGATGTGGGATGAACAAGTAACAAACCAAGGGAAAGTCCTACAATAATTAAAAATATAAGATGTTACATGTGAAAACCCAATTAGACAAGTTGTTTAGTCATGCCTGAGTACTTACGCAGAGACGAAACCATTAGCCAAGATTCAACTCCAAAGCAATAGACTATTTCATTACACAAAGTGACTGCTAGACAAATCAAGAATTAAACTTCAAGTGCAGTCATACAGAGCTTAGGTAACACTGAAAACTAAGACCATTAGCAGCTGCTTAAGGACAGAACCAAAGGCCTCGTTAACTCAGAGTTTGCAAGTGCTATCCCAGCTTACACTGAGGGCAAGGGGAGGAATGCAGGTTTGGATTAACACTTGCACAATTTAGACTGTAGTAAGTGGCACACTTCAAAGAGCCCTTCACTGTCCAGGCCAATATCTTGAGCTCAGCAAATTCACCCCTGTAGAATGAGGTAGAGATTTTTCCTGCAAGTCCCACAGCAACCTCAGCAACACATTATATGCATGGAGGAAAGAGTAAGCACAATTCCACTGCTAGAACAGGACAGTTTGTATACTTTTGATTGCCTCTTCGGTTCTATCAGAAAGAAGAAAGGAATAAACACCTACAGATAAGGTCTCACCTTTGTTGGTATAGAGGTCTACCTCAACAGTGGGATTCCCACGAGAGTCAAAGATTTCACGGGCATGGATCTTGAGAATGGACATCTTTAACACCTGAAAACAAGAGTTTAGCATTAATCATAGAATGGTTTGGAAGGGAATTTCAAAGATCATATCATTCAATGCCCCTGCCATGGGCAGGGACATCTTTCACTGTATCAGGTTGCTCAAAGCACCATCCAGCCTGACGTAGAACACTTTCAACAATGGGGCATCCACAGCTTCTCTGAGCAACCTCTTCCAGTGTCTCATCATAAAAAATTTCTTCCTTGTAGCCTAATTAAATCTACCCTCTTTCAGTTTAAACCCGTTCATCAATGTTCTTCAATCACAGCTCTGTGCAATCAATTTTTATATTTTTTTTTTAAACAATGCATGCCTCCCTTCCTTGCCTGTCCCTCCAGAACAGTCTACAGCCATTGACTGCAGCACTCCAGTCACGTGATTCATCCCACCAAGTTTCAGTGACAGTAATTAGATTATAGCTTTCTAGGTGCACAGAGGCTTCCACTTCCTCCCGTTTGTTACCCATGCTGCACGCATTGGTATAGACACTTCAGCTGGGCTACTGACCCTGTCAACTTTTTATAACAAGCCTCATCTTCCCCCCTCCATCTCTTCCCCCTACTTCCCAAGTCTAGTTTAAAGCTCTCATTTTAAGTCTGGACAGCTTGCTGGCAAAAATGCTCTTGCCCCACTTGGTCAGATAAATCCTATCAGCTCCCAAAAGACCCTCCTCTGACTGGGATGACAGAGGAGACCACCACAGTGGATCAGCCTAGGACAGTGCACAATACCATCTATCTTCCTCCCGCTCACATCTATTGCACTGCCTGTTGAGCTCCTCTTATAACATAGCTATTTGTTCAAGGAGTTTTTCCCATGGTCGTACTTGCAGCTATGACATCCACCACTGCCTTAATGTGCCTGGGGGACTTCCAGATACTGAAGCTTCATGCAACCATGGACATCTATCCCAGTCCTTGGGAGGACTGTTTGGAGATGTCAGCGTAAGCAAGCTGTAATGCTTCTGTCTGGGTTTCAACCACAGCCTTGCAGTTGCAGCAGGTGGACACCATTTTCTTTTAGCACATCACAGTCCCTTTAAAGTTCTTAGGGGGGAAAAAAAAGTCCACTAATAAAACAGTAATTCTTTTGAAAGATGTCATCTTTCTAATTCACCTACAGAGAGCTAAAGCTTCTGGGTAGGCTTGCACCAGCCACCACTTGAGTTGGGGTGACTGTCAGGTTGCAGGCTACGCCTGCAGGTGAGCAGAGCTGGCAGCAGCCCAGGCACAGCACACCCTTCCACAAGAGCTGCCATGCAAACTGCTGATGCTGCTCCCAACAGACCCCACTCCCTGCTTCCATGCCCTGGCTGCTGGCACTCCCGAGAGGACAGCTGTGTGGCATCCAGCAGCTTGAACTGGCACAGCTGGCACCACCCAACTCTCTCTCATCCCTCGTGAGACCTGCTGCACAGTCCCTCTCTCACACAGCCCAAGGGTGCCGGGGCACAGAAACCCCCTCAGACACTCTCCCCAGGGACCTCATGAGCCTTGCACTCCTCTCAGAAGGCAGCAACTGCTGCTGCTAGCATCAGCTTGACATTTATATCCTGCAGATCAAAAACATCACTTCACACTATTTCAACTGGGAACACTTTTTACACTTTGTGAGAGTTAGTCATATGTTGAGAGGACAGAAATCTCAACCCAGGTGGGAAGAACAGTCTGAAGCCAGAAGCCTTGTTTCCAGAGAAATCTAAGGGAATGTCACCTCAGCACATAAGAGCAGACGAGCAATCCTAATACAGGAAATATCTGCTACTAGTTAGAATTCTTTTTGATAAAAGACTAAAGTGCAACAGTTCTTAGTATGCACAGCAGCTGTTCAGAGCCAAACGTAACCTATCTTGAAATAGAAACAGTCACAGCTCTAATTAAGAGCTTGTATTAATAGTTACACTCTGTCCTGAGTATTTACAGGAATAGCTTTTCCTCTTAAAAGGAAGAAAAATCACCACAATCTTCTGTATACTTCCTTTCCCCCCCCCTTCTCACATATCTATACACTTTTCCTTAAGGAAACTGTAGTAAGGGATGCCTTATGTAAGCTCAGCTACATTTTAAAAATCAAGTCATACAAATGCCTGTAAGCCACCAACTGGCACCAAACCCAGCTCATCTGCAGAGAAGAAAGCTCAGCCTCAGAAGTAGAATGATCTGGAAGCCGTCTTTCTGGCAAGCTAATGTGGGTGGTAACCCTGTTTACAGAAATGGTCATGAATCTCTCCAGTTAGTGCAAAGTTAAGAAAACAGGACCTTAGAAATACTGCTGCTTGTACAGAGTGCGTATGTGGGGGGAACACAACCTGGTTCAAACTGGCTTTCATGCTGCCATTACTTAATCAGTAAATACATAAGCTAGAAATAAATCCCTGCAACTCTCCAGTTATCAGGCCCATCCATGCTAACACTTATCTCTCTGCACATACACTGGGCAATGGCTAATCGGAAGAATCCCCATTTATCTGAAAAGGGCTTTCAGAGCTTGTTAAGCTGGCACCTGCTATGCCTTACTTTCATTTTCAGAAACATGGCTTTGCAACAAAACATTAGGTGCCTTATTCTTTGAAAGCACAGACAGTTTACAGGAAGTTCTAGTGCAATGCACGAACTGTTTGTTGTGCCACAAAGAAGGTGGCACATCAGGAATATACACTGCAAGAGCTCCCATTAGGATTGTCTGCCAGGTTTGACATTACTCAAGTGTCCTTGACAAGTGACCTCTCCAGCAGTCCCTCCCTTTTCTTTAGAAAGAGGCATTTCACAGCACTGCGCCATTCCAGAAATTCCTCACACCGTTTTTTTGGGCTCTTCTGCAAACCCCCTCACTTCTGTGTCCAAGGAACAGTTTTCCTGCTGAGCTATTCCTGGCTAAGAATCTGATGCTGTTTAGCTCATCACAAGCTAAGCATTACATATTCTGCCTCAACCAACTCAGTCAACTCATCCAGAAAGTGAGTCAGCCCACACACAGGTCTAGCCATGGAAGTGCCGACTGAACACAAGAGAGCTCATCAGTAGCACTGCCTGCCCCAGACCTTTGTACTCAGTGATGGGAGTTAGCCAAACACACACAAAAACCAGAGTGGTATTTGCATGCGTTGCCTTAAACATTTTTTGTACTATAATCTGTTGGCAAGGTCAGTGCCTCCCTTTAGCAGAGGAACCACACACACTAGCTCTCCTGGCCTTCCAGGAGCACACATTATTACCCACTCCAAGGCTAAATTACAGCTCACTGCACCACTGCCAGTTCTGAGTACTAGCTTTGCCATCAACTGGAGTCCAAGAAATCACCATTTATTCCTTATCTGATCCTGTGCCCTGCACAGAGAATGCAGTACTCTAACAACAGTGTTGACTACTCCAACTTAAAATAGTTTCCAGGGATTTTGTTTGTAGCAACTTTATCACCAAAAGCTGTACTTGTGAGCTATTTTGCAGCCACGTTTCTCTTAAGTCAAGACAGCATTAACCCTGAGCACTGCAAGCACCTGAATGGAGATTAAAAAACAACAGTAACGTTTTGCCATAGAAAGAACTATCCAAGTGAGTGTCTTATTACTTAACTGGCATTCAGTTATCAGTGGAAGTCTTACATAACACTTAAAGGTCCTGTAAGACTGCAAAAAGCAGTCCAAAAAAACTCTGAAAAAAGCTTACTGCTCATTAGACCTTTGACCTCACTGTATTAGATCCTAACTGATCAATTCTACTGCTGAAGCACACCTAAAAACGACAAGTGTGGACCAACAAGGACACTTTCCAATCTTATTCCTTCACCTTCCACATGGTATTAATTGACCTCTATGCTCTGCAACATGAGGCAATGTGTTTTAAATAATGCCCAGCAGGGAGCAAGTCAAAGACATGTTGAACCACTTTCTCTTCTCGTTGCTTAGTAAGATGGAGGCATTGCCTCAATCTGTGGGTTTGGATGACAAACTTCACTACTTCCTGCCAGGCTCAGAAACTCATAGCCCTGCCCTGTGACTCATCAGCCATGTAACGGAACAGGAGAGAGACCAAGATCCTCTCTGGCAACCCTGCACGAGGCAACCTGGTCAGAAGGCAATTTTTTTTTCTACATCTGAACATCCAGAGATGCACATCAATTTGTCAGGTGCTTCTTCCCCACAAACGCTGCCTTCAGATAACTAGTACTTAATTAACACCACTGGGAGACCTAAAGCACAGAGATCTGAGTGCTGACATCAAACATTAAATATTTGCGATGCGAAGCTGAAGGACATCCGCTGACACTAAAGAGGGGAAGGTCCAAATCACGACACACAATCGGAGAGCAACTGTTAATGATTAAGAGAGAGAGGTTAAACCCCACCTTTGAAAAAAGCCTTGACCCACCGTATTGCCTAANCCCCCGCGATGCGGCTGCGGCGCCGTGTGGCAGCAAGCACCCCCGCAGCGGCCATCATCCCCTCACAGAGACCGCCTAGGCCCGACCTGGCCCGCAGGCAGGCCCCGGCGCGGCCCCATCTCGCGGGGGCGGCGGGGAAGGGAAACCGCGGCCTCACCGGGGACCTCCCCGCCCCGCGGACAACTGCGGCGTGGCCGGGCGGCTGAAGACGCGACGG